>CM031080.1:8982978-9322208 GCA_018257905.1 Gillenia trifoliata | reverse complement strand
TGGCCTGGCTGGTGGAGGCCTCTGAGGTATCGGTCTGGGACCGCATATGTGCTCCATACCTTCTCTGTATCTTCCTCTTAGCTGTTCTAGACAGCTCTTCTTCAGCCCGGCCGTTTTTTCCGGCCCTATACCATCTTCCATCTACCTCGACTAGCTTTTCCACTTTAGTCGGGATGGGAGTTTTCACCGCCTCTTTAGGGATTTTCACCCTTAAGACTTCTCTTGGGCGCGTGAGTCGTTCTTGGACTGGCCTTGGAACCCACCTTCTGGTTTCCGAGGTTGATGGTAGTCTGCTTGATGATTGGGGAACATCATGTTGAGCTCTTCTCTTTATGCCCCCAATCTGCTCAAAGATGCTGCTTCGGGGAGGTGCTCCTCTAGGACTATATGGACCATAATTTCTAGCTGGACTCCTCATCACCTTGAGTCTCAACCCTTCCTGTTTTCGAACCAGGTCCTGGTCTATTATTGACCCAGAAGCAGGAATCTGGAGTTCACACTCGCATTTACACTTACTGCACAGCACAACTCCTCCCTTGATGAACGCCCTAGGTCTGTCGGGTCGAGATTCAATTCTCACATCCCGACTGGCGCTTGCAGAACTCTTACCCTTCCCGAGGTCCAAGGTTTCCTTCCTTTGGCCACTTCTTGGCCAATTCAAGTTTACCATGTTTACTGGAACCTCTGGAAAGGGCTCAGTTTCTATCATCATAGTGGCTTGGGGCTTCTCCAAGACCAACTTCCCCTTGTTGATCATCTCTTGGATCCAATCCCGGAACGACACGCAGTTCACGGTACTGTGATTCCAAGAGCCATGGGGCTTGCAATATTTCTTCCCTTTTAGTTCCTCCGGCTTGGGTATCCTTTTTGCTGGATCCAGCCTGATGCACCTGTTCTTCACTAATTCGTCAAAGATCTCTGACGTTTTAGTAAGATCAAACGTATAGCTTTGGAACTTAGGGGGCTTGTTGGGAATATAGCCTCCCGCTTCTAAGGCAGCCCTTTGGTCCTTCACTGGTTTCACCAACCCTTTGATGATCATTGGGGTGGTTGGTGGAACCATCTCGACCGCAGAAATCTCCAGCTCTTCAAAAACATCACCTGAACCATCGGAATGCTCGATAAATTCAAAATCCAGGTGATTTACAGCAGGTTTCCTGAAGAAAGGCACTTTGGAGGAGTGCTTGTGCTGGGATTCTTCTGCCAACAGCCTCTCATATTTAGTAGCAGCCACCACGATTTCCTGCAGGTCGTTGAACTTGACATCTCCAAACTTTTTACGTAGGGAGATTTTTAACGCCCTTTGAGCTATGACCACAGATTGGTCATTGCTAATGGGAAACTTACACTTCATCTTGGTCTGTTTGAACCTCATGACGAAGTCTTCTGTGGTTTCATGATCGGACTGCTTAACTTCCACCAGGTCATTAATTGTGACTTCTGGCTCCATCCTATAAAATTGATCATGGAAGGCTGCTTCCATCTGGTCCCAACTTCGGATAGAGTTGGGCGTCAAATGGGAATACCAATGCGACGCCATCCCGACTAACGAATTCCCGAATAAACGGAGCTTGAAGTTGGGATTGTCTTCAAATGCCACGCATTGGTTGGAGTACTTCCTAATGTGCTCCAAAGATGATGCCGATGAATCTTCCCCATTGTAAGTAGGGAAGTTAGGAACCTTGAAGTTCATCGGGAAGGGGTTCAATTCGTCGATATAGGCTGGATACGGTTTCTGATATACCGGCCTTTGATTGGTGGCCACTTCTGGCCTGATACCCCTGAGAATTAGCCGTCTCAACTCGGCTATCTCGTTTCTCAACCCGGTATTATCACCTTCTTCAGGCAATAACATCAGGTCGGGATCTTCTTGTCCATAGTGGAGACCTCCCTGACTTCCATCCGAACTATGCTCAATGTCAGGATTTCTCCATGTATTGGGGTTAAAGCCTCCCCTTCCAGCCATATGTGGCTTTTGTGGTTGTGCTCTTCCCCATCCTGCTCTCTGAGTGAAAGCAGGTCTTCCCTTCTGAGGGAAACCGCCAGGAAATTTTTCAGGCTCCGTCTTCTTAGGAATATATTTCCCCGGCTTTCCCTTCTGGGCACCGCTAGTTGTGCCATCTACAGGATTCAGAAACAGGCTTTCCCCGGTTACTAGCGAAGTATTGGGCATCTCCAACCTTTCCTCAGATGAAAGGTCCTGTGCCATCGGATTAGGGGTGACAATCCTTTGCTACCTTCTTTCCAACCTGCCCTTGAGAGGTAGACTTCTGGGCTGGAAGTATGAATGGCTTGAACGACTCCATTCCGCCCATGTTCACTACTGGCTTCTCGACGCATCCTTTCAATCCAGTCGCCTGATTAGGAAAGGACCTGAAAACCGCCAGTCAATCTTGTTTGAACATTGCTGGATGAAGTACACAGATTTCTGATATCTGTTCTGGTTATCCAAAGCAATTCTTCCATGGTCTTCACGATCTGGATCATGGAGGACCGGAGTTCCTCCATGCTACTCTGGGTGTCTGGCTGGAGGCTTGGGTCTCGTGTGAAGCCTGACCCAAGTTCTGTTTGGTATTAGACGTGGCGTCTTTTCCCGTCATTTGAAGCTGTATTTTGAGACGATAAGCTTCTTCTGCTCTCTCCTTTATGCTTGGGCATAAAACGCCAAGCAGCGATCCCACCGGCGTGCCAAAAAATATGTTCGCGCAGCCTTGCGGAGGTGCAGGCCTGAATATATCGAGTCGGCCCGGTCGCTGGTCCTGAACCTTTCATTGGTATCTCTTGTCCAACAGGTCTAGCTCCCTATCCTTCGGAGGGATGCTCGTGGAGGCCCAGTTGTCTTTGGTATTGCTTGCGTGCTGGTCATTAGCTCTGGCTAGAAAGATGTGTTGTCGGCTTAGATACTTGCGCCACAGTAATATGACTCTCCGTTCGTCGGATTGGCGCCTTATAATATATATATATATATATATATATATGAACTGTTAGGTTCGTTATTTGCCTTGCCTATTAAGGACTTTTATTCTCTTGATGTTATACCAGAGATAGTTTGAGATGGGATTTAGGTATAACTTGTTATAGCCAAGAAACTCCCACGCTCAAACGTACATAAAAAATAAAGACAGATAAGTAAAAGCTGTATGTAAATACTGTAAGTAAATACTGTAAGTAAAGACTTAAAGTAAAAACTGAATATAAAGACTTGTAATTAAAGGACTGAATGTAAAAGACATTAATTAAAGGTAATATCCATTTTATTACATTTCATGTTCGTCAGAGCTTGAATAACAGCCTGTCGGGATGGTTTTAGTCCCATCGGGATGGTCTATTAAGCTTATCGGGATGGGTTTAGGAAATTGGTTCCTAAGGAAAGAACAAATCAAAGACCCTCTGGTCCAAGATTCAAATCAATACTATCGCCAAGTAGGTTGGATAGCAGAGCAAAACACTACTCCTCGTGGGGAGTTTGGATATATTATCCTGGGTGACTGGCCTTTGATCTTCTCAAAGTCGCGAGCTACACGAGTAGTGCGAATGAGAGTCTCAGATAAAGATGAAGATCTTTTATCTGTGAAAGAGCTTGAGGGTTTCCCTCAGAGGTTTCTTCCTGTTGGGTTGAACGTGTGAGTTCTGTTTTGATTTGGTTTGAGTGTCTATATTTCTGCATCTTCTCCTTGTTTATATAAGCCAGCAAGAGATCCACGTCATCTCTGCCACTGTCCTCTGTTGAGAAGAAGAAGAACATCACTTGGTCTGATCAGCCTACTCCCACTGAGAAAGGGTTCTTTATTCGTAGTCTGTTTCCCTCCAATTTGCCCAGTGATTTGCATTAAATGCTGTTCAGACTCCTTTCTGTTTTACTTTACTAGTTTGGGCTGGGCCTTTGGGTTAGGCCCAATCCAATACTCAGTTATAAGTCAAGGCTCAAAAGGTATATGGACAACTGGGTGTCCCACGTGACTGTTGTCAACTCAATTGGTCATTGTCATCTGTATTCAACCATCCTCTGAATGCCTTTTCTATGCCGCCAATATCTTTGCATTGAATGTTCTTTATAAGGATAGGCATAGGTACTTGAGCACTCTAGCAGAGCAGATATTTCCTTTTCCTTCTTTAGTCTCTTCGGATTTGGACTGGGCCTTTCTCTTTAGGCTCAGCCCATTAGTTATTAATCCCAACTAAGTCTTTCAAATCCAAAGGGTATTTTTCAGTGTAAACAGGAGCTCGATTAGAACTCTATTTGTGCAAGCTGGATGAAGTTGCTGACCACATGAACCAGTCTTGCTCAATTACTTAAGCCACCTAGGACGTTCTTCTTCCCCTCTGTTGCTGCCAATTTCGAACCCAAAACCTGCTGGGGGGAGACTGCAGCTGCGTTTTGGCAGGGAAGAGATGAAGGTGTTGGGCTGCTGGTTTGGTGAAAGATGGAAGTGGGCTGCTCTTTCTGTTTTGGGCTGGTCAGTTTGTGTGGGGCAGATTGTGTGCAATTGTGTGGGCTAGTTGTAGGCTGGCTACTTAATTTTTGGGCCTCGGGTACATTCAATTGGAGTGGACAGATTTTGTTGGAAGTACGGGCTGTTTGGGCTACAGTTTTGGGCTTGGGTGTATTGAGCAATTTGGCAAGCTTTGGAGATGATGTTGTTTTTGTGTGAAGAGTGGATTGGGCCGTTAGAGATTTATGGGCCAATTGCTTGTTACTCCAATTCGTAGTGGAATTAGTGGTCACCCTTGCTCAACTGTGGTTTTGGATGCTTCAATTTACAGAAATCTCCGTTGGGTTGGAATTGCTCCGGAAGCTTTAGGCTTTGGCGACCCTTGGCGTCGGAGGACGTGCACTTGGGCTTTCCGACTATCTTCAGGTGAGTGAGTGGGTCTTTCTTTGATAAAGTATATATATATACGTATGGCTTTTTTTAAACGCTTTCTTAAATTGTTAGCGTAGATACATATTCATTACGTGTGTTGGAGGTAGAACACTCGTACTATATTGTCATGCATGATTTTATACTGTTGCTCCTCAGTAGTTGTATAACACCCCAGGTATAGTACTCAGTCTTGTGGCCAGGACTAGCCTTGACGTTAGGAGCTGTCACTATCAGTACCGCTATGCAGCATAGGATCCATGTAGGTACTAGCCTGTCTTAGGTTGCACTAGGCAACTCGGACTTGTGTGACGCACATTTGTGCACAGTGGTTAGCACTAGACTCGCGTCATTGGAGTACTTAGCGTAATTATTTATACCTAGCTTGTTCATTGTGGGATTTAGCCTCGTGGACATGTGTGTTTACATACGAGCGAGCAAATACAGTAAATGATGTATCGGGGAGTACCCGAATGTTTTAAATGGTAGTGTTTTGAGGATCATGCGTACGGGCATGACTTATTTTATCAATTATACTTGTTTTCAAACGAGGGGTTACTAGTTTTTGAAAACAACGGCTTTTCGCAAACTTTGCTTTTTGACCCACTCACCGTTTTATGTTTTGCGCCCCTCCAGGTTAGTTGGCTGGGAGCCTTGCGACGTCGATGGCGTGGTGGTATGACGACGTAGGGATTTTTATACGTTTGTATATCTTTGTATCCCTCACTTTACTCGTTGTGTATTCTAACAATTCTTCCGCACTCTGTTTTATTCAATTAAATATTCATTATTCTTTATTTCATCCTTCAATTTTCTTTTTGGCTTTCGTCACGCTAACGCGTGTCGGCCAGCACTTCCGACACCTAACTCGTCCGGGATCGGGATGTGTCACCATGAATACTCAAATTGTATAGTTATATTAATTTCTTATTATTATTTCATGTTGAGTGTTCGTTACTGTTCTTAATGCTTTGAATATCTTACCAACATTTAATTGATTTGATGACAAAATTGAGACTGAAAGAGATATTTGGTGTATGTTTCTTGTAACAAATGCTTCTTGGTTTTTCTAAATTCGTTGCTCGGAAAAGAATGGGTTGTTAATCGGGAATACTTTTGGTAGAGCCTAGAAATGGATTTAAATAATTTAGTAAATATCAACTGTCATTATGGATAGTAATTAGAGTTAATATGATATAGGCTTTGGGTGTGATTGGTTAGGTGAAGTCAACGTCCTAATGCTTTATCCATCTTGTTCTATTTTCATTCATCTCTCATATTTTCTTGCATTTGATTTCTTTGCTTATTCAATTTAATAAAAGGAATTCTTGCTTTATATAATTTGTAATTTCATCACGATTGAAGTCTTTAGATTAATATGATCCTTGTCAGAACGATACTTTACTTACTACTATATTACTTGAACGATATTGTGTGCTTACAATTATCTCAACAATTTTTTGGCCCCATTTTCGGGGATCGAATTTAATCTAATTTACTTTCGTGATTTTTTTTGTTATTTATATTTATTTTATTTTATTTTTGGTTTTTTAATTATTTTGTTTTAGTTTTATTTCGGTCCACTCTATCACTGTTTTTCATTGTTTCTTGAAGGTGAATGCTTGGTATGCATTCGTCTGATTGCGTACTGATTGAGTTTGAACATGAAATTGAGAAAAAACTTGGTGAAATTCAAAAGAAACAAAAACAATACAGTGAGAGAAAATCGGCTAGAGGAGAAGATGACCTTAATTCAAAATGAGACGAATGGGAGACTTTGATATCACTACTATTCCAACGTCACCATCAAGCATTGTTCCCCTTGATGCCGCCCGAAATTATGATTTGACAAATATCCACCTTAATATGATGCCCACTTTTCAGGATGAAGTCTTTCCGTACACTGTGAAAGACAAAGCAAAGACATGATTGAATTCCTTGAGGCTTGGATCCCTGACGAGATGGAACAAAATTCAAAATAATTTTTTGGAGAAAATATTTTCAACCTAGAAGATTGATACACTTAGAGATAATATCATGCAGTTTTTTTTCTTTTTTTTTTGAGAATAGAACTTTTATTCAAAAACAGAATTACAAAATAAGCAGCTTTCTTTGCATCCATGTATTTTTGACTCTGCTCAAAAGCAGCTTTCTTTGGATCAGGTGGAATATTTATCTAGACCTTTTAGAGTGACTACCTGGGCCACTCCAGACAAGGGAAGCCACGACCGACTACTTACAGTGAGTGAATGGGTCTTTATTTTGGTAAAAATATATTTATGTATGGTTTCTACTACTTTCTTTTAAATTGTTACCATATGACTTATATAATATGTGATTGTTGGAGGTATAACATCCGTATTATATTTGCCATACATTTCTTTATTGTTACTCACCAAGAGATGTAGAACACCTGTGATATTTGTACTCAAATTCCGTGGCTAGGACTAACTTTAACATTTCAAGGTTCACACCCAAGACCACTACGCAACTTTAGATCCATTATAGGTACTAGCATGTTCTTCTAGGTTGCACTAGCACCAGGACTTGTGTAAGGCGCTTGCACACAAAGATTAGCGTTATGACTTCAAGTGGCCATTGTAGTACTTCTAGCGTATTCTTTTATACCTAGCATGTCTTTGTAGATTATCTACTTGGGCTTGTGTGTTTACATATGGGTGAGCATTCAATCTTGTTTTTCGAAAGCAAATTCAATATGGTTTTACCATTGGTTTTCGAGAGTACCAAAGATTACTATTATAGTATTTTGGAAGGTCATACCGAGGGGTATGATGTATTTTTAGAAACTATACATGTTTTTCAAAGAAAGGATAGTATGCTCTTTGAAAACAAAGGTTTTGTCAAACTTTACCTTTAACCCACTCACCTTTTATGTTTTGTGCCTTCAGAACTTAGTGGCGGCTTGTGCACGTTGAGACGAGGGTTTCCTTCGGCTAGTTGGTGGTTCGATAGCTTCTTCGAACTAAGTAGGATTCGCTTTCTACCTTAGTTGTTAGTTTTTATGTTCAGAATATCAATTCTCACAAGGATGCTAATATTTATAATATCTCAAGACTATTTACTATGCTCTAACCGTTATGCACTCATAATAATGGGTCTTACCCATCACCGCACTTTTACTCGTTTCCAACTTCTAATTTATTCACTTTTCTCAATCATTTGCATAATTGGCTTTTGTTACTAACATGTATCGCCAAGACTTCCTCGACACCTATGTCAAGATCGAGATATGTCAAAGTCTCTAAACCAATATTTTGGAAAAATAAGTCTTTAAAATTATTAAAATTTTTAATTTCATTCCCACTATATTTGAAGCTATTTTATTTAATTTTCCATCACTTTAAGTCGCATGTTTGCATGCAATAAACTTTGGACGGTAGATTTGGTAGTTTTTAATTAGTTTAAGATTTTTTTGAATAGTGTATGAAGTTAACTTTTGGAGGATAAATTGACGCTAGGATTCGCTACCTAAATGCAATATTAAGGGCTTATATGCGAGAAAATAACAAAATAACTAAAGACATTTCTAAAGTGTATGTCGTGTGACTTAAATTGATGTAAAATTGGTAGAATTCAAATCTCATAAAGGTAGATGAAATTGACAGCTTTTAATGATTTTAAGGACTTACCTTAAAAAAAAAAGACTTATTTTTCAAAAAATTTAGTACAAGCGATATTTTACACTAATCTACACTAAAGTGAGGGGGCCAAGGGGAGAGTTTGAACTTGAGACAAAGAGTGGGCTAAAGAGGAATACCCTAACCACCCAAGCAATCCACCACTTGACAAGCCAGTAGGACTTAGGGGTGTATCAGATATGGAATTTGATAGACTTTGCTTGACTCTCTCAACGTGGTATTCAATATAGACCTTTAAGGAGTCAACCAAAGTCATCCAAGATTGAATAAAGACTTTATAAGACTTCTAAAATGCCTATAAAATCTTATGGTATGTAATATCCTCAGAAAAAGTTTGTTATAAAATAATTTAGGGGATATTTTGGACACGTGCGCAGTTATTTTGTACACGGACTGTAATTTTACTATTTGTGGGTGCACAATACCCCAAAACCCAAAATATCTCATTTTCCTTCCCTCTTCCCCGTCACTTTTCCTCTTATTATTTTCGCTTTCTCATTTTCTCTCTCTCTCTTCTCTTCTCATTCTCACCGTAGGTGCACAAAGGCACGCCGACGAAAACCCATCGAACCGAGGCGATCTAAAGTCACCACTTTCTTCGTCTTGACGCCTTGGACTCAACGGTGCAGCGCTTGTCCAAACTCCCAACCATTTGATCTTAAAAAGCACACTAAGAACCTGACCTTCTCGGTGATTTTGCCATTCTAGGCCGAGGTGAGGTTTCTAACTACTACCGTTGGATTCCTCCTCGTTGAGTAGATGAATTACATGTCATTAGTTTGATTTGGTCGAGTTTTTGACATAGATCGATTTCCAGCTATAGTAGCCGCGTCTTTCTGAGTAAAATACATGTTATTTCCCGAGCCTTTTCGGTCAAAAACCAAATGATACTGTCATTCTACTCATCTTCCTGCTTCATTTTGACATAATGAAAGACGGCAAGAATTGATGAAGTACAACGTTTGAAAATTGACGGCCACCTCCATGGCGGGACGGTTCAAACCGCCTACGACATCGCGAACCGTTCAAACCAAGTCCAAAACCAAGAATATTCTCGCTATATTCCTTTAACGCTATTAAATATTCTAGATTTAACTGAGATACCAGAATCTTCCTCAAATCTAGCTGGCCAACTCACGCCGTTAGTTGAATGTCGCACTCAGCCGCGTGCGGCAGTGGGCAACGAGTGAGCCGCATGGGGCTCATGGGGCACATTTCGACTCTCCGTCGACGCGAGGCGACTGTGATTTGGCTGCTACTACCTAGGGGTAGTACGATGCATTTTCGAGTGTTTGACTCCGTGCTGAGCAAATAAGGGATAAATGTCATAATTAGTTTAATTAGTAACCCTTTATGAGTTTAATCATTATTATAGTGATATCTCATATACGTGAGATTCTATCCGCATGACAAAAGGGGTTACCCAGACATGGGGGTTACGACTCCACTACTTACAGTGAGTGAGTGGGTTTTTGTTTTGATAAATATATTATTATATGATTTTTCACTACTTTCTTTTTAAATTGTTAGCACGATTCATAATATGTGATTGTTGGAGGTAGAACATCCGTATTATATTTGCATACATTTTCTATATTGTTGCTTATCGTGAGATGTCGAACACTCGTGCACAGCACTTCGCCCTAAGGGCCGTGACTATTTGACGCTTGGAGGCATTACACTCCAATACCGCTACGCAACTTTGGATCCATTGTAGGTACTAGTTCTGCTCTAGGTTGCACTAGGCAACTCGAACTTGTGTGTGACACGCTGCGCACAACGATTAGGCATTAGACCTGGCCATTGTAGTACTGTTGTATTTCTCTTATACCTAGTTTGTCCTCGTAGCTTATCTACTTGGGCTTGTGTGTTTACATATGGGTATACCCGCTTTGTTTTCGAGCAATCCATTATGGTTTTACCATTGGGCTTTCAAGAAGTAATTGCCTTACTACTTGTAGTATTTGAAACAGGATCATACCTGGAAGTATGAATTATTTTTCAAAAACTATACATGTTTTACAATGTAGGGAATAGTAAGCTCTGAAAACAAAGGTTTTATCAAACTTTACTTTTGACCCACTCACTCTTTTTATGTTTTGCGCCCTCTAGGAGCTAGTAGCATGATTACCATGAGACGAGGGCTTACTTTATCGTGGTTAGTGGTTCCGATGTGCCTTTTCCAGACTATGCAGGATTTGTTCCTACTTTAGTTAATTTTCATTATCCATCCTCATGAAAATGTGAATGTTTATATTCTATACACTATTTACTATGCTCTAATCGTTATGCACATGTAATAATGGATTTTACCCATCACCGCACTTTTACTTCCGCTTTCTAACTCTAGATCTATTCTACTTTTTTCTTGAAGTGCACATGCACAATTGGCTTTCACACTTAACACGTGTCGGCCAAAGACTTCCCGTCACTCCAAGCGTGCCAGATCGGGATGTGTCATGGTATCCAATTCGCACTTTTTGTAAGTCCACAAAAGTTCAGGTAATCAAAATTTCATCTATTTTAAAGGATTTTAAAAAGTCATGTATTTTGTGAATGGACTGTGAGTGCTTTTATAGTAAGTTTTTTATCATAGCAAATTCAACCTCTCCTATTTTGATGGATTTCATGTTTCTCAATTATCCGATGATATACTCCCCTACCAATCATAATGCAATGACTATCATTATCACCACTTCCACCACCATTTCGCCACCACTACCTTACTATAACCATCCTCCACCCCACCCCACCAATCGCCGCCACTGCCGCCACCACCGGCCATTATCATGAGCATCATCGCCACCCTACTACGGGCCACCACCGACACCATCACCATGACCACCACCTCTACCACCATCATCACCACCACACCCCATCAATCCCTACTCCTCCACCACCCCCACACCACCTTGCCACCACTCCCACACCACCCCGCCACCTCACAATCACCAAAGACACCAACTTTACTACCACCATCTTGCCGACAATCAACACGTGACACTTCCACCACTATCGCGGTCACTCACCACCATAAGACCACTTGTCATTATCATAATCACCATTACAATAATTAAAACTTAAAATAACACTGCTTATGGAATAAATTGGTTATTAAAAGATCCATGATATCCCACATAATTTCTAAAAATTCCAGCATTGAACTCTAGAATTCTACAAAAAGTCTATTATTTAACTCATTTTTTTTTACAAAGGTATATCATTAAAGTCTAGTGGAATTTTATGGAGTTTATAATAGTCAGTAAAAATCTATTAAATCCATGAAAGTCTATTACTTTTAAAACTTAACAAAAGTCCATATAAATCTTAATTCACTACACCCTTTATTTTTCCTTCATGTAATAATTCAGATTTCAAATTGGCCAAAAGAAAACAACAGCGGTGAATATGGAGGTAGTATTATCTAGAACTCTCAGTCCCATTAAGCCTAATCATGAGATTGATCAAAGGTCATGACTCTATCATATATAGCTTAATCTTCCACAGAAAAGTAGCACCAGAACAGAACAATTCACAATCCATAATTTCCATCCTTATGCACGATCCATATGTAAAGAGCGACCAACAGAATGTTTTGAAAATGTGTGATGTTTTAGACCTTTTGACTTTTATAATACCAACATTCGTGTGGCTAGCTTGAATTCGTCTTTCAACATCATTCGTGGAATTTTATATTGGGCTGGTAAGACTTTTTGGATTAGGTTGGAAATAAAAGTCAACAATTTCGACTCCGGTCACACCTTAATATCTTAGAAACTCTTATATGTGTATATATATACTGGAGTGTGTTCTTGGATATATCTCATAAACTAACATGTTCTTCAAATCAATCCTCTGGGTCTCTTAGTGCTTTGCCTTTTCCACCATTCTGCCATTGCAAGCTCTCCCACTTTACCAGATTTGTTTCAGCTTCCAGAAAACTACACTGCCAATAGTCCATATGGTGCCAACTTCTGAACGTATTGTTCACTCTTTTGATACACCAAAGTTCCTCCTACTGGCTTTGGCCTTGGTTCAATTGGCCAGGCCGAAAACCAAGTGTGAATGGCTTGGCCTTTGCCGTTGGCGGTGACGTCTCGCTAAAGATTGCATGGTTTCATGGTTGACGATAAAGAGTTTCGGGCGAGCGCTGCTCTTATCGTAAAGGAGCCATAATTTGGTATGATCACTGCCTTTAAAGTACTCAGATGTGAGCTTTTTGGGAAATTGATAGGAACAGGTTCTATATGTGGAACGTCCAAGAAGTAGAGAATGGAACACTATTCAATGAGAAAGTTAAAGAGTTGTTGCTGGTTATCTAATGAAGCTTCTGAAGCTAATCAAAAGCTTTGAGGCTACTGGTGAGGCCAACCTGGATACATTCACAATCTCTATATGGTAGCTGCTCAATGCACGAGGGACCTCTGGCGCTGATTGGGGCAGAAGTGTCTTGATAGTGCACAAGAACCCCAAACTGCTGCGATGCAAACGAGGCTTGTTGTAGGTGGGAGCTGTAATGTTCGATTTGAACTGTATCCCATTGTGAGTACTTAAGAGTATAATCTGTACAATGTGAAAAATATATAATGTGCAACGTCTTGTTATGCTTGCTAATAGTTTGAGGTTCAGATGGTATTGTAATGTCTCTCTTGGCAAAATTTTTCCAATATTAGTTCTGTTGTTCTGACACATATGGGGGCCTGTCTTGATTGGACTGTGTTACCATCTCATTCTATGTGTTTGGAAGTAGGAAAGTTACATGGGGTTAAGTATACATTGATTAAGTTTTATTTTTATTTTGAGTTAGCCTTGTATCTTGTCTTCATAAATACCCTCCCCACAAAGCTAGGCTGAATAAATATTTTGTGTATTGGTGCGTCATACAATTCTGAGGATTCAAATTTACACGAAACCTTAGCTTTGTAGTAGCAGGAGCTGCTACAAATTTTCTGGTTTTGTACATCATTTAGCCACATCAGTCCAGATGTTTCTTCTATCTTCTCTTCAACATCATCTGTGGTTAACTTGGACCTGTGACCCCTTAGTTACTACTGTTAGATGGTCAGCAATTGAGCGGTTCTATTAGATGGTCAGCAGGTTGGTGACATAGGAAGGTTTGGAAGCCATTAGAAAAGAGTGACGCCGGGATCGGAAAAGAAAAAAGCTTCAGTAGAGCTGTGATTACCATGAAAGGATAGCAACACATGGTAATAAGAACAGAAGCTTGAGGGAAATCACCAAATATATTATATACTATTGGTGGAATAGTAGATAATATCAGAAACTAGAAAGCTAAGTAACGTGTGATGCTATATGAGCATGAACATGTTAATTACAGATTTATGAAATTATGTAACTCACTTAATTAGAGGCTGTTTGGCTTTTAACAGAATGATCAGCACAAATTACACACACTAAACTAACAAGGAAAAGCTACTGAAGGTCAAACAATTTTCTCCTCGAAATACTATCAAATCTAGCAATATAATTATATTAATAATTAAACTTAGACAATCTTATATATATATAGGAAATGAAATACATTGTCGTTAAGACAATTCCCAAATCAAAACGACAATAAATCAACAAGGTCACAAGAAGCCACGACGAGTGGTGGAATTGCAGGTGCTTGTGACTCAACTAATTGTGCCATCTGAGCCTTTAAGTCTTGCAACATAATTCGTGTTTCTGCAGCTTCGTCACGTAGAGTTGCACCTCCTGTTGCTGCATTTCCACAAGAATCTCCGCAGCAGCAACCCTCTCACGTTGGGCAAGCATCTCATCATGATCGATCATGATCAGATGTCATTGTAGACATGGATGATGATGAGGGTGCTACCAGTGCGAAACAGAGAGATGTCAAGCGTGACAAATTGATAGATTTGGTGCTTGAGATGAATTAGTATTGGGTCTTAGTTTATCGGTGTACTCTCTGTAGCGTATCGATCCTCCATGTGTTGGATTTGACTTTGGTGTATAATCCCAATCTAATTGAGATTTGTGGTTTTAGAAGGCCTGGTGGTAATGGAGGACTTGAGGGATTAATGTTTGATGCTTCATCATTACTAGTAGTGGTACTGTAGCCTTCAAAGCTTACATATGTTTCATGCAATTTTTGTGCACACTCCTCTTGTAAGTTTCTTGGGTTGAGCCTGAGGAGGTCTCTCAATATAGTACTTAGTTTTTCTTTTTCTGACATTATTTTAATTTCCCCTCCTGCTCAAGGCGACCCGAACCACAACACAAACCTAAAAATAAAGAAAATGAACCATAAGGTACGATAGAGATTGAGATTTGAGCTCAAGACCTTGAGCAAGAAAATACTACTAGATCAAGCACTAGCTGTTTATCATATAATCAAATTTGAAATATAAAGTATGATAGAAAAAGTCTGGTTAGAATCACATTCCTGAAGGAAAAAAAGATAGTTCCAACAGAATATTTATTTTTTTATTTGATAAAAATTGAAGTGGAGAAAAAGAAAAGAAAGTAAATATAATCAAATGGGATGAGCTAGTTTTGAAAATTTAATTACCTTGAAAACTTGGTGACAAGTACGTAGATGGCTGCAAAGTTTTCCAAACTCTGGAGTTGATGATGCCAACTATCGAGCATCCAAAGGTGCGATAAAGCGCATAAATTGAAGCTCAAACAAGGATTGTTTGCCTCAATCAGTATGTATGGTTTGAGGATTTTCACAAATAAATAAATTAATTACGAATGTACACAACTTGAAATAGAGAGTAGAAATGTAGTAAGCTTCTCCTTGCTTACTAGAACATAAAGAGCTGTCGTACGTTGGCAGATACATTGGTTGATCGCCGCACGTAAACAAATACTAGCAACAAATACTAGCGACAAATACATTGGTTATCCCAATAACTTGTTCTCACTAGCAACAAATACTAGCGACCAAAGCATTGATTCCGATGCTAACTTTGTAGGGGATGCTGTTTGTGGGTCAATATTCCTCCGGTAATACGACTTGCGGCAGACTTTCCTTTGAGGTGACATCAGCTTGGCTTTTGAAATTTCTGTAACTCTTGCTTGTCCAAGGGCTTCTTTTTGTAGTTTCTTTTCTTTTCTTTTCTATCCAAAAACAAAAATAAAAAGATTTAAAAGTATCATGGTGGTCAAACTTGTCCGTTCCTCCACTACTTCCCTTCCTCAACCCTAATTTGCCCCACCATTGACCCTCCCTTCTTAATTTTGATGGAGAAGACTTTAATTAGTCCTAGCATCGGGAATTCGGTAGCACTTCGCTACTTAAGTAGTTCTCTTCAAGGTAGTTTACTTGAACCACCACGACGTGGTCCAATAATGTGAATTTCAAACGCATTTCACTCGCTCATTTCGGCCATTGTTTCAGATTTCACAATCACACGACGCCACAGTAGAAAGCTAAATGTCTCCGTAAGGTTTCCTTATTTCCAAAAAGTGGATCAGTCATGGCATAACCACCAAATTGATTCTTTTTCTTTTTCTTTCTTTATAAGAAGGTTAAGTTTACTTCTGTAATACATGTAAACAATGTTTATGTCTTTGATTAGTTTGATTTATTTTAATCATGTAGTCTCATGAATACCATGTTCCTCGAAAAACCCTTCTAAATTCACATATTCACCACCGTTGTTTGACCTCGAAGAACCTTGACAGGATGAGGTAAATTAAGTGCGGATCATATGGAAAAATTTAGGAAAAACTAATAAAAAGGACATAAAAGTTTTGAAACTTAACCAAAACCACTTTAATAACTTTTGTTTAATGGTTAAGGCAAACTAACATTAAATCACCAAATAAGGCTAGCCCAAGCAAAGTAGTTTACGTAGCTTCCGATTTACTCCTGACATAGACCAGGATGACCTTGTCGTCCCTTTAGCAACAAGCATATCTCCGACATCAAGTTTGGACATAGACCTAGAATTTCAAGGGCAACTCATGGACCTAGAATTCGTAGTTCTTGGAAATCGAAGACTAAGAACTCTTGGGTCTCTACACTGAATTATTGACGCCTGACGCCGACTGGAGGAAAACCACCACCACCGCCTCCGACCAATGAAGAACACACGGATAAGGACGAAGAAGCAAATCGAGTCTTGACGGGGCTTATCGAATGTCCCCTTCATTTTCCCTTCATTTTCCCTCTCGATCCCCGCCCAACGCTACTCCAAGGCCCCCACCTCCGGATTTAATTACAAGAAATCTTTCAACACACAAGTACACAAATACGACCAAACAAATTTACATTAAGAATCATGAAAATAATGGATATCGGAATCAATTTAAGGCATAAAAACGAATCGACAAAACAGATGAGAGGTGACGAACAGTCTCTGTTCATACCTGATTTTCTGAATCTGTAGTGATCGGATTGACTTGAATTTCGGATATGTTATAGTACCTTTCGAACAGACAAACAACTTCTCGTGAATAACACTTTTCGATTTGAGCTACAGAAGATGGAGTTTTTGGTACACTGAACAGGTCTGATGAGTTTTGGCTGTTCGAGAATAAAGAAGAGAAACGAAGAACATGACTAACATATATCGAGACCCAAAGGGTTTGGCTATTAGATACGTATTTAAATAGAACAGCCAGTGAGTACTTTAAGGAAAGTTGGCCTAACATTTCAAAGTAGGAGCTTCGGCCGACATGAGGAAGAAATCCCAACTCCATCTAATTAAAATGAGACGAAGTTGACAAAATAAGTCGTGGGTGTGTTGACTTTAATTAGCAAGCATTACACTTTCAAGAAGAACTTTGGAAGATACATGAGAAGCTTGTGTCGGTCATGATGGTCAAAACGTAAGCTACAACTATTGGAATAGAATTGAGCCATATAATTCACATTGGCTGCCTAAAAATAAAAATGGGTCAATTGTGTAATCCATAAAGTATGAATACTAAATAAAATATTTTAATAAGTCTCCAAATTGAAAAAAATATATAAATATATAGCTCAAACAAATTAATCACAATACTAAAATTATAATTAACATTTATATATATATATATTTCAAAATACAGTCTTCACAGATTAGACGACGAATCAGCCGTGGTCTACGAGCGACAAGTTTGGGCTACGTAGGATGAGGAAATTGAAGGGAAATTATGAGATTTAAGTGGGATTTCTAATGACTAGCATGCATACAATTCTCAATTTATAAGCATAAGCAACGAAGCACAATATCAAAGCCATAGTCATGCAAATCCGCTTCAAGAAGCATAGGTTCATATTTGATGCATCTACTAAAATTGAAGAACAAAGTAAAGGTAAAGCTTTATACCTCTTGATCTAGACTTTAGATCAAGGATGGACCACTCCAAGCTTTTTCTTCTGAAACTTCTTGAGCCTAGCCTCCCTCCTCGCTTCCTCCACCTTGGAAAGATCAAATTCCCTTTTGGTTCTCCTCTAGTCCCCAAAGTTGAAGACCTCTAAAGATCCACACCCACCCAAGTAGTGGAATGATGATGGATGACCAAAAGAAAGAGAGATGAGTAGCTATCTCTTTTCTCTTTGGTGGCTTGTTATTTGTGAGGAGAGGGAGAGAGTTTTTTTCTTTGTTTTGTTGAAAGCTCACACAAAAGCCTTAATGAATCTCATTCATTAAACTTTCATTTTATAGACTAAAAGAAGTAGCCAACATTTGACTATTCACTCTCTCTCTCTCTCTAGGCCGCCCCCCTTTGTTATGATTGGGCTTTTGGGCTTTTAATATTTCAAGTCATCTTATGCTTGAATAAAAGCCAAAATGGGTTTGGGCCCAATGGGCCCGTATAAACCCGAACTTTTCAGTAAGCCTAAAAACGATCTTTCATCGCTTC
Source organism: Gillenia trifoliata (assembly GCA_018257905.1). Taxonomy (NCBI): domain Eukaryota; kingdom Viridiplantae; phylum Streptophyta; class Magnoliopsida; order Rosales; family Rosaceae; genus Gillenia; species Gillenia trifoliata. The sequence continues at coordinate 9,303,862 of CM031080.1, read as the reverse complement.
AATGATTTCTTTAGACTTTCTAATTAATCATAACACTTAATTAATCCAATTAATTAATTCCATCATCCATTAGTAGTCCCACCACAAGAGTGTATCGGTGTACAATCATTTTAGGTTCCAATTAGCAAGGTAGTGAGGTGATTGGTGTCAATCCAATTGATTTGTTTTAATCCAATCATCTAGTGAATTAAAACTTATTTTAATTCTTTATCTTCTTTGATGATTACTATTTAATCATTCATTAGATCCCACAAGCCATGAGTGACATCTAAACATATATCATGGCTAGCCAAGCTAATGTAGAATTTGTTCGGAGAACCTATTCAATTTGAATTACAATGTAATTCGATCCTTCTCTAACGCAATAATCTCAATCACATCACTAGGGTATGGATACATAATGTCAAACCCCTAATGTGATTATATTATGTTATATGATTCAATTGAGTCGTAAAGGAACACTTTCCATTACTACACTCACTACTTCGGCCGAAGATTCCCGAATCATATCTTAGAGTATTCTTCCTCTCGTAACGAGGATTAGAGATCCCTTGTTGATCATTCACTTGCCTGCATGGCTAAGTGGCTTAACCCCAACTATGCCGTGGACACCCACATGATGGGGTGACTTTGACATAGTCAAAGATCAAGGACTTAACCACAAGACAACTATGATGTCTCAGGTCAAAGGATTACTTACATTATTCCAACCATTGGAGTTACTTGCTTGACATGTGAGTAGACCTCCATGCAAGTACTCCCTTTCGATTGTATTCAGTGAACTCATTCCCTTAATGAGCACCTACATACTTGTCATAGTGTCACTACACGAATGGCTGAGACTTTCCATCCTTCCCATTTGAAGCTGACATAGTACGTACTGGTCTATGGATTGTCAGTATCCCTCCGACAATCCCATGACCAGGAACATTTTGAACATCATGGTTATGAGAAGAAGGTCTCTGCAGTCTAACATCATTAGATTACTTCTTCCATCAATCCATTGTCCATGGATTCACTATTTTGGACATATATCAACTATTGAGATAGTCCTAATAAGTGACTTTGCCCTTTTGCTGTATTCAGGGTTATCCATACATACAGTCACTGTCCTGAAAAGTTTCTTCCAAAGATTGACTTTCAGGGCATATCTCCAACAATCTCCCACTTGCACTAAAGTCAATCACTAGTGCATCTCATAGATGCTAGTGGAGTGAACTTGAGCATGTAGGTTAACTATGTTATGTATTAATCCTTTTAGCTTAAAAGGAATTTGCTTATTTAAATGTTTCCAAAACATTTAATGTTGTCTCTTTCTTTGTGTTCAAATATTTTGATGAGACATTGACTCCATGGCTTGAGCTATCGCCCCATTACGTCGCAGTACCCTACTAACGACCTTATGGTTTGGATTCAATCATTGGTTCTAAGTGAACCCCATCTATTCGAAACACCTTTTGAAGCAATTTCCAAAAACTTTAATATATATATATATATATATATATATATATGTATCGACATATATATCGTTTGCATACTATATGCAAACTATGCTCCAACCTTGAGACCATTGTAGTACCATACTAACAATGCATTCATATGATTAGTACTTCATCCATCATGAAGTTCCATTTATTAAAATGGGTCATTTTCACTTTGGTTGATAACCTAAGTGAACACACGCTTCTAGAGTCTCACTCTGATATTCCTTTCTCAAAGGTAATTATACTCTTTCAGTTGCTACGGTTCTGATCCTGGGTCATAGCAATATCTTAAAGTGACAACCCCGATGGTTATTCACCTTTGGATATTATCTAACAAGTCCATACTTGTGTCCCTTTTGTGATTTTGCGACATATTCTTTATAAGGGTCATGAAAGTAGATTTTCTAACATATGTAGAAATACTTTCTCAAATCTTCAACGTTTGAGATTCAATTACCCTATATAACATTCTTGAGACAGCCTTGCTGTATCATTCAGTTCAATTTAAGTCCTTACTTCAAAATTGACTGTGTCACAATTTGTCATTTTGAGCAATATTTGTATTTCATTATGTCTATCGAATAGATTTCATTCATTACATGTTGCACAAACGTATGACATCACTCCCACTGATTTTGTTGTAACTATGCATTCATTCAAGACTTTTAAGAAAAATATAACACTTACATTTTCTCGAATTGAATGCATATAGCTCCCACTAACTTGTGTTGGATCTATTGACAATCATTAAGATCCATTAGCTTATCGATGATGTCTCAACAGTCTTGGGATAATCAACAATTCTAGCTAATCACAAGTTATTTAAACGAACTTACACAAATGAATTCCTTCTCAAGTAATCCCTCAATATTGGATTAAAACTGGATTTAGATCCAATACCATATGTGTGACTTGTTTTGTCAAGTCCTTTCATTTAAAACATATGGTGTCATACACCATATTTCAAGCTTTAGTCATACTAAGACTTTTAAAATAGTAATATAAGAATTATCCAAATCATTAGTGGAAGCATGGTCCTCACTAAGGATATAGAAATTCAACCATACCTCTTAGGTGGTTGATTTAATTCTTTATCAAAACTACTTAGAGCATTATAGTTACATAAGGTGCCGGAATCGGATTGTCTTGTTGTTAAACTATATGTTGTGACTCATTTTGAAACCTTTCCCTTTTGTTTCATCATCTTGTCCATTTCCTTTGTTTTCAGCTTGTTCTCATAAAAGAGAATGATGGACAACTCCCAACATATAACCATTTTATGCGAGGTTGACGAAACCAAACATTCATAGATCATTCTTAGAATGTTTACACAACATATATTTTTAACGACTCGAAGAGCTTGAGACCTTTTAACAATTAAAATTAACAAGCTCGTTAATAATAGTGATGTACTATTAATTTTAGACAACTATAAACCAATCATATTCAAGTTTATATCCTTTTCTCACCTCCCACTGTTTCTCATGACCTTAATGAGAAATCGCATTATACATTCAAAGTGTATAATTCAGAAGTAAACGGGTAGAGGACATTGTGGAGTAGCTTAATACTTTTAAGCTTATTGTTCCAACTCCACTAAGTTAATGTCTTGTTATTAAGTGACTAAGGTCTTTAAACCTTTTATAGATTTAGACACTTCTCGGTTTGATCACTAATACATTTGACATTTCTTAAAACAATTTATGAATGTCCAATTAGTTGTTCAAAACTACTAGTTGAACCAAGAGTAATCTTGGTCTGTGGATAAGTGATAACCGAATATAAGAAACAATTTTCTTATGTATTTCATCTAGAATACAACAAGACAATATTCAATTCATAACACTACTTTGAGGATAAAATATAGTAGAAGGCATTCATCACATTACATTGATATGATAAGTTAAACATTCATAATGTTTTAATACAAAAGAATTAGCTCCTACATTAGAGACTAATTATATACCTTTATATAGGCACCAAAAATGGGTCTTCCATCATATGAAGCCACATAATAAGTTCTTATCAAAATAAGAAAGTTTAAAGACTATCTTTAAGCGCCTAACAAGCTTCCTAAGTAGTTAGCAAAAAATAAGGGCCGAACTCTTCACTCCATATTTCCTTTGCTTGTCCATCTTCTACTTGGCTCCTTCACCTACATACATTTACATAGGTGATTAGCATTTTATATCAAATATAATAATTAGAAGATCTAACATTTAGAATTGAAGATAAGAACAAAAACCATACCTTGTGGCTTGTCCTTCAGAGATGCAAGGTATAACCTGCAATTCCTCTTCCAATGCCCGTCTTTTCCACAGTGGTGGCAAATTCCCTTGGGCTCCTTTGCCTTTTTCTTCACTCCTCCGTGGGCCTTAGGAGTGGATGACTTCAACCCCTTTCCTTTGCCTTTGCCTTTCGGTTTAGGTTTGGAAGAGGAAGGCTTGTTGTGGGCTATTGCTAGAGTCCCCACAATGTTCTCTTTCTTCATAGTTTTCTCAGCGGTTACTAACATGTTTAGTAACTCAGAGAGAGTGCTATCCATCTTGTTCATGTTGTAGTTCATGACGAACTGCGAGAACGAATCAGAAAGAGAAGCCAAGATGAAGTCCTGGGCCAATTCCCCGTCAAGTGGAGTGCCTAGGCTCTCCAATTGTTCAATGAGTCCAATCATCTTCAGTACATGTTGATGCACTGGGGCTCCCTTGACCATTTTGGTCTTCACAAGTTCACTGACAGTGCTGAAGCGACGGTTGCGCGTCCCTTCACCATATAACTCCTTAAGATGGAGTATGATGGAGAATGCACTGTCCATTCCCTCGTGCTGTCTCTGCAACTCCTCATTCATGGAAGCCAACAGATAGCACTTGGCTTGTGTATCATCCTCAACGTGCTTGTCATACTTAGCACGTTCATCCTCAGTGGCCTCGGGGCTAAGAGGTATGTGAGAGGGAGCCTTGTCTAGTACGTAAACAATTTTTGTTACAACCCGTCCCAAAATTTATGTGAAATGACCAAAATACCCCTAGGGTTAATGTTGACTTTTGTTGACTTTTCGTGACGACTTCTAAAATTTATTTCTTTACATATTCTTGATGTACTCGTCGACACGAACGCGTGGGCGCAAGCGGAACTCAATTCGGAGTTCAAACGAACGTTTTACGAAGCTTTAAAGTGTAGGGGCATTTTGGTAATTTGCCACCCCGTGTATGGGAATTAGGGTTTTTGGCATTTTGGCTGATTGCACAGCAGCCAACCCTACCCAGAAACTGCTGCACGTTCTCTCTCCCTCTCTTTCTCTCCCATTCTCTCTCTCGGCAAAATACGTACCGAGAGCCACCATTCTTGAACGAATCACAAAACCACCAAACCAACGCCCAAAAATCATACCAGAGTGTTCCTCTCGTCATTGTGGACGAGACTGTGTTTTTAGTTTCGTCAAATTCGACCCCGATTGTTCAAACCGACGTCGGAACGGTTTCGGAAACTAACCGTCGATTTTCTGTGCAATTCAGGCCAAGGTAAGCCTCGAGACCATTACCATTGGCTTTGTTGGATTGAGTAGGTTCAATTTGATATAAAGAACGTCAATTTTGGTGCAGTATCGAAGGAGAACGGAATTAGGGTTTCCCGAAGCTTTCCGGCCAATTTCAGGCCATCTCCGGCCCTTTTTTCGGCCTCAAATAGGTATAAAAATATTCTACTCCTCAATACCTTCAATTTGATATATGGCACGTCAATTTTGGACAAAGAATGAAGAAGATATGAATTTTTGAAGTTTGGGACATAATCGGTATTAAAATTCCCAGATTCCGGCGAACCAGACGGCGGCGGACGGCGGCCGGCGGCGGAGCTCCGGCGACCGCCGAGAGGAAGGAGGAGAGGGAATATTCCGTTAACTGTAACAGAATATTCCTAACGGCAGGGGAATATTCCTAACAGCGAAGGTATATTTCGTTAAACTTAACGGTGCTGACGTCAGCAGGCGCGTGGGGCGCGTGGCTGACGTCAACAGCGCGTGGGGTGACGTCAGCAGGGCGCGTGGGGCGCGTGACGCGCGTGGGGGACATGCGCCAGCGCGTGGCGACACGTGCCAGCGCGTGAAGCCACTCGCCGGCGCGTGGGATGGTTTTCCGGCGCGTGTGGGCGCGTCCGGGGGTTTCCCGGCGCGTACCGGCGCGTGCAGGCGCGTGCCGGCGCGTGAGGGGGTTCCCCGGCGCGTGGAGCGGTTTTCCGACCGTTTCCCGGCGCGTGGCGGCTCGTGCGGCGGCGCACGGCGTGGACGGCGGCGGTAGGGTTTTCAGGCTCCGGAAATCGTTTTTCGAGCCCGTTTTCGCTACAATAATATTATTTTTGGGGGTTTCTTCTTTAGGGCTTAATTTTAATTATTTTTAGGGATGTTCTAATTTATTCCCTAACTTTAAATAGGTAATTCTTCGACTCCGCACACCGAGGAGGGCAACACCGAGGGAGATTTCACTCCCGATCACCTGTGAGTGGACTTTTGCTTTTCTCAATGGTTTTTATGATTGAAAATGTTTATGAAAGTGATTTATTTATGGTTTTAAATGGCTTTCGACGCATGATTATTTTTATATATTTATTTATAAATATATATACTTGTCGATAATTGATTATGCAACCATATTTGTTTTATTTATGGTTATTTACTGGAAAATGGATTTTAGTTGGTGATTTGATTATTTATCAAAGTATGAATAAATATTATGAAATGGTTTACACCATGATTACTTTTGCATAAATACTAAATGATCTTGATATATGGTTTTGGGGGAAGGATTTATTTATGCAATGTTATATATTTGGGAATTATGAAAGGGATATTGTTCATATTTTCAAACACATGAGTATGTATGTATGTTTTCAAACACACTAGGTATGCTTTCACTACGTTGTAGTACCGTTCTCATGGCCATAGGACAGTTCTCACATGTATGGGTCACACGCACTGTACTCCAGGGGTATTGTCCGGTAAATATCTTAGTGCAAGCTTGTCTTACGATTATTGTTGTTGTTTATGGGGAAAAGGCCCCACTGCGTAATGACTCGGGTGTGACGCGCTGCGGCGCCAGGACTTACATGTGTGTGGTACTAGGAGTACAAATTATTGATTAACGTATTGGACTTGTACGGTGATTGAGAGGCTGTTCCTCAACCCGTGCATGTGTGATTGCGCATATACCTTGTGTCGGTTTTCCGTACTATATTATTGGATATTTATGATTTGTGACTTACGAAAATGTACATCTTTCAAGATATTTCAGTATACGTTTATAATATCTTTCGAACTATACTATGGTAGTATATTTCTACAACTACTGGTTTTCAAACAGGGGGTTAATACTTTGAAAAGAGAAAGGTTTGTGAAAACTTTTATTTTTGTCCACTCACACTTTTGTTTTTGCGCCCCCTTCAGGACGTAGTGAGATAGCATCTGGTGAGGTCGAGACTTCTACGTGGCAGCTCTGATCAGATATCCCAATCATGTAGGGATTCTTCTTTTTCCAGTTTCTATAATAATATCCATCCCTGTTATGGATAGAGATTCTAGGAACTCAGTTTATTATTTGTTTCCGCTGTTTCAAATTTAGTACGCTCTGAACCATATGCATATTGACATTGAATTCCGCAACTTTAATACAATTTAATTTCGTTTTCACAAGTGTTGTCATGCATTTAATGGCTTCGTCACTTACGAGTGTCGGCCAGCACGCTCGCACTCGGCATCCACGTGGGTATCGAGGGTGGGGTGTGTCAATTTTCTCCAACGTTAGGAGAATCTTGATATTACGGTACCATGATAGGAAATTGTACCCCTCAAGGCAATGCTTGTCGAGTATCTTTGATAGCGTGCTTCCAACCATATCTAAATACATAACAAAATTAAATAAATTAGTTTTATTGTTGATTAAGCCAAACGATTTGGGTCTTTAAAACGAATGACACAACCCACTATTTTAGCAAATCCCATATCCCTCAAAATGGAACCCGGGAGATTTCAAATAAAGCTCCTAGTGGATTATGGGAGGCTCACTATTACCAAGCCCACCTCACAATGATATGATGTTGGCTAGCAAAAATAATAATGAGAGGGTACGGTTACCCATTCACAACAACCTCTTGTGATTACCCATCTTTGGCCTCTAGAGAACAATGCCTCACAATGATATGATGTTGGCACTATTACCCTTAGTTAAGCTTTTACCCACCATGTCCGGTTCGGATAGGGGTCCAAGTATGACCTCACGATGATACGATGTTGGCCATACTCGTTGCCTACCTTTACCACATCAAATGTTGAAATAGACCCGTCCTGAGTATAAGCACATACTTTGCAGTCCCCCATGATAGGGTGAAGGCGGTGTATGAGTCATAAACGATTGGAGCCTACCATGGTGGAAGGCCACGAAGAAGTGTTCAAAACACCTCTCCGCTTTCAACTTAATATTGAATGTTGGTTGAGGGATTTTAATGTCTCATCATTTTATTTATTTAATCATATTACAATAAATTGTGTCCTATAACAAATACTAGTTATTTTAGGCTCTTTGGAAAACTACGGACATTGTAGGTTGATTCAACAACGAGCCAACATTGTTGAATAAGATCTAGGGAAGATATTGTTTTAATTACGTGCTTTCAATCCAATTTAAACATTTTTCATTGAGCCATTAGAAACGAAAGACAATCATTCATTGCTAATTAGGGCGTTGGACCCAACAAATCTTTAATCTCATGAAAACCCCTTTTAATATGTATCCTTACCAATAGTTAAAGAAACTCTAGTCTAGTACTAGAGGGAATCAACTTATTGTAAGAGATGAAGAAGTAATAAGAATTACAAACCGATTTGTACAAATTCCTACAAATTACATATACTAAGAGGGAGAGAAAGATTAACGTCTAACGTGTTGTGGTCCAATTGAAATAGCAATTAAAACACATTCCCAAGGTTCAAACAATTTGAATTTAGCGGCCTTACTCGTAGCTCAATTATCGTTTAAGGCGTATGTCCATAGTCAACCATTTTCTAACTATTTAATCACATTAAATAATTAATTGAAATGCAACATAATCAATTAGATTTAGTACATATGGGCATAATTGTATGATGAGTTTAATCTACAAACAAAATTAAAATATCAATATATTTTGTCCTCAAGAGAGGTGGGCCAAAATGCAAATACTTAAAAGTTATGGGTCAAACTGCAAATACTTAAAAATAAATACAACTTATTTAAATTTGCAAAAGAGCCCAAAAGGGACTCATCATGGGGTTAGGCCGGCTGTGGTAAGGGAGAGAGGGAGAAAGTCCAACTTTTCCCTTAATTTCAAAAACAAGTAAGAGCCCATGCTTTTCCTTGTCACCAAATGTCCTTGTTGACTTTAAAAGTAAAGTTTGGGTATGGGCAAGGTAAGGCTTCCTAGTCAAATCTAGGATGGTGTAAATCTACAAACAATTTTGATAGATAATAAAACACCCAAAACAAAATTAAAGTAAGAACAATAATATGAACACCAAGAACAAAACCATGAAAACAATTTCAAGATTTGCACTTTCTTGGTGGTTTTTTAAAAACAAAAACAAAAGTGACAAGGGCTAGACTTTCTAGCTTAAAAGTGTGTGAGTGTAGTACAAAATAAAACACAAACACAAGCCCAAAATTCTCACCAAAACCGTGCCCTCCCATGTAGTCAAAAGCCCCAATTTTTTGTTCAAAACTCACTCTTCATTCATGCATCCAAAACACTTTTTGTATGCATATCTTTTTCAACTCTTGAAACACATTTTTCAACAATTGAAAAACAAAAGATAAACTTATTTAGAATGAAGAAATATTATGTCAAACATAAAATCATAACCCATATGCATAAAATCCAAAAGGACACATCAAATATAAACCTTTGGCTCTGATACCATTTGAAGGAAATTATGAGATTTAAGGTGGGATTTCTAATGACTAGCATGCAAATACAATTCTCAATTTATAAGCATGAGCAACGGAAGCATAAATATCAAAGCATTAGTGACACACCCCACCCTCGATACCCACGTGGATACCGAGTTTGGGCGTGTTGGCCGACACTCGTAAGTGACGAAGTCATTAAATGCATGACAACACTTAGTGGAAACAAAATTTAATTGTAATAAAGTTACGAAAATTCAATGTCAATATGCATATGGTTCAGAGCGTACTAATTTTGAAACAGCGGAAACCAACGATAAAATAAGTTCCTAGAATCTCTATCCATAACAGGGATGGATATTATTATAGAAACTGAAAGGAAAGATAAATCCCTACATAGTCAGGATAGATGATCAGAGCTGCCACGCAGATGCCTCGACTTCGCCGGATGCACTATCACTATATCCTGAAGGGGGCGCAAAAACAAACGTGTGAGTGGACAAAAATAAAGTTTTCGCAAAACCTTTCTCTTTTCAATATAATAACCCCCTGTTTTGAAATCCCGTATATTTGCAAAATCATACTATCATAGTATGTATCCGAAACGTACTTTATAAGTATAGCTGAAAACGTATATCAATATACAATATCCGTAGATAGCAAAACATATTTCCAATAGTCCTTTCATCATAAATGTCAATAATATAAATATAGGAAAACCAACACAGGGTATATGCGCGATCACCCATGTACGGGTTGAGGAACAACCTCTCAATCACCGTACAAGCACTTTACGTTATCCATTAATTTGTACTCCTAGTACCACACACATGTAAGCACTTGCACCGCAGCGCGTCACACCCGAGTCCTTACATAGTGGGGCCTTTTCCCCATAAACAAAAATAAACGTAAGACAAGCTTGCACTAAGGTATTTACCGGACAATACCCCTAGAGTACAGTGCGTGACACACCCCACCCTCGATACCCACGTGGATACCGAACGCGGGCGTGCTGGCCGACACTCGTAAGTGACGAAGCCATTAAATGCATGACAACACTTGTGAAAACGAAATTAATTTATAATAAAGTTTGCGGAAATCAATGTCAATATGCATATGGTTCAGAGCGTACTAAATTTGAAACAGCGGAAATAAATAATAAACTGAGTTCCTAGAATCTCTATCCATAACAGGGATGGATATTATTATAGAAACTGGAAGAAAGAAGAATCCCTACATGGTCGGGATGAAAGATCAGAGCTGCCACGTAGAAGTCTCGACCTCGCCAGATGCTATCTCACTATATCCTGAAGGGGGCGCAAAAACAAAAGTGTGAGTGGACAAAAAAAAATGTTTTCGCAAAACCTTTCTCTTTTCAACATATTAACCCCCTATTTGAAAATCCAGTATAATCGTAAAAACATACTATCATAGTAGTTCAAGAGGTACTTTATGAGTATACTGAAACATATCAAATAAATAATATTCATAAACCACATTTCATAATTTAAACATAATATAATACGGGAAAAACCAACACAGGGTATATGCGCGATCACCCATGTACGGGTTGAGGAACAGCCTCTCAATCACCGTACAAGTCCAATACGTTATCCAATAATTTGTACTCCTAGTACCACACACATGTAAGTCCTGGCGCCGCAGCGCGTCACACCCGAGTCCTTACATAGTGGGGCCTTTTCCCCATAAACAACAATAAACGTAAGACAAGCTTGCACTAAGGTATTTACCGGACAATACCCCTGGAGTACAGTGCGTGTGACCCATACATGTGAGAACTGTCCTATGGCCATGAGAACGGTACTACAACGTAGTGAAAGCATACCTAGTGTGTTTGAAAACATACATACATACTCATGTGTATAGATATAGGAGCCAAAATCCCATTCATATTCCCAAATATCAAGTATTGCATAATTAATATTTCCCACAAAACCATATAATAAAATATCATTTAATATTTATGCGAAAGCGATATCAAAGTATAACCCATTTCGCAACATATTATCATGCTTGATAAATAATCCCAACTCGCCAAAACAATCCACTTTCCAATATACATATACCATAAATATAGCAATTAAGGTTGCCCAAATAATAATCAACAAGTATATATATTTATAAATAAATATATATAAGTAAACATGCTTTAAAAGCCACTTTAAAACCATATAAAATCAAAATCATAAGCATTTTAAATCATAGAAACCATTTAAGAAAGCAAAAGTCCACTCACAGGTGATCGGGAGTGAAATCTCCCTCGGTGTTGCCCTCCTCGGTGTGCGGAGCCGAAGAATTACCTATTTAAAGTTAAGGGATAAATTAGAACTTCCCTACAAATAATTAAAAATAGGCCTAATAGAAAAATACCCCAAAAATAATACTATTGTAGCGAAAACGGGCTCGAAAAATGATTTCCGGGCCCCGAAAACCCTACCGCCGCCGTCCACCGCCGCTGGCGCTGCCGTGCGCCGCCGCACGCGCCGCCACGCGCCGGGAAGCGGTCGGAAAACCACTCCACGCGCCGGGAAGTGGTCTCACGCGCCTGCACGCGCCAGCACGCGCCGGGAACCCCCGGACGCTCCCCCACGCGCCGGCCATGCGCCGGCGAGTGGCTTCACGCGCTGGCACGTGGTCCCACGCGCTGGCACGTGTCCCCCACGCGCGTCACGCGCCTCACGCTCCCTGCTGACGTCACCCCACGCGCTGCTGACGTCAGCCACGCGCCCCACGCGCCTGCTGACGTCAGCACCGTTAAAGTTAACGGAATATACCTTTTCCTGATGGAATATTCCCTCGCCGTTAGGAATATTCCGTTACCGTTAACGGAATATTCCCTCTCCTTCTTCCTTTTGCCGGTCGCCGGAGCTCCGCCGCCGGCCGCCGTCCGCCGTCCGCCGCCGTCTGGTTCGCCGGAATCTGGAAAATAATGCCGATTATGTCCCAAAACTTCAAAAATTCATATCTTCTTCGTTCTTGGGCAAAAATCAACGTGCCATATATCAAATTGAAGGTATTGAAGTGTAGAATATTTTCGTAGCAATTTGAGGCCGAAAAATGGCCGGAGATGGCCTGAAATTGGCCGGAAAGCTTCGGGAAACCCTAATTCCGTTCTCCTTCAATACTGCACCAAATTTGACGTACTTTATATCAAATTGAACCTACTCAATCCAACAAAGCCAATGGTAATGGTCTCGAGGCTTACCTTGGTCTGGATTGCACAGGAAATTGATGAACAGTTTGCCTATTCCGTTCCGACGACGGTTTGAACGATCGGGTTCGAGTTTGAAGAATCTGAAATCACAGCCTCGTCCAGAATGACGAGACGATCGTGATGGTATGGATTTTGGGCAACGATTCGACGGTTTTGTGATTCGTCCAAAGGTTAGGGTTTCGGTACGTTTTTGGCTTTGAGAGAAAATGGGAGAGAAAGAGAGGAAGAGAGGAAAAAGTGACGTGCAGCAAATGGGGGAGGGTTGGCTGCTGTGCAGTCAGCGCAAAACCCTAATTCCCACACACGGAGTGGAAAATTACCAAAATGCCCCTACACTTTAAAGCTTCGTAAAACGTTCGTTTGAACTCCGAATTGAGTTCCGCTTGCGCCCACGCGTTCGTGTCGACGAGTACATCAAGAATATGTAAAGAAATAAATATTTAGAAGTCGTCACGAAAAGTCAACAAGAGTCAACATTGACCCTAGGGGTATTTTGGTCATTTCACGTAAATTTTGGGACGGGTTGTAACAGTGCGTGTGACCCAAACATGTGAGACTTGTCCTACGGCCGTGAGACAGTCCTACAACGTAGTGAAAGCATACCAAGTGTGTTTGAAAACATACATACGTATATCATGTGTAGAAACCAATAATTAAATACCAATATTTCCATATAAATATATTCACCCTCAAAATCATTTCATAAAATATATCCCTGTATATAAACATATCTCAAACCATTTCATAATATATAACCATAAATAAATACCATATGGTTGCATAATTGAATACCAACATATATATATAATCATGTCCCAAAACATTTAAAATCATGTAAGAAACCATTTCAATAATTATTTTCAAGCATATAAATCATTTATTCAAAACAAAAGTCCACTCACAGGTGATCGGGAGTGAAATCTCCCTCGGTGTTGCCCTCCTCAGTGTGCGGAGTCGAAGAATTACCTATTTAATATTAGGGAACAAATTAGAACTTCCCTAAAATAAATTAAAAATAGGCCTTAAAGAAAAATCCCCCAAAAATATTATTATTTTAGCGAAAACGGCTCGAAAAATGATTTTCGGGCCCCAAAAACCCTACCGCCGCCGTCCACAGCTGCCGTGCGCCGCCACACGCGCCGCCACGCGCCGGGAGGTGGCCTCACGCGCCGACCACGAGCTGGCACGCGCCGGCACGCGCTGGCGCGTGTCCCCACGCGCTTGCTGACGTCACCCCCACGCGCATGCTGACGTCACCCCCACGCGCATGCTGACGTCACCCCCACGCGCATGCTGACGTCATCCCCACGCGCATGCTGACGTCACCCCCACGCGCATGCTGACGTCAGCCACGTGCCTGCTGACGTCATCGCCGTTAAAGTTAACAGAATATACCTTTCTGACGGAATATTCCGTTACCGTTGACGGAATATTCCGTCTTCTTCCTCCCCTCGCCGGTCGCCAGAGCCGCCGCCGGCGCCGCCGTCTGGTTCGCCGGAATTCTGGAAAATTTTTCCGAAAATGTCCAAAACTTTAAAAATTCATAACTTCTTCGTTTTTTGGCCAAATTTAACGTGCCATATATCAAAATGAAGATATTGACGAGTAGAATATTTTCATACCAATTTGGGGCCGGAAAAATGGCCGGAGATGGCCTGAAATTGGTCGGAAAGCTTCGGGAAACCCTAATTCCGTTCTCTTTCAAAACTGCACCAAATTGGACGTTCTTTATATCGATTTGAACCTACTCAATCCAATAAAACCAATGGCAATGGTTTCGAGGCTTACCTATGTCGGGATTGTACAGAAACTTGAATGGCAGTTCTTCGTTTTCGTTCCGGCGTCGATTTGGACGATTGGGTTCGAGTTTGGAGATTCTAAAATCACAGCCTCGTCCAGAATGACGAGACGATAGAGATGGTATGGCTTTTAGACAACGGTTCGACGGTTTTGTGATTCGTCCAAAGGTTAGGGTTTCGGTATGTTTTTGGCTTAGAGAGAAAATGGGAGAGAAAGAGAGGAAGAGGGAAAGAACGTGCATAAAATAATGGGGAGGGTTGGCTGCACAGCAGCCAGCCAAAAACCCTAATTCCCACACACGGAGTGAAAAATTATTAAAATGCCCCTACACTTTAAAACTTCGTAGAATGTTCGTTTTAACTCCGAATTGAGTTCCGCTTGCGTCCACGCGTTCATATCGACGAGTACAACATGAATATGTAAAGAAATAAATTTTTACAAGTCGTCACGAAAAGTCAACGAAAGTCAACATTGACCACTAGGGGTATTTTGGTAATTTCACATAAATTTTGGGACGGGTTGTAACAATTAGTCATGCAAATCCCCTTCAAGAAGCATAGGTTCATATTTGATGCATCTACCATAAAAAGAAGAACAAAGTGAAGATGTAGTTTTATACCTCTTGATCTAGACTTTAGACCAAGGATGGACCACCTCCAAGCTTTCTCTTCTTGGAACTCCTTGAGCCTAGCCTCCCTCCTTGCTTCCTCCACCTTGATGGATTTGAATTTTTGATTCTCCTCTAGTCTTCAAAGTAGAAGACCTCTAAAGATCCACACCCACAAGTGTAGTGGAATGAGTGATGGATTGACTAAAAGGAAGATAAATGATTAGCTAAATCTTCCTAATGGTGGCCGGCTATTTAGTGAAGGGAGGGAGAGAGAGTTTTTCTTTTCACAAATCCTGGAGAAGGAGCATGATGAAAGGATATTTTTGTAAGGCCAAACTGTAAATGAAGGCGCACAGAGGCCAATCTACATGACTCCGCCGCCTAGAAGTGGAGTGCCCTTTTCAAGGGTGATGATCGATCGAGGAGCATCGGTGAATGTCTTGCTAGTAAAGATGTCAAGAAATTAAATCTATCCCAAGCGTATTTAATGTCGGCTGTGAAGTTCGTGTCCAACTTCTCTCTGGGGCATCACCAAAATGTATGGTGTTGTACCTCTAGAAGTAGACTTGGATCCACATTACAGTATTCTTTGTAGAGAGCACCTTTACTTACTATGCACATCGGTAGCGGATCGGATACATCACCCTGTGCATACCGGCCCACTTCCACCAACAATCACAAAATTAAAAGATAAATAAAATAAATAAATTGAACCTAGATAATAGCAGCAAGAGCAAAAATAAATGAAATAATAAGTAAGAAAATCTACTGTTACCTATTCTTCTGCCTCCAATGCAAAATTGGTCAGACTGATAACTCAGAAAGACAATCAAAGTTATGAATTTATAATGTTCGACTGGATCGCGTGGAATACAAATTGATGCCAATATAATGATTGACTCACTTAGCTCAAATATCCCTTCTAGTCAAACAAAGTATTTGAGGATTTTCATGTGTCTCATACTAAACTTACAATTTTATTCTTCTCGAGCAAGGAGGTATCTATAAAAGAGCAATATACAACGGTAAATCAAAACATAAATTAAATCAATCCTAATTAGACAAGCAAACATAAACCCAAGGATAATGAAGCTTTTCATTATATATGTTCCTTTACGCGATCGGTAAATTATTTTCTATCATTTGGAAGGAAAAAAGGATAAGGAAAAAGCAATTTCATTAATTCATTCTAAAGGTTAACTTAGGAGCCGTTAAAAACACATCTCGCGATCTCTCAAACCCTAATGGCGTTTTCTTCCATGCATGTCAGTGTCTACCTATAGTCAATTAACTGAAACTCACTGTCACATTTTTTAGCGATCTTCGGAAAGGGAACATCATCTCATCTGGCTGGCTCAATATCTCCATATTTTTCTCTTTCGTCAAAATTGACCTCATATAAGTCTTTTGCTTTTCAATTTCGGCATCGATAACAAGGTAGCTGAGACACTGTGCTTTGACTACTAGTAAAATGTGGGCAAGTTTTTTCTTTGCTTGTGGATTGTGGACTGAAAGGAAAATTAAGAGCTTTTTGATAAGGAGCTTTTTTGGCTCTAACTATCAATTTTTGTGGTATAGATAGAGGAAAAGTAAGTGGAGAGAGGAACGTAGATGGGTGAACAAGGTTTTTGCATCTGCATCTGGTAATCTTCTTCTCTTTTTTTCGAATTTAGGCCACAACCCAGTAGGGCACCCTCTATAATTGTTCCCACTGAATTGAAAACTCGCCATACAGCAATCTTATTAGGACAAGAATTTTTCAGTTATCAGATTAGAGATTGCATCATTCGACTCTTAATCGAATCTGATTGAAGATTTGTTGTTCTTGTTATATGTTTGCAAGAGCATATATGAAAGTAAGTTGTGAGGGTGAATTTGGAACTCAATTTAGTTTGCTTACCTTTGGTTTCTCTACACTAATTACACAAAACTTAGAGTCTAAATGTTCTTATAGGTCACTGTCTCTTCTGTTAAACTACTGTTTTTTTTATTGTTATTGCAATATTATTATTATTTGCCTTTGGTTACTGGAATAATGCAGATAGAAAGAGAACCAACAAAGTTCGGTTTGAAACGAAGATGGAGTTGGACAGAATTATCAACTGACCATGGATCTTATTGACAAAATTTTGTCACATTTTACAATTAGGGAGACAGTTAGGACAAGCGTTTTATCAAGCAACTGAGGAACAAATGGGCTATATATGCTTATCATCTGAGTTTGATGATCGGTGTTAGAAATATTGTGGTTGGTAGACGCTCCTTCCTCGATCACAAACCGGCGAGTTCTTGATCACGAACAAAAATTAGGCGAGCATGTGGGTCACTGTCCTTAAGAGTAGATTTCGCCCCTCAGAGATAGAATCTCGGTGTGGCAAGTTATGGCGCCCACCCTTCAGATACACAACCTATTGACCTTGTACACTCTAATACTGTGCTGATGAACAACTTGAATCTTTCCCTTGAATAGAAATGAAATAGGAAAATAATTAATAGAAATAAGCACTCGCATTAGAGAACAAAGAGGATAACTTTTTCTTGTTTTGTGTGTAAAAGACTCAAGACCGCCAAGATAAGTAAGTGAGAGGCTTGAGCCCAAAACTGCTAGCAATCATGACAATTGAAATAGATTAAATCAAAATATTGTAACGTCTATTCATTCAATCTAATTGTTAATCAATACATTAAAAACTATGATTCATGTAACTAAAAGAATTTTTTGTTTTCTATCCAACTTGAAACCAATAATTCAGTAGAAACCAATTCTTATGCCATGTCCAAACAAATTCAAATGAAATAAAATTGGAATCGAACAAAATACTTATAAAAAGATTTGATATCAAATGCATTGAAAGGTACAACTTGATAAGTTATTTTTAAAGGTACGGCCAACATAGGTTACAATGTATTAATGCTAAAAAGAATCAAATTCAATTGTGAAATAAAACAAATATATAATAAAGGTTATTTAAGATGGGATTCTGTATTGAAATACCACTTAAAATTCCAACAATCCCCACATATTTCAAAAATACGAATGGAAAAAAATTCAAGGAAAGTGAAAATTTAATGCATCGAACCGTGTCTTTTGGACTATAAACCAATAGAATAAGATAATCGTGATTCACAAATTTGGTGAAATATAAAATTTCTATAAACCAAAATTTTTATGTGAATCGTAGGACTAACTATCCACATTAAACCTTGATTCAAAGTTTGTTCTACGGGGTTAAGCAATAGGCCAAGCGCTCCTACCTGTGGTATTCATGAGTGCTCTCTCTAGAGAATGTTTCATTCTCATAGGAAGTGGTTCACTTCCACACTACATAGGTGAGTCCATCAAATGTGTACCGTAATCAAACACAACACAATATGGGCTATGGTATTCATTAAAATAATAATAATAATTTAACCTTAAACGTTGTAGTATTGCACTATCTACACCATAGGGAGGATTCTCAATAATAAGTTTGATAGTGCACAAACTCTCATCAACAAGGACTTGTTTTTACCATATGAACCTACTTCCTGGGGATCGCCATTCACATAGGTTGGGTTACCATCACTCTTGACCGTTGTAATAGGCATTAATCCCATCCCCTCGATGTGTATCACCACTAGCTTTCCGCCTAGTGGTTTTGTCGAGGATCAGCCAAATTCATCTTCGACTGCATAAAATCAAGGATATAACCCCGCCTCAAGCAAATTACCTCACATCATCATGTCTTATAAGGTGATATGCCTATTCTTCCATTATATGTTTGTTTTAAGCTAGGTTGCAATCGGCTATCACAATGAATAGACACGTATGGAACTCGATTTTTCCATAAAGGAATATTTGCCAAGAGGTTTTTAGCCACTCACCCTCCGAACTTGCCGTTTCCCCAAGGCTATAAACTCGTGACCCATGGTGTCGACTGCAGCCGTGCATGTTTGTTTAGAAGATTTCCAAGATACGCACTCACCAAGAGTGAATATATATCCGCTAGTGGATTTCACTTCGCCTCAATCAAAGATCCAATGGGGCATCGCTTATATTCTTCAAGCAATCGTTGGAAATCCACCATATTTCAATCAGAATCCATAAAGGTTCTCTAAAATATTTTAGTAATCGTGATACTAGCCCAATGATCCTTGTCGGGGCTTCGAGTATACCGCCAACTCTTCCAACTCCGCATAAGCAATACTTCCAAATCTTGTACAATTCATTAGATACATTGTTTACCAATAATTTTAGCATATTTAGGATTATGTATACACTCTCACCTTTATTTTTCTTTAATCGAGTATTAGCATCATAAGGTGTAGAAAAGAGACTTACAATCATAATATCCAAATTTCCTCAAAATCTTTCAACGTAATGCTCGTGGGAAAGAAGGATACCATATGAAGATCTAGTAATTTTTATACCAAGAATCACATCACCTACACCTATATCTTTCATGTCAAAATTAGATGCTAACAACAATTTTACTTATAACAATATCAAGGTTAGCTCCCATGATAAGCATATCATCATAAGCAAATAATCACACAAGAGTTTCCAATAATTTATAATATATACATTTATCCGCTTTGTTGATTAAAACCCATTTGAAAGCAAAACTTTATCAAACTTATCATGTCGTTGTTTAGAGCTTGTTTTAAACCATACAAAGATTTTACAAGCTTACATACCTTGTGTTCCATACCCGCTTATTACTCTTCAAAGCTGATCCATGTAAATCTCCTCTAAACCCCCATTTAAAAATGCTGTCTCTTACATCTATTTGATGAACAACAAGATTATAGATGATGCCAAAGCAATTAAGACTCGATCGAGGCAATTCTTGTTACCTGAGCAAAGTATCAAAATAATCTTGCATCCTTTGCTGCTTTGTAACCTTTGCAACCAACCGTGCCTTGTATTTGTCAATCGCATCCATCGCCTTTCAGCTTCTTCTGAAAATCCACTAAACTTGAATGTTTTAGCTCCTGCAGCAAATCAACTAACTCCCAAACATGATTAGAAATAATTGATTCTAGACTACGCTAATAGCTTCTTTCCAATATAGTGCATATGATGTCAAGTATAGCTTCATTGTAGCCTGGTGGGTCGTTGTCCACTATGAAGGTATAAAAAAACTATCTCCTTAAAATTAGTTTCCTTTCTATTTTCTCTTCCTTGGTTCAATATCATAATTTGCATTTCTTCGTAACCTAGCAAACGAGTGATAAGACACTCAATGGGCTTGTCAACATTAAGCTTTATCAGCAAATAGTTTCAAAGAAATCATTCTCGTCTCCACAATAGTATTATCTCCATCAAATTAAGCTCACTTTTAATAACTAGGAACCTCGTGAGAAGACTGCCTTGAGCATAACTATTAATAAATAAGGCCAAAAGTCTTCGGGGTCCTAATTTTCTCTTTTTCGCTCCGGTAGCAGACCTTGGCCAAACACCCCCACACTTTCAAGTAACTTAATTTAAGAATAACCTTTCCATAACTCATAAGGGGTTTTTCCAGCTTTCTTTTGTATGGTATTCTATTTGTATGTGGCAAGCGATAAGATAGCTTCCAAGCTTGGGGAGGTGCCTCGAACTTACTAACATTGCACCATCATGTCTTTCAACGTTCTATTTTTCCTTTCACCACTCCATTAGATTTAGGTGAATAAGGTGGGAGTTATCATGTATTATTCCATGCTTCTCTACAAAATGAACTAAAAGGATTAGACCATATTCTCCTCCTCATCGCCCGCAACCTTTTTATCCTTGTTCCGCTGATTCTCTACTCAGCCTTTATACTTTATGAACATTTCCCCAGCTAACATCTTTGTTACGAAGCAAATAAACCTTTGTGTACCTTTGAGAATAATAAAAGTTATGTAATATCTTTTTCTCCTCTAGTCATGGTTTGTTTTAAATCTCCAAGGTCAAATGCGGTATTAAACTGCACTGACTTCTTTATGTAGACCTCATGTCTTTTTTAGTTGCCTTTGATTCTACACAAACATCACATTTTTTGTATTTCACGCAAGTATTAAGGTTAACATGCCAACATCTTTCATTTTCTTAATATAACTGAAATTCGACGCGACTAAGTCTACTTATGCCATAAATCACCAGAGTCAACCAAGTGTTTAAGAAGTATGTACTTATTAACAACTTAAACATTCAATACATATAAACCCCGGTTGCAATATCCTTTTCAAAACAAACACTCCATTTTTAGTCAAAACTATCTTATCGTATTTAATAACTATTTTCACCCCCACCTTTCCAAGTAATGCAACGAAAATAAGATTGTAATCTGATATCGCAAGTACATAAAGTATTTCAACAAGGGGACAAAGTTTTTCCGTAAGGGTGCCTGAGAAAACCTTTCCTTTTTCCAAGAACTAATGAGCTCCCTTGAGTCACCCATAAAAACATGTTCTTCTCTCCATCCCTCATGTGATGTGAAGGAAGTGAAATAATCTTCCGATTCCCACAAATGTGTCTAAGGCCCCAGAGTCTACCAACCAATCTTTCCCATTGGCAACTATGTTGATCTCTGAAACAACCGCAATAACAATAGCCGCTTTCAACCACATTCGCTTGAGCATGGTTATCATTTCTCTTTCCTATATACACTCCTCGTGATTCATGTGCATGATGCCTAGGCATTCCACATACAAAGTACCTTCCATGTTTCTTGAAATGAGAGTTGTTGTTGGTCGACTTACTTTGTTCTCATATTTGGGTTGAAATCTATCGCGCGATTGTGGTTAGGAAATCCAGACTTTATTGGAAAGGCTTTCAAAAACTTACCTTCGATAATGTGCTTTTGAAAAAATTTCTTTGGCTTTGTCAGTTTCGGTCTTTGCATACGGTTCTTTCTTCGATTTGAAACAAAATATTAGATCTTCAAGACTTGTTTTTTTTTATGCTTCATGTTATTCTTGTAGTCCTCCACATTCAGAGCTTTTCAATGAGACTTCCACACAAGAACGTTTTCGGCAAATCTATCCTCATTCTTCAAGTCATTGACGAGCTTGTGGAACTCATGAATCTGTAGTGATACATCTTTTGTCCTCTACCATTTGGAATTTGCAAAAATTTCAACAACATATTTTGTGTACAAAGATCTTCACCGTGATACTTCTTAT
Source organism: Gillenia trifoliata (assembly GCA_018257905.1). Classification (NCBI taxonomy): domain Eukaryota; kingdom Viridiplantae; phylum Streptophyta; class Magnoliopsida; order Rosales; family Rosaceae; genus Gillenia; species Gillenia trifoliata. The sequence goes on along the minus strand of CM031080.1, from coordinate 9,281,674 downwards.
TCAAAATTTCTCAAATCTCACTTGCGCCTTGTAAGAACAATAGATATCAAAAAGCTCATTGGAAAGTGTGCTCGCATCAGGGTGTCTGGTGATATTTTGTTACCTTTCTCCCATTCCTCTAAGTCTTTCTAATAGTTGCTCTGTCTTCTTTTTGGCTTGGGTTTGGTAAGGTAGCCAACAAAGTTGGATAATGTCAAGTGCGGAGAAGATTCTTTCTGCCGTACTGGCTTGAAATGGGCTCCATTGAAAGCTTATCTTGAAAAAAACATCGGTGTAAGCTTGAACAGAAGATTGAAGCGTGAGCACAGCAACGGAAACCAGAAGGCCCATAATCTACTCTTGGAGATTACAGAGCTATTGTGGTTGGGTGACGCCATTCGACGAACCGGCTCGGAGTTTCTTTGATCATGAACAAAATTAGGTTGAGGCATGTAAGTCATTAAGTCCTTAAGAGTAGATTTCGCCTGAGATTCGTGTAGCAAGTTACGCTGCCTACCTCCGTATTACAACAACCTATTGACCTTGTAAAACAGACACCCGCAATACTCAGCTCATGAACAAATTCTGAACCTTGAATAGAAACAAAATCGAAAAATACTCAAATAAAATAAGCACTCATTGTATAACAAAAGAGGATAAATCCTTTTTCTTGTTTTGTGTGTAAAAAGACTCAAGACTACTTCAAAGATAAGTAGCAGAGACGAGCTCAAACACTCATTGTATAATCATGACAATTGAAATAGATTAAATCAAAAATATTGTAACGCCTATTCATTCCAAATATAATTGTTAATCAATACATTAAAAACTATGATTCATGTAACTCGGAAGTAATTTTGTTTTCATCCAACTTGAAACCAATAACTAGTAGAAACCACCTCTAATGCCATGTCCAAACAGCCCAATGAAATAAAATTGAATCAAACAAAAATACTTATAAAAGATTTGATATCAAATGCATTGAAAGTGTACAACCTGATATTTTTAAAGGCATACTAACATAGGTTATAAATGTATCAATGCCAAAAGAATCAAATTCAATTGTGAAATAAAACAAATATATAATAAAGGTTAGCTTAAGATGGGATTCTGTATTTGAAATACCACTTAAAATTCCAACACAAGAACCTCGAGTCAAAACCATACAACTCTTTTACGACCATTGTCATCATGTACTCTTGGGTCAAGAATGGCCCCATATACAAAGTTCAAGGTCTTTCTCTTCCCTGCATCTCAAGCTAGTAGAGATATTGATTGATGGATTCTATCTATCAAAATTGTGATTTTATGAATTGTGGCTTGACTCATTATGTATTGGCATCGCCGCAACCTCGTGAAAACAACCGCATCTCCGATCTCAAATCAACTAGATTTCATTAGGCTTTGCTTGTTCACTTCTCTTATTTAATAATAAAACTTGTTGTATATAGGAGTAGTAACTCACTGAGCTTTTAGAGCTCATCCCTTTATGAATTTACGGCAGGTTTCTAACTTGGTGGAAGTCAGTCCTGTGATTCTGAAACTGCAGATTCTCTTCTTGTGGAGCTGTTTTGGGACTTCGAATTCAAAAGAAATAAGCTGAGAATGTGTTGTTTTCCTTTACTTTCTCTTGTAATATTACCTTGTAAACTTCTTTTGTTTGAATGTTTCCTTTTCTGCATTTCTTGTCTATTTTTACTGCTGCTAGTTTTATTTTATCATTTATTCTAATTCTCTACACCTAAAACGGTACAGAAGAAAGAAATTTGTGTATTAACGATATGGACTTCTTATTCTTCTTGTTGTAATGAGGTTGTTGAGGGTAAAATCCTTCCTCTTGCCATATGACAAATAGGCTGGTGACGCTACAGTCACCTGGGGTGGAGTGTAAAGGATGCAACATGTGTCCTAATGGTCAAAACCTTCCTCACTTGGTAGAACTTAGCTTTAGCTTCCTACCTACTAGAGGGGAAGGTCATAGATGGGCCCTCATTCTGCTTCACAGACATGATTGTAAACTCAAGTCATCACCGCGAGTAAGTCTTCCAAGTGTTAGTATTGATCATGTACTTGAAGAAGCATTCACGCATGTCCCGCCGTGAAGGCCTCAGAGTTGTCTTGTCATTCCGCTTATGACAGAGTATTCATGGTCGTAAGAATCGCATACTGTGTAAAAAGATTCTCCGGCTTTTGACAATTGGTATAATTCAAATGCGGAGTGCAAAACGATTGATTTGGAAGATGTGTCGAGCCACGAAGAGTTTCCTTAGCTCAGCTGAAGGAATCCAATTGCCTCGGCTGAGGATGACAACACTGACTAAGAGCTCCACCATAGAGGTGGAAAGGAAGAGAATGTAATGCCCTGTTACTATGCTCGTACGCCATGGTGGACTGAAGAGATTAAGGTGTTCAATCAGATCCTCTTTTTCCAATATACAATTGTAAGCTGCTTTTGCTTCCTATTTGTCAAATCCGGGATCATCAGGTGGTCCCACTAGGTATCTCTAAGTCGGGCGCCACTTTAGCCTATTCACTTTTTCTAAAAGTTGTCTTATTGACAGATATTGTGGAGTCGACACCAAAGAGCTTTCCTCACAAGTTTCTATCATGATTGGAGGTGGAGAAGCTTGGTCGAGACATATGTCATTTCCTGACTCAAAGTGCCGACTTCTTGAGTACAGCCTCATTGTTGAGTTTACACCCTCTTGCCTTCCTCGGGCGTCACGCCTCATTTTCGCAACTGCTGCTGGTGAAAGTAGAATTCGTGTTCTAAATCATCTGGCAATGACTCAGTTTATCTGACGTGGATTTTCCTGGCTTCGCTATCTTGTAGTCTGCAACGATCACGGTTGCTGCTTGAATGTCTTACTGACTTCATCTGTAAGCGTCTCCACTCACTCATTTTCGTTAGTAACAAAATAAATGAGAAAATGCCAGTCACGCCTTATTAAGGAATCAACAACTGGCCTCAGTTGAAATAAATGACCTCTTTGGTATGGCGAAAATCGAGTCATCGATCAGTAACTGAGAGGTTTCGCGGTGCCCTGCCGAGGTACACGAGGGCTACTTTCATCTTCGATATCCGAAGATTCTCATATATTGTTCTTGAAGGAATTGCATTTTGGGCCGCTATTTTTGCTTTACGCTCGTCTTTGACTACCACGGTCAATATGTCTTTTATCCTTCCTCTACTTTGCATCGCACATGAGAGGTTTATTGGGTACTGGGTCCAAGGAAGCGCGAAAGATGAGACTCCAACTGGTCAAGCTAGCAGAGCAGAATCAAGTTTCGCCCTGTCAGAGCAACAATTTCACATGTTGATGCACACTAAGCACTGAACAACGTGGGGTGGTTGGCGGTGTGACCTTCGCAAGGCATTGCTTCATCACCAAGGAAGATACTGCAGTAAAGAAATAAAGACAGAAGCAAACACAAGATGCACATGGTTTACCCTAAGTCAATACGTCACGGGTTGCAAGAGGAGTTCTGAATAATAATGTAGAGTTTACATGATACAAAGAGTTTAGGCATAATCATTAGTAAGTTCTAATAATGGATTAGAGAGTTTAAAATTTAAAGGGATTAATTGTGGGAGAATGATCTCCTTTATAGTTATGAGAGCCTCATGTTTTCATTCGGCGGTCGATGTGGACTCTAGGAGCTCATGGGGTTGACATGTGTCACGCTGTTATCTCCCTAGTTGGAGAGAAACTCATGTGCTTCGGCATGGGTGTTCTTTAACATGATCCCTTCCAACGGGTTTTTGAAGGTATAAAGTCATCGACATCAAGAGTTTCAGGATTGGTGAAGTATGGTACAAAGAAACAAAGTGCCTTTTTAGGCTTTATTTAACTTCTATTTATAGAGAAAAGTGAAACTTAATAGCTTTGATTCCATCACCCATAACACTTACTAAGTCAAAGCCGAACTTAAATGCGCATATGAAAGTATTTTTGCAAGTCAACCTTGTGAATCACACTCCGCTTACACTTCTATATAAAGACAAGAGTGTGCTGTGTGGCATTGTAGAGCAAAAAAATAATCCTCAAAATTGTGGAGCTAAAACGTGAACAATTATTGAATACCATATTTCTTTTCACGCTACGCTTTCAACCATCAAGACACCACAATCGCTAACTACAATTTTAATAAGTTCGCCACGCCATGACAGAGATAATTATACCTTTACTTCAAGCGAATTTACTACACTTCTAATTTTATTATCCATATCCCGGAAGGGTTCCAAGGGTCCCGAATAAATGCAGGCATGCCGGCCGACACCCGGCGCGCACGGTGCCCATGTCATGCGTAGTAAGTGGAATTTCCGAATAAAATAAAACCAAAACCCGGGAATTATTAAAATCACGCGTACAGGTACGCAGTATACACAGAACTTGATATAAAGCATGAGAGACGTCGTAGCATAGATAAAATACAAGAAGAAAAGTATGAATTATTCACATCCTGAACAGATGGTAAACATTTTATTGTGATATCCCACACATTGACTAGCAGAGGGGTGATGTGCCTTATATGTACATGCCCACCTCAATTGAAGACGGCGCCAGGGGAGTTTCACTGCTTCGATTCCACTAACTCCGTTGCTGGTTGGTTTGCAGCATCCCACGGATGGCACCACTGAAGCTGCTCAGAGCTCCTTGCAAAAACCGGTGAGGGCGGCTCACCCGGACAATATCGTGCCATGAGCCTCAAGTCCGGCATGACACGGTATCGATACTCACTGCTCAGACGGACAAAACAAGAAGAACGCCGGGTTCCTGTATGGGGTGGATTGTGGATATCCCACATCGACTCACCATAAGCTTATGGATGCGGCCTTATATGTACATGCCTCACCTCCACTAGCAACAGGTCTTTGGGAGCTCACTAGCTTGATTCCACGAACCAAATAAGCTGAGTTTCGGCTGTATAACCTATTTAAGCAAAGCACTAACGAGCTGTCATGAGTTCTAAACAAAACCATGGAGGGCGCTTTTACTAAAGTGGATAATATCTTTACGGCAGACGGTTCGATGTGACAAGGGAATATCAATTGCGAACAATTATAAAGATAATCTTTATATTGTTAATGAGGTTGTTTGAAAACAAATTTAATAAAATCCTTTATTACAATTTGATATAAAAATATGAAAGCATTAATGCACTTATAAAAATAGTGTCTATCTTTCTAACCAATTTCAAAACTAATCATGGATGTAATGTCATTTATTAACAAGATTTACTCATTTTATATTTACTTGAGTGTCATAGTTAATTTAAAAATATAATTAAAGTGATCGTAGAACATTTATACTTTGGGGGCCTGTGTGGTTGGGGCTGGGAGTGCTGGGGGTGTTAAGTTAGGGGTTTATGGGCGCAAAACTTAGAACTCAACTGAAAATAAGTTTATCATCTTCAAAGGGGACCAACACCAGCCAAAATCAGCAAGTTTCTAACAACCGCGCACCTGAAGCCGTTCAACCAAATAGCTCCTGAGCGCTGGGCAGAAAACAGGTTGTGCTCGACAGCGCCATTTACTGGGACGCATGGCCTGACGCCCATCAATGAAATTAAACTCCTTGATCAAACCATATTTGCGCCATATTAACAGCTATTTCCTTTGCTTCATAAATACTGCTGTAAGAAGCAAAGTATCGATATGAATGAAAGAGCGCAGCGTTTCTCTCATGAATTTCAGCGAAAGATTTCAGCCTGACGTCGATCCTACAGCCTTCTTCAAAGTCGATATTGAATGCTACTCTCCAGGCAGATTCACTCACCTAAAATCGGCCTTCTATTTCCTACACATAACTTTCGCCCATGTTTACACTTTATAAACCTGATTGACACCAGCACCGTACTCTATTCTGCACACGGCTTCCCTCACGAGGTTTTCTTAGCATGTAGACGAACACGTTCAACAGATCCGCATTTCACATAAGCTACTTCACGTTTTTCATAGCGGACGGATCGAGCCGGTTAAAATAAACCGTTCCTAAAAGATTGGCTGCTTCCTAAAGAAGACATTGTTACATGCTGCTTCTTCAAACATTTTAGCGCATTTTTTAATCTTCAAAATATCACTTTTCTCATGACGTTTTGATAGCCTAAGTTTGGGCTATTTTAAAATATTTGTACAGATAATCATACGATGATCTCAAGAATATCATCACGCATTGAAGAAAGTTCAAACTTCAAACCTTCTTCAATACTAAAAACAGAGTTTCCTTTATGCCAATTGCTTTCTGACATTTTGTAAGTGTGCAGCTGGGAGAATGATCATACTAGATTTAGTTATAGTTAATTAGATCAGAATATGAATTTAGTTTAGTTATCAAATGATTATTCTTCGAACTACGATGAAATCTTTATTTGTGCTATTTTTTCTTCAAAATCTCAAGATTTGCCATACAAGTGGTGAGATTAGACAAGTCATTAAAACGATTGTCCAGTGAAGATAAATTGTTCACCACTCAATACTTTACGATAGATTACCTATGTGGCGTGTTCATCATCTATATGTGTCTTCAGGCTGAAACCCTGGAGTATTGCCTGCAGAACTGCCTTCTTCTCGCGTCACTTTTCTTTTTTTATTTTTAATATAGCTCAGGTCGAAGCAAATCTGAGTAGCCAAGATATCCACCGAAGTGGTGCCAGATTTCATTGTTCGTGCAAAATATACCAACTCAGTTCCAAAATAATACATGCGTATCATTAGCGCATATAAACATTTATGCGTATATATATACATTACATACATTGAAGACAGATATAGTTATATATATATATATTTTTTTATCCTTTCCAAAGTTTGATAGCGATCATTTCGTACGCTTGTACTTATTATTTTCGATATCAGGGTTTGAAAATATTATAGCAACAAATAATAGAAAACTAGCCAGATTTAAAATTGAGTAAGCAGGTGAACATGTTGCCATAGCTTCCATTAGTCCATTCGTAAATTTGACGAATGATCAGCCATAGATTTGTAAATTCGTATTATTAACTCCAAATTAAAATATTGAAAAATCTAACATTATTTTGACTTTTTTTCTCATTATTCAATACAGTGTTATTGATCGTTTTGCTGCTGTTGTTTAGCATCAAGGTCAAGCTTGAGTAAGGCAATTGACTCCGGGAGCCAAAACTTGCTTGACAAAAAACAGGGGTAAACTAACCTTGAGCTTAAAGCGCTTAGGTCAATGGCTTACTATTATTGAACAATGGGAAAAAAAGTCAAAATTGCATGTTTAGATTTTTTCAATATTTTAATTTGAGTTAACAATGCAAGATTTACAAATCTATAGCTAGCTTGATCTGAGTTTGAATCAAATTTGCAGATATGAGTTGAGACTAGTAAACTATGGCAACATGTTCACCTGCTTGCACTCAATTTTAAATCTTAAGCCATAGTTTTCTGTATTTGATTTGCTATAGCATTTTCAAACCCTAATTTTTTCTCTCAGGGAAAATGAAGAAGATATAGAAAAGGAAATTGAAAAACATTGTAAATGATCACTTGTAAACCTTCACATTTACAATTACTTAGAAAGGATAAAAAAATATATATATATATATATATGTATGTATGTATGTATGTATATATATACGCATAAGGATTTATATGCACTAATGATGCACATGGTATTTGCACATTGCAGATTTGGGTTGGTATATTTTGCATGTTGCAAGACAAACAAAATCAACCACTTCTGATTCTTTCTGTGGGATATGTTTACAAGTACTCAAGGTTTTTATAATATTTTAGGCTTAATTTTTATATTAAAAATAAAAAAGAAAATTATTTGAGAGAGAAGGTAAATATCTCTTTGTCAGTTCTCTACTCGAAACCAAATAACATCTATAAAGTTTCAATCTACTAAATTTTTTATAGGTCAGTGAATTACTGTGTTCCATAATCTATCGTAAAAAATTAATTAATTAATTTCTTCGAACGAATTTGTCTTCACTGGGTTGAGGCTCGGACGACTGTTCAATGTAACTCACCCACCTAAATATATATGTAGGCTGGCAAAGAGTACAATCTTGAAGTTTTGAAGAAAAATAGCACAAATTAGTTGGAGATTGTAGGATTATATCATAGTTCGAAGAATAATCATTTGTCTTAAGCCCTCAAAGTCCCATATTTATAGTCTAATTATAGTTTTCTTCTCTAGCTAAAAATCCTAAAGGAAATCTATCTGATCATTCTCCCAACACCACAAAAATGTCAAAGGAATGAATTAATAAAATCAAGCTAAGCTCTTAGCCTAATACTACAGTACTTTTCTTTGAGTATTTGAAGAGGTTTTCAAGTTTGAATTCTTCAATACATGATGGGTATTATGGATGCTGAATATTACCAACCAAAGAATAGACCATAAACGCTTTTAAAATAACCAACAGCCACTCGTAACATCAAAATTCCAAGCTTCGCATCATGTTTGACAGAAAAGTTTGTATGTTTTTGAATTAAAAATGCACTAAAATGCTTTGCTAAGAAACACCTCTTGTGTGTGCTTCTTTTATAAACACGCCAAATGCTGAGGGAGCAGTTTCATTTTTTATTAAAACTTTCAACTGGTCTGCTTCTAATAGAAGCGATTAAAAGTCACATGAAGTAGAAATTCGCTTAGTTAAGCAGTTCATTGAACGACCCAACACTCTCATCCCGCAACCGTCTCCTGCAAATATTCAGTCTACATGCTAGGAAAACCCTCAGTGAAATAAGAGCTATTGAGTGAGAATAGGATCTGAAATTGCAATTAACAATTCAATCAATCAAGATTTATAAGTCTTAAACATGGGCATGAGGGCTTGTTGTAAACATTGTGGGAAAGGAGGTGACTTGAAGTGGGGGTGTGAGTCTGCCTGTCTGGAGGAGTGAGTAGGGTTTACAAGCATTCAATATCATTTGAAAATTTGTGAGTTGAACATTGAGACGTGAAATGTTGCAAGTACTTCCTTTAAAGGAGATCAAGTGAGGGAACTGCTTTTAACTGGTCGCATGCTCATTCATATCGATGCTGCATTTTTAGTACAACTTTAATTAATTTGTAACAAAGGGAATAGCTAGGAAGATGTACTAGCTACGCAAATATGGATTTGATCAAGGGTTTGAATTTCATTGATGAGCCTGGATCAAAAGGCCATCGTCAAACGCTAAACCCGAAAATGGCCTTTAATCGGTTTTGAACTGTTTCTTCTCTTAGCTCAGGCTATTTGGATTGAACGGCTTCAGGTGCCGCAGTTGTTAATGGTTAAACTTTCTACAATTTTGCTTGTAGTGTTGGTCCCTTTTGAAGATGATAAACTTATTTTCAATTGAGTTCTAAGTTTGCGCCACAAACCTCACCTCAACCCAACACCCCAGCGCCCAGCCCCAACCACTCCCTAAACCCCAAAATATAAATGTTCTAGATCCACCCCAATTATATTTTAATTAACTATGTATACTAAATGATATAAAATGATGCAAATTTGTTAATAAATGACATTACATCCGCTTGATTTGGTTTTTGAGAATTGGATTAGAAAGGATAAGACACTATTTTTATAAGTGCATTATTTTTTCATATTTTTATATCAATTATGTCAAAGGTTTTATATGAATTTTGTTTTCAAACAAATCTCATTAATAATATCAAGGAATTGTCTTTGGAGAATTAGTAATTGATTCATGATTGATATTCCTTGTCACATCCTCAACCACTTCTCGCCAGAAAGGGAAGATATCAGTCCGCTTTGGGCCACGCCTCACTCGCTTTGTTTTGAACTCACGGTAAAGAACTTCCCGCAGTCACCCATCGCGGATCGCTTCTAGCCCAAACTCGGCTAATTTCTAGAGTTCACCAACCGGCTGAGCCCCAAAGACCTCGTGCCACTGAGGTGGGCATGTACATATAAGGCACATCACCCCTCTCCTCTCGTTGGCCGACGGGATATCACAATCCACCCCACTTAAGTGGGAACCTCGGCTCTTGCTCAAGACATCCGCATCAACCCGGGCAGTAGCTGGCTCGGCACATTCTCGTCACATCTCGACTACCCGCTGCAAAGACGATATCAGCCCACGTTGGGCCACGCCCACTCGTTTTTTTTTAGAACTCACGAGCAACTTCCCGCTGGGTCACCCATCGCTTTGATCGCTTCACCAACCGGCTAACTTCTGTGAGTTCGGCGAACCGCCGCCGCGAGCTCCCCAAAAGGTTCGCGGCACCGGAGCGTATGTACATATAAGGCACATCACCCCTTCCACTAGTCAATGCGGGATATCACAATAAATGTTTATCCATCCCTGCTCAGATGTAATAATTCATACTTTTCATCGTATTTTATCTATGCTCGAACGCCTCGTGCTTTGTATCGCGGTTCTACATGTACTTCTCGCATACCGTACGATTTTAATAATTCCAGAGTTTGGTTTCATTTTTATTCGTGAATTCCACTTACTCGCACGACATGCACACACTTCTCCGGGTGTCGGCAAAGACGCTTCTATTTCTGCACTCCCCTTCGACCCTTCGATTCTTCGGACCCTTCTCGATATTCTGTCGGAGCTGGCCATTCCTCGGAGATGAATCGTAATTATCTCCTCACACGGCAAAATGAGCTTGCAAAATTGTAGCAAAGGGTAAACAGTCGCTTCGATGGTCGGTGCCAGTCACAGGAAAAGAAATGTGGGTATTCACAATTGTTCACGCTTTAGCTCCACAATTTTGGGGATTATTTTTTGCTCTGATAAATGCCTGTACACTCGTGTCGCTATGCAGAGCGTATGGTGTATGATTCCAGGTCGACTCTGCCAAAATACTGCTCCATTGCTCCCCGAGCTTTGACTTGAAGTAAAAGTCTGTGGGTGATGGAATCCAAAAGTCATTAGGATTTACTTTTCTCTATAAATAGAAGTTAAATAAAACCTAAAAGGCACTTTGTTTTTTGTTTGTACCATACTTCACCAATCCCTGAAACTAATGAAGATCGATCAACTTTATACTCTTCAAAAACCCGGTGGATCCATGTTAAGGCACCCATGCCGAAGCACATGAGTTTCTCTCCAACTAGAGTATCTAATAACAACGTGACACATGTCAACTCCACGGAGCTCCTAGAGTCCCATCGACCGCGAATGAAAATAATGGGACTCTCTCCAACTATAAAAGGAGATCATTCTCCCACAATTAATCCCTAAATTTTAAATCCTCTAATCCATTAGAACTTACTAATAATGATTATGCCTAAACTCTTTGTAAATATGTAAATTTACATTATTAATCGTAACCTCTACCTTCGTGAACGTAGCCCAACTTAGGGTAAAACCATGTGCATCTTGTGTTTGCTTCCCTATCTTTATTTCTTTACACATTATCTTCACTTAGTGATCGAGCAACCTTGCGAAGGTCACACTATAATTTACGTTGTTCAAGTTAACCTAATTTTTGTGCATCAACATTGTAGGCCAACTGTGGGAAACGACACTCGATTCCTACTTCACCAGCTCGACCAAGCCGAGCCCCATCTTTCTCGCACCTTCCCAATCGGGACCAAGTACCCAACAAACTCCCTTATGCGCAAAGTGTAGGAAGGATAAAAGACATGTTGACCATCAAGCCAAAGTCAAGGAGCTTAAGCGCAAAACAACAAAATAAATGCCAAGAATGCGGGTCCTTCAAGAACACGAGCAAGATCTTCCGCATGCTCCAAGATGAAAGGCAGCTCAACCTGTACCCATCGGCCAGCACTGACGAAACCTCTCGTGCCAGGGATCGATGACCGATACTCGCTAACCTTGAGGGTCATTTGGCCTAAACTTGGAAGGCCGAATTGTTGAACAACAACTTCCTTAATAAGACGTTGACCAACGCGAAGCTTTTCTCAACCCAACTGCTTCTAACCCGAAGGAGAAGTGGGAAGAAGACATCTTATTGCGTAACGAGTCGAAAGATCTAAGGTCATGTATCGTGATTGCCTAGACTTGCAGATCAGCCAGAGGAAAGAGCCCATCCGCATAAACTCGAAGATCAACGACCCGATGGTTTGTAGAAATTTGGTCCTACACTTCCTCTAAGCAAGTTCGCAACGTGAGGAAGGGAACGACAAACCTTCGTAAGGCAAGAGGGTGTAAGAGACTAACAATGAGCCACCAAGAAGTCGCACTTTGAGTCCAGGGAAAATGACATATGTCTCGACTGCTTCTCCACCTCCAAACAACGATAGAAACTTGCTAGGAAAGCTCTTTGGTGTCTCTGACCACATAATATCTCATCATCGCATTAAATCCTTTAGAAGAAGTGAATAGGCTAGTGGGTCAGCCACCAAATTGAGATACCTAATTGGAACCACCCTAGGCTTGATCCGTTGACAAATAGGAAGCAAAAGCTTGGCTTACACTGTATATTGAAAAGAGGATCTCGATTGAACACCTTAATCTCTTCCTACCACCATGGCGTACCAAAGGCATATACAGTATCAAGGAGCGATGCCTTTCTCTTCCTTTCCACCCCACATGGAGCCTGGGACTTGTATTGTCATCTCAACCCGAGACAAGCATTCCTTCACCGAGCTAAGGAAACTCTTCGTGGGCTCAACACATCTTCCAAATCAATCGCTTGCACTCCGCACTTGAATTATACACCAATTGTCAAGGTTGCAGGAGTCTTTGCCTCGAGTATGCTGCTTGTTTCGTGCCCATGAATACTCTTGGCATGCAGCAAAGCGCGTATGACAAGCATTAACTCTCAAGGCCTTCAATGCGTATATGAATGCTTCTTCAAGTACATGATCAATACTAACACTTGGAAGATTCTATCTTGATGACTCGAGTTTACAATCATGTCTTTGTCGAAGCAAGAAATGTATCAAGGGAGCTATCTATGACCCTTCCCCTAGTAGGTAGGAAGCCAAAGCTAAGTTCCCACCAAGTGAGAAGGTTTTGACCATTCGTACATGTTGCATCCCTTTCTCGTCTCCACCCAAAGGACTCGTTAAGTCACTCAAGCCTATTTGTCATATGGCAAGAGGAAGGATTTTTACCCCAACAACCTCTACGGCAACAAGAATAAGGGGTCATATCGTGGTCACACCCCAAAATTTCTTTTTTCTTCTCCTTTTCGCTTTTAGGGAAGTAGGGGTAGAATAAATAAATAAAAATAAACTAACGCTTTAAGTAAAAATAGACAAGAAATCAAAGGAAACTTTTATTCAAAACAAAAGAAATTTACAAGGTAATATTACAAGAGAAGTAAAGGAAAGGAACAACACATTCTCAACTTATTTCTTTTACAAGACAAAGTCCAAACATCTACAAGTGAAGATCCTCGAAGTTTCCAATCACGTACTGGGAAACTTCTAGGTTGAAACCTCGCAATAAATTCATAAAGGATGAGTCAAAAGCTCAAGAGGGGTCCTACCCTATGTCTAACAAGTTTTATTATTAAATAAGAGAGTCAACTTGAAAGCAAAAGCCTAATGAATCAGTTCGCATTTCGAGATCGCAGGATGTCGGTTGTTTTCTACGTGTTGCAAAATGATGCCAAATATATGAAGAGGGTCAGCTTCACAATTTTCTCGATAATTCTTGATAGATAGAAGAATCCATCAATCAATATCTCTAACAGCTTGAGATACTGGAAGAGACTAACCCGTATAGATGTAGCCAATGTGACCCAAGAGTACATGATCACTAAATGGTCGTAAAAAGTTGTATGGTTTTGACTCGAGGTTCACTGTGTTGGAATTTCTTATGGTATTTCAAATACGTAATCCCATCTTAAATAACCTTTATTATATTTGTTTTATTTCACAATTGAATTTATCTTGGCATTATAATATTTCATAACCTATGTCAGATCACTCAAAATAACTTATCGTGTCAGAGCACTTTCAATGCATTTGATATCAAATCTTTTATAAGTATTTTGTTTCGATTCCCAATTTTATTTCATTGGGCTGTTTGGACATGGCATTAGAATTGGTTTCTTACTAGTTATTGGTTTCAAGTTGATGCGTTAAAATTCTTTCAGCTACATGAATCATAGTTTTTAATGTATTGATTAACAATTATATTTGAATGAATAGGACAAGTATAATATTTTTGATTTAACCATTTCAATTGTCATGATTATACAACGGGTGTTTGAGCTCACCAAATATTACTTATAATGTAGTTTTTTGTCTTTTTACACACAAAATAAAGAAAAAGTTTATCCTCTTTGCTCTCTAATCGAGTATTATTTTTATCATGAGCATTTTTCCCATTTCATTTTCTATTCAAGGTTCAGCAACTTCATCCTCAATTCTAGCATTATGAAAGCAGACGCTACAAAGGCCAATATATTGTTGTATCCCTGACAGAGGCTACTATAACTTGCTACCAAGATACTATCTCCGAGGGGCGAATCTACTCTGGGCGGACACCGACTTCATGCCTCAAATCCCACTTTTGTTCATGATCACAAAGGATCACCTGGTTCGTGATCGAACGAGCGTCTACCAACCACAATATTTCTTAACAATCTCAAGAGGATTATGGGACTTCCAATGCTTCGTTGTCACTGCCAACGCCTTTCCAATGCTATCACACTAAGCTTCCTGACAGCCTAAGATCGACGCTTCAATGGAGCCCATTTCAAACGTCAAGAATCTTCTCCGCACTTTTTGACATTATCAACTTTGTTGGCTACCTTACCAAACCCAAGCTTGCAGAAGACACCGACAACTATTAGAAAGACTTAGAGGAATGGGAGAAAGGTAACAAAATATGCAGTACACAATTCTGAGCACACTTCCAACGTAGCTTTTTGATATCTATTGTTCTTACAAGACCGCAAGTGAGATTTGAGAAATTTTGAATAAGAAGTATGCAATAAGATGTCGGCACACAAAATATGTTGTTGGAAATTCTTCTTCCAAATTCCAAATGGTAGAGGACAAAGATGACTACTTGGCTAAATTCATGAGTCTCCAAGCAAGCTCACAACGACTTGAAGCACGAGGATATAGATTTGTTCAAACGTTTGTGTGGAAGTCTCATTGAGAAGTTCCCTAATCATGGAAGGACTACAAGAATAATATGAAGCATAAAAAAGAAACAAGTGAGTCTTCTTGAAGATCTAATCGTACATTCAAATCGGCAAAGAACCGTATGCAAGACCAAGCCAACAAAGCCAAAGCAAATTTTTTCAAAAGCACATATTGTCAAGGTAAGTTTTAAGCCTTTCAATAAGTCTAAGTTTCCTAACCACAAAAGGGCAATAGATTTCAACCCAAATATGAGAACAAACTCGAGGTCAACCAACAACAACTCTCATTTCAAGAAACATGGTTCTGCCAGAGTGTGGAATGCCTGCATCATGCACATGAATGCAGCATATATAGGAAGAGAAATGATAACCATGCTCGAGCGAATGTGG
This sequence comes from Gillenia trifoliata, assembly GCA_018257905.1. Classification (NCBI taxonomy): domain Eukaryota; kingdom Viridiplantae; phylum Streptophyta; class Magnoliopsida; order Rosales; family Rosaceae; genus Gillenia; species Gillenia trifoliata. The sequence goes on along the minus strand of CM031080.1, from coordinate 9,266,285 downwards.
CTAGCTTAAAAACATCGTTGTCATGGGGTTGTTCTCCGAGATCAACATGGTTACCAATGGGAAAAGATTGGTTGGTAGACTCTGGGCCACTAGACACATTTGTGGGAATCGGAGTGCTTTCACTTCCTTCACATCCGTAGGGGATGGAGAAGAACATGTTTTTATGGGTGACTCAAGGAGCTCATTAGTTGTCGAAAGGAAAGGTTTTTCTCAAACTTACTCGGAAAATCCTTTGTCCCTTAGTGATGTACTTTATGCGTCTTATATCCTGCTACAATCTTATTTTCACAGACATTTTGGAAAGGTGGGGTGAAAATAGTTATTAAATCCGATAAGAGTTTTGACTAAAAATGGAGTGTTTGTTTGAAAATGATATTGCAACCAGGGTTTATATGTATTGAATGTTTCCTCAAGTTGTTAATAGAAATGCATCTACTTCTTCCGCTTACTTGGTCAATTTATTGATTTATGGCATGGCAGACTTGGTCAGCTAATTTCAGTTATATTAAGAAAATGAAAGATGTTGGCATGTTAACCTTATCTACTTGCGTGAAATACAAAAAAATGTGATGTTTGTAGAATCAAAGGGTAACTAAAAAGACTTCTTGTAAAGTCTACATAAAGGGAGTCCGAATTACTTGGTTTAATACACAAAGGACTTTGGAGATTTAAACAAACCATGACTAGAGGAGGAAAAAGATATTACATAACTTTGCCATCGACTACTCAAGGTACACAAAGGTTTATTTACTTCGTGAATAAAGATGTGGCTAGGGAAATGTTCATAAAGTATAAAGTCAAGTAGAGAATCAATCAACAAAAGGATAAAAAGGTCATGAATCGACAGAGGAGGAGAATATGAGTCTAATCCTTTTAGTTCATTTTGTGAAAGAGCATGAATATCACATGAAACAACTCCAATCTTATTCACCTAAATCTAACGGAGTTACTGAAAGGAAAAATAGAACGTTGAAAGACATGATGAATGCAATGTTAGTAAGTTCAAGGGCACTCTAAACCTGCTGGGAAGCTATCTTTATCCGCTTGCCACATACAAAATAGAATACCATACAAGAAACCGAAAACCCCTTTATGAGTTAAGTGGAAAGGTTATTCACCAAATTTAAGTTACTTGAAAAGGGGGTGTTTGGCCAAGGTCCTTTACCTGAATCAAAAGAGAAAATTAGACTCAAGACTTTTGACGCAATGTTTATCAAGTTATGCTCAAGACAAAGGTCGCTACAGTTCCTAGTTATTAAAAGTGGAGCTTAATTTGATGGAGACCAATACTATTGTGAGACCAAGAATGCCGATTTCTTTTGAAACTATTTTTCCAATAAAGCTTAATGTTGACAAGTCTCAAGTAGCGTGCCTCACTGCTGCTAGGTTCCGAAAGAAATGCAAATTATGATAATAACCAAGGAAGAGAAAAGCAAAGGAAACTAATTTTTTGGAGATGATTTTTATACCTTCATAGTGGACAACGACCCACAAACTTAGTTAATAGGCTAAACGCATCATATGCACTATATTGGAAAGAAGCTATTAACCTGAATTAGAATCAATTATTTCTAATCATGTCTGGGAGTTAGTTGATTTGATCGCAGTAGCTAAAACATTAAAAAGGGATTTTCACAGTTGTCGAAGCTGATGGATCTCGCTGACAAATACAAGGCACTTGCTAATGCAAAAGGTTACAAGCAACAAAAGGATGTGATTATTTTGATACTTTTGCTCCTGGTGAATAAGAATTGCCCCCAATCGTGAGTCTTAATTACTTTTAAAGATTCATCTATAATCTGTTGTTCATCAAATAGATGTGAAGACCGCATTTTTAAATGGGGATTTAGAAGAGGAGATTTACATGGATCAACCCTAAGGTAATATTGCGCCTGTATGGAATGCAAGGTATGTAAACTTGTAAAATCTTTGTATGGTTTAAAACAAGCTCCTAAACAACGACATGATAAGTTTGATAAAGTTTGCTTTCAATGGGTTTTTAATCAACAAAGCAGATAAATGTATATATTATAAAATTATTGGAAACTCTTGTGTGATTATTTGCTTATATGTTGATGATATGCTTATCATGGGAACTAACCTGATAGTTGTTATGTAGACTAAATTGTTGTTAAAAGATCTAATTTTGACATGAAAGATAATGGGTGTAATGATGTGATTCTGGTATAAAAATTACTAGATTCTTCTATATGGTATCCTTCTTTCCCACGAGCACATGCTGAAAGATTTTGATATAAAATTGGAGATGATGATTGTAAGTCTTTCTTACACCTTATGATGCTAATAATTTCAACTTAGCTTAAAAATAGACAGTGGAGAGTGTATCATGAACTAACAAAGTAAAATTATTGGTAGCTTAATGTATTCACGAATTGTACAAGACCCGATATTGCTTATGCGCTTGGAAGCTGAGCGTGTATACTCAAAGCCCTAAATAAGCATCATCGATCACGTATCACGACACAAAATATTTTAAAAGGCCTTATGATTGATTGAAATATGGTGGATTTCCAACTATGCTTGAAGTGGTATAGCGATGCTAATTGGATCTTTTGATTCGCATCGAAGTGAAATCCACTAGCTTTGATATATATTCACTCTTGGTGGGGGTGCAAGATCTGGAAATCTTCTAAAACAAACATGCACACAAAATTTCAATAATCATGAGTCTCGAGTTTATAGCCTTGAAACGGCAAGTTCAATGAGGTCGAAAGTGGCGACAGAAACCTCTTGGCAAATATTCCTTTATGGAAAAATCCAGCCCATCTGTGGTCTATTCATCAGGATAGCCAAAGGTAATAACCCCAGCTTAAAACAAACATATAATGGGAAGAATAGGCATATACGCCTAAGACATGGCTGTGATGTGAGGCCGCTGAGATCAACATCCCTTGATTTTGTACTATTGCAGACACTTACTTCGATCCTCTTCTCGACAAAACCACTAAGGTAAAGCTAGTGAGTGATACATCGAGGGGGATGGGATTAATGCCTATTACAACGGTCAAGAGATGTGAACTCCAACCTATGAATGGCGATCCCAGGAAGTAGGCTCATATGGGTAAAAACAAGTCACTTGTCGACGGCCAGCACCATCAAACTTATTACGAGAATCCCCTCCCTATGGTGTAGATAGTGTACTACAACGTTTTTAAGGTTAAATTATTATTATTATTTTTTAATGAATACCATAGCCCATATGTGTGGTGTGTTTGATTGGGCAAAGTATTGAACATTTGATGGATTCACTATATGAGTGTGGAAGGCCACTTCCTATGAGAGTTTAGGCATATTCTAGAGCACTCATGAATATATTGCAGGGTGTGACGCCTATTTGCTTTGCAACCCGCTGTAACAAACTTGAATCCAAAGGTTTAATGTGGATAGTTAGTCCCTCCGATTCACATAAGGAGGCCCTGGGTTCATAGAAATTTTTATATTTCACCAAATTCTCGTGAATCACCATTGTTTTATTCTAAGACTGGTTTATAGTCCAAAAGACACCAGCTTCCGATGCATTAGATTTTCACTTTCCCTGAATTTTTTTTTCCATTCTCGTATTTTGAAATAAGGGGGATTGTTGAATTTTTAAGTGGTATTTCAAATACGTAATCCCATCTAAATAACCTTATTATATATTTGTTTTATTTCACAATTGAATTTGATTCTTTTTGGCATTAATATATTTTATAACCTAGTGCTGACCGTAGACTTTTAAAAATAACTTATCAAGTTGTACACTTTCAATGCATTTGATATCAAATCTTTTATAAGTATTTTGTCTCGATTCCAATTCTTTATTTCATTGACCTGCTTTGACATGGCATAAGAATTAGTTTCTACTAGTTGGTTTCTGCTGGATGAAACAAAATTCTTTTAGTTATATGAATCATAGTTTTTAATGTATTGATTAACAAATTAGATTTTGAATGAATAGACGCTACAATATTTTGATTTAATCTATTTCAATTGTCATGATTATACAACGGGTTTTTGGGCCTCGCCTCTACTACTATAACGCTTCAGTCTTTTACACACACAAAACAAGAAAAGTTTATCCTCTTCTTGTTCTAATCGAGTTATTCTATCTTGAGTATTTTTCCTATTTCATTTTCTATTCAAGGGAAAGATTCAAGTTTCGTTCATCATCCAACCTGAGTATTGCGAGTGTATGCTTACAAAGGTCAATAGGTTATTGTATCCTCAAGGGTAGGGCGCCATAATTTTGCCACACCGAGATTCTATCTCGAGGGGCGAAATCTACTCTTAAGGACAGTGACTTACACGCCAACCTAATTTTTGTTCTCGTGATCAAAAGAAGCATAAGCCGGTTTGTGATCGAAGGAGCGCCTACCAACCACAATATTTCTAACACACCGATCATCAAACCTGCAAGATGAGTAAGCATATATAGCCCATTTGTTCCTCTAGTTGCTTGATAAAACGCTTGTCCTAACTGTCTCCCTTAATTGGCAAATGTGACAAAAATTTTGTCAATAAGACTATTTGGTCAGTTGATACCCTGTCCAACTCCATCTTCGTTTTCAAACCGAACTTTGGTGGTTCTTTCTATCTGCATTATTCCAGTAACTAAAGAGCAAACAATAATAATATTACACAATAAAAAAAAACAGTAGTTTAACAGAAAGGGCAGTGACCTATAAGAACATTTAGACTCTAAGTTTTGTGTAATTGAGCGTGTAGAGAGACCGAGCAGCAAACAAATTAGGTTCCAAATTCCGCTCACAACTTACTTTCATATATATGCTCTTGCAACATATAACAAGAACAACAAATCTTCAATCAGATTCGATTTAAAGTCGAGATGAGTATAATCTCAATCTGGATAACCGGAAAAATTCTGTCCTAACAAGATTGCTGTGCGGCAGAGTTTTCAATTCAGTGAAACACCAGAGGGTGCCCTACCGGGTTGTGGTGGGCCTAAATTCGAAAAAAGAGAAGAAGATTACCAGGATGCAGATGCAAAACCTTATTTCCACCCATCTACGTTCCTCCTCTCTCCCACTTACTTTTCCTCTATCTATACCACAAAATTGATAGTTAGAGCCGAAAAACAAAACGGTTATCAAAAGCTCTTAATTCTTCCTTTCAGTCCACAATCCACAAGCAAAGAAAAACTTCGCACATTTTACTAGTAGTCAAAGCACAGTGTCTCAGCTACCTTGTTATCGATGCGAAATTGAAAAGCAAAAGACTTACCTTTATGAGTCCAATTTGACGAGAAAATATGGAGATATTGAGCCAGCCAGATGAGATGATGTTCCCTTTCGAAGATCGCTAAAAATGTGACAGTGAGTTTCAGTTAATTGACTATAGGTAGACACTCGACATGCATGGAGAAAACGCCCATTAGGTTTGAGAGATGGCGAGATGGTTTTTTAACTTGGCTCCTAAGTTAACCTGTGGGAATGAATTAGTATTTTCTAACTTTCCTTATCCTTTTTTCCTCCTTCCAAATGATAGAAAATAGGAATTTGCCATTCGCGTAGGAACACATATAATGAAAAATAGGAAAGTCATTATCCTTATGGGTTTATGTTTGCTTGTCTAATTAGGATTGATTTTACTTATGTTTTTGATTGCTGTATATTGCCTCTTTAGATACCTCCTTATCGAGAAGAATAAAATTGTAAGTTTGTGTGAGACACATGAAAATCCTCAAATACTTTGTTTGACTAGAAGGGAGCATTTGAGCTGGCGAGTCAATCATTATATTGGCATCGAATTTGTATTCCATGCGATCAAGTCAACATTATAAATTCATAACTTTGATTGTCTTTCTGAGTTATCAGTCTGGCTAATTTTGCATTGGAAGGTAGAATAGGTAGCAGAAATTTTTCACGGCTATTTCATTTATTTTTTTGCTCTTTATTATGTGGGATTCAATTTATTTACTTTATTTATCTTTTAATTGCGGATTGTTGGTGCGAGAGTGGATCTAGATGCACAAGGACTCGATGTATCCAAACCTTCGCAATGCACCGTAACCGAGGTGCTTTCTACTACAAAGAATACTACCATAATCTTCTTCGGTCTCAAGTCTACTGCAGGTACAACACCATACATTTTGGTGATGCCCCGCAGAAGTTGACACGAGCTTTCCCAAGATTAACCGCTTGGGATAGATTTAATTTCTTCAAAGATCTTTACTAGCAAGACATTCACCGATGCTCCTCCTGCTCGATCATCACTCCTTGAAAAGGGCACTCTTCTAGACGAGCAGCTAAGTGTAGATTGGCCTCTACAAAAAGTAGCCATTTTCTTCCGGTTTGGCCTTACAAAAATCATCCTTTCATCATGTATTCTCCCAGATTTGTTTATCGCTCCTTCCGAAGACTGAGACTGACTCCTACCTTGTTGGCTTTCTCGAGATAAAGTGATTTGTGTGGATATGAAGGATTACCCGAATACCCCCTAAGAGTCTCTTCTTGATCGGTTCAAAGCATTGTTGAAAGATGACAAAGACGTGAACCATGTTGATGTCAAAATTAGACTTTTCGAAGATTGGTTTCCAAGCTTAAGCTCTTCTTCCGATTTGCTTCGACTGGCCTCAAAGGTCGCATAATCATCTTTTTTAGCCAGGACTCAATTCTCATCTTCAATAGCCTCCATGGAATCTTCCTTGTTACCTCGACATGCAACAATACGCCTCGTTCGAGCCATAATCAACTAATATGTTCATTTTCGGGCGGAACTTCATCTATCTGTCTCATCGATCCGAGCCGATGTCGCGAATCCATTTTTTCCTCGTATAGTCCCTTCGTCTCGATTGTTATTGCCTCCCTTGGTGAATATTTTGACCATTACTTGGTCTCTATGACACACTCCCGCCTCTATACCTACGATATCGGTTTAAGCGTACGACTCACACTGTGTCGACTTAAGCCATTAAACGCATGACAACACTTAGCTTAAGCAAATTACACCGTCATAAAGTTTGCGGAAATTAATGCCAATATGTACAAGGTTCAGCTGACTAATTTTGAACAAGCTTTAAAACAAAATAACAAATCAAGTTCCTAGAAATTTCTATTCATAACAGGGATGGATATTATTAAAGAAATTGAATAAAATGAATCCCTACATGGTCGGAAGAGAATCGTAGTCGCCACTGCATCGCCCGACTTCACCGGGGACAAGTTATCACTAGGTCCCTGGCGGGCTTTAAAAACAAAAGGTGTGAGTGACTAAAAATAAAAGTTTTTGAAATACTTCCTTTTCTCTTTCCAACGTAGTAACCCCTTATTTGAAATCCAAAAGATATTTGTAAAATCACACTAATCGTAGTATGTATCAAATCATACTATATATATATATATATATATATATATATATATAATCGAAAGTAAATCTCAAGTGAAACTGCAAATAATAATTCATATTTCCATAAGTCGCTTTCACCAAATATATCAATAGTATAGATAAGAAAACTTTGTGTAATATACATGATGTAGTACTAATACTTCATAATATACATCATGTAAAGTGGAAGAACATCATATACTTCATGTGTCCCAAGATATCCTTTCAACCAATGTCCTGCTAAGCCATAAATTAAGCAATTACCATATCCATATAAATATTCCACCTCAAAATCATTTCATAAAAATATATCCATATATATATATATTTATATTCAAAACCATTTCATAACATATAAACTACAATTAAATTGCTGCTTGCATAATCGAATACCAACATTTATATATATATATAAACATACTCAAACATATAAACTCATGTAAGAAAACCATTTCACAATTATTTTCACATATAAACCAAGCAAGAAAACAAAAAGTCCACTGATCGTGCTTGGGAGTGAAATCTCCGGTGTTGCCTCTCAAGGTAGTCAAGAATTATGTATTCGATATTAAGGAACGCTAAAATAATCCCTAATATAAATTAATATAGCCTTTAGCAGAAAAAGAACCCAAAATAAGAGACTTTAATTTAGCGAAAACGCCTAAAAACATATTTTCGGCTCAAACCTTTGCGTCATTGCGCGCCGCCACACGTGCCCGCCGACGTCATCCCACGCGCGCATGCCGAAATGCTCCTTACACTTTAAAGTTCCTCGTAAGCTGCTAACACCAAATTGAGTTTCGCTTGCATTCACGTGTTCGTATTGACGCAGTACTATTTTGAATATAAAGAAATAAATTTTCACATGTCATTTCGAAACAATAAAAAAGTCAACATTGATTACTAGTGGGTATTTTTGTAATTTTACATAAAATTTCGTGGGACTAAGCTAAAAACACCCCATGCTCCATCGAGTTGCTCTCCGTCCCTTTGGATAGGACATAAACTTGAGTCACTTAGGCCTTTTGGGACAGCCTTTCTGAAATGCCAAGAATTTCTTGCTTGTAGATGGTTCATTCTACGCCAGCCAGCTCCTAACATGAATGCTCCATACTTCTTTGATTTTCCTCTTGGTCAAGCCAATAATTCCTCTTCACCGCCCATTTCTCATGCTAACCCGATACCATTTCACCACTTCAACCGCTTTCTACCTTGCTCGAGGTAGGGGTTTTCTGCAGCCTTCTTTGGGAATCTAACTTTAAGACCTCCTTTGCGCGTGTCTACCTCTCCTTTACTGGTTTAAATCTATTTCCCTCGGACTCCGATGCTCCTATCGATCCTTTGATTGTTAAAATTTTCTTTCCTGGCTTTCTTCGATGCCCCTAACTGACTGGGACATACTACTCCTTGGTAAAGGGCTCCCCGGGATCAGAAACTATAATTCTTGGATTGACTCTTCATTGTCTCAAGTCTCGCTCCTTCTCTTCTTGACCAAGTCTTAATAATAACAGCCCCCCGGCTGTGTCCTGAGTTCGTGACTGCACTTGCACTTATTGCACAATATGACTCCACCCTTGTATGTAAGCCTTGGTCTACGGCCGATTCAATTCTCACATCCCGACACACAGAATCGCTTTTCTTGTTCAGTTCAAGAGCTTCTTCTATTTGGCTATTTTCTGGCTAGCTTTTAGGTTCACCATGTTTGATCAATCTATGGAAAAAGCTCTGTCTATCACTATGTTGGCTTTAGGGGCTTCAAGACCAACTTCCCTTGTTTATCATCTGATCTAACTTCACCACGCACTGGACGTTGACAGATTCCAAGAGCAATTGGCTTTATAAGATTTTTCCTCTTGCTTCCGAAGTCAGTATCCCCCCTTCGAGGAGTCCAACCTAATACACCCTGCCTCTTCACTAATTCATCAATGATCTCCGATGATTTGGAAGCGTCAAAGGTGTAATTTCTCGAACTTTCGGGGGGTTTGTCGAGAATGTAGCTCCTCCGCCTATGGTCGGCCCTGCTCATTCCGCTTCACCAACCCTTTAACGACCGCTGGCAGGTCGCGGCGTGATCTCGACCATAGAAATCATAAATCCTCAAACACGTCACCGTTATTACCCAAGCTGTTTGATGAACCTAAGTCTGCATGATTGACAAAACGCTTGAATTAAGTAGCACTCTGGAGATTGGTTGATGAGCCGAGAGATTCTCTCACAAAGAACCCTTTCATATTGGGTAAGAATCACGATCTCCTGCAGGTCGCAATGGCATCTCCAACTTTTTCCAAAGAGATCTTTAGAGTTTCCTGAGCTTATAACCACTGACTGTCATTGCTTATAGGAAACTTGCATTTCATCTTTGTTCTTTGAACCCTTGGCTACTTAAGTCCCCATTGTTTCATGCTCGAATTGCTTCACCTCCACCAAACGCTTGATGGTCACCTCAGTTCTAACTCGTAGAATCGGGTCGAAGGCTGCTTTCCACCGCTCCCAGATCTATGGAGTTCTGGAGCTAAATGGGAGTACTAATGAGAAGCCATCCCCACAGAGAGTTGTCGAATAGCCCGGAAGCTTGTATTGGGCTTATCTCAACGCCACGATTGGTTTGGCACTTTAATGTGCTCCAAGGATGATATCACGAGCCTTTCCCTATTGAAAGTGGGAAAGTTCTGGTACTTTAAAAATTCATCTGGGAAAGGATTTTGTTCGGCTAATGTAAGCGTGATACGCTTCGATACACCGCCTTGATTGATGCAGGCTTATTTTAGCCTTGCTCTACCAAGATTAGCCATCTCAACTCTGGCTTATCTCATTTTCTCGCCAACCGATATTATCACCATCTTCTGGCAATAATATCCGACGGATCATTGAGAGTGTCAGTGCTCCTGATCAGCTTCTAACTCGCTTCAAGGTTCATGCCTCTAGGAGTTGGGGTTGAAACCTATCCTCCTACCATAGTATGGCTTTTGGGCGCTGTTTTTCCCCCACCGGCTTCTTGTATTGATAAGAAATTCAGGTGCAACCCTAGGAATCAAGTTGGGAAATATGCCCTAACACCTTAAGAAACTGTAGACATCAATCAGAGCATATGGATAAACCCTAACACAAAGAAAGGGCAAAGTCACTAATTTCAGGACAATCACAATAGTCGATATATGTCCAAATAAGGAATCCACGGACAAATGGATTGATGGGTAGCTAAGTAATCTAATGATGTTGGGACCCAGAGACCTTCTTCTCATAATCATGATGTTCAAATGTTCTGGTCATGGGATTGTCGCGAGGGATACCGACAATCATAGACCAAGACGCATCGCGGTCGCCTTCCTTCAAATTGAAGGATGGAAAGTCCTCCCAAACATTCGCAGGAAGGACACTATGACAAGCATGCAGTTTCATTGCGGAATGAGTTCACCGAATACAATCGGCGGAGTACTTGGCATGGAGGTCTACTCACATGTCGCTGCGAATCTACTGATTGGAATATGTATAATCCTCGACCAGACATCATAGCTGTCTTGCGGTTGTCCTCGATTCTGACTATGTCAAAGTCACCCCACCCGAGGGTGTCCACGGCATAGTCAAGCTACTAGCCACGAGGCAAGTGAATGATCAAATAGCAGAACTAATCCCATATTAGAGAAAGAATAACTCTAAGATATGATTCTGGAATTCCTGTCGTAAGTGAATGAACAGAAGTGATGGAAAGTGTTCCTTACGCATCAATTGGAATTGAGAGACATAAGATAATCACATTAGGTAATGACATTACGATCCATACCCTAATAAGCAGGATTTCCAGAGTATTGTATTAGAGAATGATCGAATTACATTGTAATTCCACCAATAGGCTCCTCGAACAAACTTACACAGCTTTCGTAGCCATGATATGGTTTAGATGTCACCATGGTCAGGATCTTATGGATGATTAAAATTAGTAATCATCAGAAGAAGATAAAGAATTAAAATAAGTTTTAATTCACTAGATGATTGATTAAAATTAATCAATTGATCGATGCCAATCACCTCAACGCTTCTAAGTTAATTAGAACCTAAAATGATTGTACAATCGATACACTCTTTGCGGTGGAACCACATATGAACGATGGAAATAATTAATTGAATTAATTGAGTGTTATAATTAATTAGAAAGTCTAATGAAATCATAGAAGCTACAAAAGATCGTTGGGGTTTTTATGAAAAGTTCGGTTCATTAGGGCCCATCGGGTCCTAAACCTCTTTCGCTTTTATTCAAGCATAAGATTTACTTGATATTACAAAAGCCCAAAGCCCAAAAAATGCACTCAATGGCCGGTTTTAGAGAGAGTGAGTGGAGTCAAAAGTTGACTTCCTCTTTTATATATATGGAAGTTTAATGAAACTTTCATGAGTGGAACTCATCACCATACTAAACCATAGCCTGGTATGGCTTTGGATTGAGTTTGTCAAACTAAAGAGAAGAAAATATTTCCTTCTCACCAAAAACAGCCGCCATTTTTCCAAGAGAAGGGGATAGCCACTCATCTCCCTTTCTTTTGATGATCCATCATCCATTCCACTACTAAGGTAGGTGTGGATCTTTAGAGGCCTTCTACCTGAGGCTCTAGGGGAGAAATCTATTGAAGGCAATCATTCAAGGTGGAGGAATCAAGGAGCAAAGCAAGGCTCAAGAGTTTCCTAAGAACAAAGGGCTTGAGGTGGTCCATCCTTGGTCTAAAGAGAGTAGATCAAGAGGTATAATACTACACCTTAACTTTGTTCTTATTTTCTTAGATGTATCAAATATTAACTATGCTTCTTTAAGGGGATTTGCATGACTATTGCTTTGATAATTTTAGCCTGCTGTTTATGCTGCTGAATTTCGAATTGCTTATGCATGCTAATATTAGAAATCCCACACAAATCTCTATAATTTCCCTTCAAGTGGTATCAAGAGCCAAAGGTTTATATTTGTCAGGTCCTTTTGGATTTTATATATAAGCAGGAATTTTGTGTTTGACATAATATTTCTTCATTCAAAGTATGTTTATCTTTGTTTTTCAATTGTTGAAAATGTGATTCAAGAGTTGGGAAGAAGATATGGCCAAAAGTGTTTTAAATGCACAGAGGAAGAGTGAGTTTTTGAACAAAATTGGGGTATTTACACTTTGTGGGGGGCAATGGTTTTGGGGGATTTTAGGGCTTGTGTTTGTGTTTTATTTTGTACTACATTACACACACTTTTAAGCTAGAAAGTCTAGCCCTTGTCACTTTTGTTTTTGATATTGAAAATCACCAAGAGTGCAAATCTGAAATTGTTTTCATGATTTTGTTCTTGGTGTTCATTTTATTGTTCTCGCTTTATTTTCTGCTTTTGGTGTGTAATAATCTATCAAAATGCTCAAGCATTTACACCATCATAGTTTTGACTGCGAACACTTTCACCGTGCTTGAAATGCAAGGGCATGGGAAACAATTCTGCCGTTGGAGCCCAAAAAACACCTCCAGCCATTAACAATTTGAAGGGCAAGTAGTGGGCTCTACCATGCCCTGCCAACTGCCCTACCAAGTCTTGCCCTCCCTCATGCAAGTAGGCAAGCTGACGTCAGCATGTCATCAGCCACCACTTATGTTACCGTTGTGCCACGTGACACAACCTGGTGCATCAGATTCAACAGTAAAAAAAATGAACAGTCAGGATTAATCCTACTGTTGAAAATTAAAAAAAAAAAGAAAATTATTTTTTTATTCTATAAATACCCAATCATATTCTTCATTCCCACAACCACAAACTCAATATTTATTTTTCCTACAATTTTAAGAAAAATCTGAGCATATATTATTAATGGATAATGACACGTATTGTGACATAGTGGTTGAAAATGACATGTGATGGATAATGTCAACAAAGCATTAAAAAAAAAAAAACATATGTTTCCTTGCCCTTGCTTTTGCCCTCCCTCAACAGGGGTGGAATTGCACAAAGATAAATATTATTTTAGAAGGGCCATCACTTGCCCTTACCCTCCTCTAGCGGATGAAAATGCTCTTACGAAGACACCACTTTATTTACCTTTCCGCATCAGTTTACCTGTAACAATGTAGGTATGTATTGCTTACCTTTGCGCATCAATGTACGAAAACATCTGCAAAAGTTAGGCCTAGTTAAACCAAATATTGCTAGGCTCTACTAATTACGTTCGTACAGTTAGATTAACTTTTGTATTGGTACATTGATGTAGAAGGATAATCAATTAACCTTCACAGGGGCGATAAACTAGTGTACCCAATTAGAAGAGCACAAAAAGTGAGATTGCAGCACCAAAACATTTTTATTTTATTTTTTTGTTCCGGGAACCGTTTTTCCAATTTTATATTTGATAAAATCAAATAAAAAAGACCTTAACCAACGAGAAAGAGATTTGCAAGTGACTTGTAGCTCATTTGGTTAAGATCATTCGCCCTTGCACCCGAGGTCCCGTATTCGAATCCCCCTCCTCATAGTTTAATGTAGATTATCCTATTGTTTATAAAAAAAATTTGAGAAAGAGATGTAAATTGAACTATACATAAGGTTTTAAACATACTCAGTTGGTTTTAAACTATACTTAGTTGGTTAAGAGCATTTACTCTTGAATCTGAGATTCTGTGTTCGATTTACCCGCCTTCCAATATTTACTTGTATCAAAACAAAAACCTTAATGAATGAGAAATGAATTTATAATGAATATACCTAAATCCCTTTTTTAGAGGAAACTTACACAACCGAACTCAAACAAATGTCAGTGAATATTAAATTAGATGACAGCCTTTACTGTCATATAAATACCCGTTCACCAGGTTCTTTTACTCAAACTGGGAGGGGAAAAAACGAAGAGTTTGATCCTGAAAATAAGCCAAATTTCAACCTTCCCTTTGTTTCCTTCTAACAAAAATAATAGCAGAAACCACTCACAATGCAATACCACTATCTAAAAGAACCTTTCAAACCACTTGTGGTTTTGTATCTCTCATTGTTTGCCTGTGTATCTCCAAGCAGTTCTGATTGTGATTTCACAGAATATGATGGGGCTGCAGCTACGATCAAAGGCATGTTTGTGTTTGGAAGCTCTCTGGTTGACAATGGCAACAATAACTTCTTCGAAAGCAAGGCGAAAGCTGATTACTTGCCATATGGAATAGATTTTCCTAGTGGATTACCTTCTGGCAGATTCACAAATGGTAAAAATGTGATTGACCTTCTTGGTGACCAACTGATGCTTCCTTCCTTCATCCCACCATTTAAGGACCCTTCAACCAAGGGGACTAACATTGTTCATGGTGTCAACCATGCCTCTGGCTCTTCCGGTATATTAGATGATACCGGCTCTGTTGGGGTACGTCTCAAACTATACCAATATTCAGTATTCTCATAATTACCTTCCTTCCTTGAATATGTTTTTTTTCAGTTATTTTTATATAGTCGAACACAAGAATTTCGATAAACAGTTCATATAAATATTTACCCACATATTGATCCAAAGTTTTTGATGAACAATGTACATATTTAAGGGTACCTTCTCCCTTATTCAAGGGGAGTAAACTTCTATGCTACAAACTTGCATATTGCATTGTACGAGTACATTTTACAAACCATGAATTGATCTCGACTATATTCACTTTTCCTACGTACTACGGTAGAGATTTGTTAGATGTTAGTTAATTCGTATTCATAGAGGAACTCTTAATCTTATTCAATGTTACTTATATATCTATATATATATATATTGAAGTTAACTTTCGTTTAACATTTATAAAGCAAAGATTAAGGGAAAGAAACATCTTGTACTTAGAATGGAACATATATTAGCTACACTTTCCAACCCACCTGAGACTTATTCATGCAATTAAAGGATTTAAATTCATATATAACATGTGATCGACAACCATAGACAAATACTAGTACTCACGGGTTTCACAAGTAACCTATATATAGATCCCTATAGATGCATCTGCGTGCTTGATCTGTATGACAAAATTAATGATCCTATATTACATATATAATAAGTAAATTTCCTATATAAAGTCAAGAAGTTTTCAGCCGTTTTCAAGTAAATTTAATTAAAATTGATATTTCTTCTACAAAATACCATGCATGGTTAGTAATTTAAATTAAGAATTTAGGATAATCAGTAATTAAGCTAGCTAGTTAGTATTTCAGGGAAATATTGTTATAAGTTTGAGTCAGCAAATCCGGGACTTTGAGGAGGTGACATTGCCAGAGTTAGAAGCTCAACTGGTGTGCAGTAGCTCTCAATCACTTCCAAGCTACTTGTTTGTTGTGGGAGTTGGTGGGAATGATTACATGTTCAACTATTTGCTCAAGAAATCCTACCTCCAAATTGATCTTCAAACCTTCACTGCAACACTCATAGCATCTCTAGCTCAAAAACTCAAGGTCCATTTATACCAAATAGTCTCATTCTCTTGGTCATTTGCTGATTAAGATTCAAGGTCGCTTACCCTTGGATTTGATATCAAGGATTGAGATTAAAACGTTGAAAGTATATTCATTTATTGTCCACCATTGACATAAAATCCAAAGGTGAACGACCCGTGACCAAGAAAACTTTTATAATATAC
This sequence comes from Gillenia trifoliata, assembly GCA_018257905.1. NCBI lineage: Eukaryota > Viridiplantae > Streptophyta > Magnoliopsida > Rosales > Rosaceae > Gillenia > Gillenia trifoliata. The sequence goes on along the minus strand of CM031080.1, from coordinate 9,250,340 downwards.
CATTTTTTCTTTGCACAAGTTGGTAACACAATTGTAATCATGAACCGATTTAGTGTTGCAGAAATTGTACAATTTGGGAGGTCGGAAATTTGTGGTAATGTCGATAAATCCGCTAGGCTACAGTCCTGTTGTTAGCAGGCCAAATTATATTGGCAGCCCTCAAGCTCTGAACCAAGCAGCTCATCTGTACAACACTCAACTGAGGACACTGCTGGATGCTCTCAAAACAGATATGCCTGACTTCAGTTTTGCTTTGGTTAACACATATAACATTATGAGTAACATCATCCAGAATCCTGCGTCCACAGGTAATATTATTCAATCCTGAATTTTATTTCGTTTCGATTAATCAACAACTAGCATCCTTGATAGATATGAAATTAGAAACTCGATCTAACAAATATCTAGAAATTTTAAGTTATATGAGATTGATTCCAATTTTGAAACTCAAGAGAGAAGTTATCAGTTTTTTTTTTTTTTTGAAAATTGAATGTAGTTACAAAACAAGATTTTAGTTTTGTATCAAAGATTTCATTTTTCAGTTTTTAAAAATGTGAACAAAAAATTGAAAATTGAAAACAAAAAAAATAACCAATCATAAAATAGGAATCAAACTCACATTTATTAGATAGAACTCACATTCATACAGATGTTCCTACAATTATTAGATAGAACTCACATTTATCAAAATCACATAGGAATCAAACTCAAGATTCTTATATATAGGACTCGAACTCACCTAAACCATTGTCGAATGCCTTATAACAAAAAGAACAAAATGTTATGACTTTTTTTTTTGGTGACTTTATTATAACAGGCTTTGAAGACACGAGCAACCCCTGTTGCAAAGTGATATCTCAAATTCAAGGTTCTTTTCATTCATCTTTTGATGACCTTCTATAGGCTTCTCTCTATCGATAATCCTATAGTCCATTTTCTTTTACTTAATTAGTTAGTCCCCTTCCAAAGTATTAATGTCTGGTGCAAAAACAACTGCAGGTGGAAATGGAGTATTGTGCGAAAGGGGTGGAGAAACATGTGGGAACCGAAACAGGACGACAATTGTTTACTTTGATGGGTTGCATCCAACAGAAGCGTTGAATGTTCAAATAGCAACAAGGGCTTATGCTTCCACTCTTGAATTTGATGTTTATCCCATTAATGTCAAACAACTTGCCCAACTTTGATTATATATCCTTATTATCTTAACTAATCGAAATTTACCTTGAAACTTGCCAACTTTTTTACTTGGTGTAAATATATCACTGCAGACCTAAAAGTTAAGAATAGTATGCTCCACCCGTTGCACCTAAGTTTGAATCTTTTTTCTCGTAGTTTAGATAAGTTTAATGTGATTATTCTACTGTTTATAAAAAAAAAATTAACCTTGTTGTAGATAATATTGACATGTGATAAATGTGATTGTGTAATCCTAGGTAGATATGGATTGAGATATTTTCATCATCCTAAAGTTATTGTTCTATTGTGATTGTACTTGTTTCACTATAAATAAAGGCACCAGTATGAGGGAAATAACACACCGCTGGCCATCCCTCTCCCTGTTCTTGACCCTTCAGTAAAATAGGCCACAACACATTATCAAGCATGCTCCTGACGCTGCGCTACCAAATGTGAAGGGCGTTCCTTTGCAAACAAATTGTTCCACCATCATCATCAGCAATCCAAGTACTTCTAAAACACGGTCTCAATGTCGATATTTTTTCAGCCTTTATTGCATGAACCTAATTTTTATGTTTTTAAAAGAATTATAATCTTTTGCTAAATATTGTGTTCGTATTAAATTTAATATATCTGATATATGTTAAGTGAATTGATGATTGTGTGAACGTTGGAAAAATAAGGGTTTTTTTTCTTGATTTTCATTTTTTTTAAATTTCGTATTTTGAAAAAAAAAAAACAATCTTGCAACCGAGCCAGCCTGAAGCCGCGCTGCACTGAATAGACCTGCAGCTGAGTCGAGCCGCGCCGAGCCACGGCTACAGATGAGCTGTCCCATGCGAGACCTTTTGGGAAGTCTCAGCCATTCGTGTAGTGACACTATGACAAGTATGTAGGTGCTCATTAAGGGAATGAGTTCACTGAATACAATCGAAAGGGAGTACTTGCATGGAGGTCTACTCACATGTCAAGCAAGTAACTCCAATGGTTGGAATAATGTAAGTAATCCTTTAACCTGAGACATCATAGTTGTCTTGTGGTTAAGTCCTTGGTCTTTGACTATGTCAAAGTCACCCCATCATGTGGGTGTCCACGGCATAGTTGGGGTTTAGCCACTTAGCCATGGAGGCAAGTGAATGATCAACAAGGGATCTCTAATCCTCGTTACGAGAGGAAGAATACTCTAAGATATGATTCAGGAATCTTCGGCCGAAGTAGTGAGTGTAGTAATGGAAAGTGTTCCTTTACGACTCAATTGAATCATATAACATAGTATAATCACATTAGGGGTTTGACATTATGTATCCATACCCTAGTGATGTGATTGAGATTATTGCGTTAGAGAAGGATCGAATTACATTGTAATTCAAATTGAATAGGTTCTCCGAACAAATTCTACATTAGCTTGGGTAGCCATGATATATGTTTAGATGTCACTCATGGCTTGTGGGATCTAATGAATATTTAAATAGTAATCATCAAAGAAGATAAAGAATTAAAATAAGTTTTAATTCACTAGATGATTGGATTAAAACAAATCAATTGGATTGACACCAATCACCTCACTGCCTTGCTAATTGGAACCTAAAATGATTGTACACCGATACACTCTTGTGGTGGACTACTAATGGATGATGGAATTAATTAATTGGATTAATTAAGTGTTAAGGATTAATTAGAAAGTCTAAAGAAATCATTGAAGCGATGAAAGATCGTTTTTAGGCTTACCGAAAGTTCGTAAGCTTATACGGGCCCATTGGGCCCAAACCCATTTTGGCTTTTATTCAAGCATAAGATGACTTGAAATATTAAAAGCCCAAAAGCCCAATCATAACAAAGGGGGCCGTCTAAAGAGAGAGAGAGAGAGAGGAATAGTCAAATGTTGGCTCACTTCTTTTTAGTCTATAAATGAAAGTTTAATGAATGAGATTCATTAAGGCTTTTGTGTGTGTTCCTTGAACAAAAGAAAAGAAAAACTCTCTCTCCCTCCCTTCACTAAATAGTTTACCACCATTAGGAAGATTTAGCTAATCATTTATCTTCCTTTTAGTCAATCCATCACTCATTCCACTACACTTGTGGTGTGGATCTTGTGAGGTCTTCTACTTTGAAGACTAGAGGAGAATCAAAAATTAAATCCATCAAGGTGGAGAAGGAGGGAGGCTAGGCTCAAGGAGTTCAAGAAGAGAAAGCTTGGAGGTGGTCCATCCTTGGTCTAAAGTCTAGATCAAGAGGTATAAAACTACATCTTCACTTTGTTCTTCTTTTTTTATGGTAGATGCATCAAATATGAACCTATGCTTCTTGAAGGATTTGTATGACTAATTGTTACAACCTCGTCCTTAAAATTTATGTGAAATTACCAAAATACCCCTAGTGGTCAATGTTGACTTTCGTTGACTTTTCGTGACGACTTGTAAAATTTATTTCTTTACATATTCCATGTTGTACCTGGCTGATATGAACGCGTGGACGCAAGGAACTCACTCCGGAGTTAAAACGAAATATTCACGAAGTTTTAAAGTGTAGGGGCATTTTAATAATTTTTCACTCCGTGTGTGGAATTAGGTTTTGGTCGCCGCCGCGGCACCCAACCCCCATTATTTTATGCACGTTCTTTCCCTCTTCCTCTTTCTCTCCCATTTTCTCTCTCTGCAAGCCAAAAACATGCTACCGAAACCCTAACTTTGACGAATCACAAAACCGTCGAACCGTTGTCTAAAAGCCATACCATCTCTATCGTCTCGTCATTCGACGAGGCCGTGGATTTTAGAATCTCCAAACTCGAACCCACCGTCCAAATCGACGCCGAACGAAACGGTTAACCGCCATTCGAAGTTTCGTACAATCCCGACATAGGTGTGCCTCAAACCATTGCATTATTCATTGATTGAGTGGTTCAAACATATAATGTAATACCCATTTAAGGCAGTTGAAAAGAGGTCTGAATTAGGTTCTCAGGCTTTCCACCAATTTCAGGCCATCTCCCGGCCATTTTTCCGGCCCCAAATTGGTATGAAAATATTCTACTCTGTCAATATCTTCTATTTTGATATATGGCACGCAACTTGGCCTAACGAAGAAGAGAATTTTTAAAGGTTTTGGACATTTTCTAAATTTTCCTTAATTCCTATGAATCAGATTGGAGTAAGGCGCGGCGGCCCTGCGACTGCGAGGGAGGAAGAAGACGGAATATTCCGTCAATCTGTAACGGAATATTCCGTCGAAAGGTATATTCTCGGTTAACTTAAATCTGCGATGACGCTGGGCCAGGTGCACGTGGCCGACGGCCGGGCGTGGGGGTGACGTCGCATGCGCGTGTGGATGACGCGCATGCGCGCGGGTGACGCGCGCGTGGGGTGACGCCGCATGCGCGTGGGGTGACGCGCAAATACAGACACGTGGGCGCCGTCGCGTGCCGGCGCGCGCGCCGTGGTCGGCGTGAGGCCACCTCCCGCTGGCGGCGCGTGGTGGCGGCGCACGGCACCGTGGGACGGCGGCGGCGGGGCCCGAAATCATTTTTCGAGCCGTTTTCGCTTAAAATAATAATATTTTTGGGGATTTTTCTTTTAAGGCCTATTTTTAATTTATTTTAGGGAAGTTCTAATTTGTTCCCAATATTAAATAGGTAATCTTTCGACTCCCACACCTGAGGAGGGCAACACCAGGGAGATTTCACTCGATCACCCGTGAGTGGACTTTTGTTTGAATAAATGATTTATATGCTTTGAAAATAATTATTGAAATGGTTTCTTACATGATTTTTAAATGTTTTAACATGATTAGGATATATATGTTAGTATTCACTATGCAACCATATGGTATTTATTTATGGTTATATATTATGAAATGGTTTGAGATATGTTTATATACAGGATATATTTTATGAAATGATTTTTGAGGGTGAATATATTTATATGGAAATATTGTATTTAATTATTGGTTTCTACATGATATAATGTGATGTGCTAAGCCAAACACACTTGGTATGCTTTCACTACGTTGTGGACTCAGTTCACCGCCGTAGGACAAGTCTCACATGTTTCGGGGTCACGCACCGTTACAACCCGTCCCAAAATTTACGTGAAATGACCAAAATAATTCCCTAGGGTCAATGTTGACTCCTGTTGACTTTTCGTGACGACTTCTAAATATTTATTTCTTTACATATTCTTGATGTACTCGCGACACGAACGCGTGGGCGCAGTTTTTAACTCACCCTGAGTTCAAACGAACGTTTACGGTTTTTAAAGTGTAGGGCATTTTGGTACTTCACCCGTGTGTGGGAATTAGGTTTTGCGCCGACTCCATCGTGCCAGCCCAACCCCTCCCCCATTTGCTGCACGTCACTTTTTCCTCTCTTCCTCTCTTTCTCTCCCATTTTCTCTCAAAGCCAAAACGCACCAAACCCTAACCCGACGAATCACAAAACCGTCGGGAATCGCTGCCCAAAATCCATACCATCACGACTGCCTCGCTATTCCGGACGAGGCTGTGATTTCGCATTCTTCAAACGAACCCGACTGCTCAAACCGTCGTCTGAATCCGAATGTGCAAACCGTTCATCACCTCCGTGGCAATCCGCACTCAAGGTAAGCCCCAGACCATTACCATTGGCTTTGTTGGATTGAGTAGGTTCAATTTGGATATAAAGTACGGCCAAATTTGGTGCGCAGATTGAAGGAGAACTAATTAGGTTTCCAAGCTTTCCGCCAATTTCAGCCATCTCCTACCATTTTTCTACTTCAAATTGCTACGAAAATATTCTACACCAATACCTTCAATTTGATATATGGCACGTTCTTGTCAAGAACGAAGAAGATATGAATTCTTTGAAGTTTGGGGACATAATCGGGCATTATTTTCCTTGCATTCCCACCGGGATTACATGATTTATGATCATGCTCTACAAGTGAGTCTGACCCAAGAAAGGAAGAAGGAGAGGGAATATTCCGTTAATCTTAGAACGAATATTCTAACTAACAGGGAATATCTCATCAAAGAAAGGTATATTCCGCTAATCCTTGACCCTGCCGGGACAAGCCAAAGCAGCGCGGCGGTGGCCGACGCCGCCAGCCGCGTGGGGTGACGCGCCGCAGGGAGCGTGAGGCGCGTGACGCGCGTGGGGACACGTGTGCTGCCGCGCGGGGACCACGTGGCCGCCGCGTGAGTCACTCGCCGCGCATGGCCTGCCATGAGCGCCCTGTGGGGTTCCTGGCGCGTGCCGGCGCGTGCAAAGTGCGTGAGACCATCCGCAAGGTGGAGTGGTTTTCCGACGGCTCGCGCGCGTGGCGGCGCAGGCGGGCGGCGCGCACTAGCCGCTGGGCTGGGCGGATCTGGCGGCGGGGAGTGGGGCCCTGAATCATGCTGAGTTTGCTGCTATTAATAGTATTATTTTGGGGTATTTTCTTATTAGTCTATTTTTAATTATTTGTGTAGGGAAGTTCTAATTTATCTCATCTTAAATAGTAATTTTCGGCCTCTCGCATTGCCGAGGGAGGGCACATCGGTGGAGATATCTTCGGTCACTCCGTGAAAGGGACTTCCCTTGCTTAAATGGTTTCTATGATTTAAAAATGCTTATGATTTTGATTTTTTATATGGCTTTAAAGTATTTCTTAAAGCATGTTTACTTATATATATTTATTTATAAATATATATACTTGTTGATTATTAATTGCAACCTTTAATTCCTGCTATATTTATGGTATATGTATAGTTGGAAAGTGGATTGTTTTGTTTAGTTGGGATTATTTATCAAGCATGATAATATGTTGCTAAATGGGCGCTATACTTGATATCAGTTTTCGCATAAATATATTAAATGATATTTTATTATATGGTTGTGAAATATTAATTATGCAATACTTGATATTTGGGAATAAGGAATGGGATTTTGGCTCCTATATCATACACATGAGTATGTATGGTGTTTTTCAAACACACTGTGTAGCGCTTTCACACGCCAGTGTCGCCTTCACGGCCAGGATTACATGAAGGTCACACGCACGTACTGTGGTATTGTCCTATAGTTACCTTAGTGCTTGTTCATGTCTGCTTATTGTTGTGCTTGGAAAAGGCCCCACTATGGGTGATTTCTGTGATACTGCTGCGGCGCGCATTCTACATGTGTGTGGTACTAGGAGTACAAATTATTGGATAATGCAGTTGGATTTAGACGGCAAGATATTGAGAGGACAGCCTCAACCTGCATACATGGGTGACGTTATACCTCGTGTAGTTGTTTTTCCCGCATTATATTATGTTTAAATTATGAAATGTGGTTTATGAATATTATTTATTTGATATGTTTCAAGATAACTCATATAAAGTACCTCTTTAACTACTATGATAGTATGTTTCTACGATTATACCGGGATTTTCATCAGGGGTTATTATGTTGAAAAGAGAAAGGTTTTGCGAAAACATTTTTTTTTGTCCACTCACACTTTTGTTTTTGCGCCCTTCAGATATGAGATAGCATCTCGGCGAGGCCGAGACTCTACGTGGCGCCTTCCGATCTTCATCCCGACCATGGATTCTTCTTCTTTCCAGCTTTCTATAATAATATCCATCCCCGTTATGGATGAGATTCTAGGAAACTCGCCATTTATTTCCGCTGCTTTCCAAATTTAGTACGCTCCGAACCATATGCATATTGACATTGATTTCCGCAAACTTTATTATAAATTACCTCGTTTTCACAAGTGTTGTCATGCATTTAATGGCTTGGCCACTTACGAGGCCTGGCCAAAGACGCCTGCTCGGTATCCACGTGGGTATCGAGGGTGGGGTGTGTCACGTGATCGTACTTGTGTGGGTATTGTCCCAGAAATACCTTAGTGCAAGCTTGTTCACGTTATTTTTGTTTATGGGGGAAAAGGCCCCCACTATGTAAGACTCTGTGTGATGCACAATACAGGCAAGTGCTTACATGTGTGTGGTACTAGAGTACAAACAATGGATAACGTAAAGTGCTTGTACGAAGGATTGAGAGGTTGTCTTCAAACCCGTACATGGGTGATCGCGTTATACCCCGTGTTGGTTTTCCTATATTTATATTATTGACATTTATGATGAAAGGACTATTGAAATATGTTTTGCCATTCACGGATATTGTATATTGATATACGTTTTCGCCTATACTTATAAAGTAATGCTTTCTGATACATACTATGATAGTATGATTTTGCAAATATACTGGATTTCAAACAAAAGTTATTATATTGAAAGAGAAAGGTTTTGCGAAAACTTTATTTTTGTCCACTCACACGTTTGTTTTTGCGCCCCTTCGTGGATATAGTGATAGTGCATCCGGGCGGTACGAGGCATCCGCGTGGCAGCCTCCGATCATCTATCCCGACTATGTAGGGATTTATCTTTCCTTTCAAATTTATAATAATATCCATCCCCGTTATGGATAGAGATTCTAGGAACTTATTTTATCGTTGGTTTCCGCCGTTGCAAAATTAGTACGCTCTCGAACCATATGCATATTGACATTGAATTTTCGTAACTTTATTACAATTAAATTTTGTTTCCACTAAGTGTTGTCAAGGGCATTTAATGACTTCTACTGGGCTTACGAGTGTTCGCCAACACGCTTCAAACTCCTAGATCCACGGGGTACGAGGGTGGGGTGTGTCACTAATGCTTTGATATTTATGCTTCCGTTGCTCATGCTTATAAATTGAGAATTGTATTTGCATGCTAGTCATTAGAAATCCCACCTTAAATCTCATAATTTCCTTCAAATGGTATCAGAGCCAAAGGTTTTATATATTTGATGTGTCCTTTGATTTTATGCATATGGGTTATGATTTTATGTTTGATACATAATATTTCTTCATTCTAAATAAGTTTATCTTTTTGTTTTTCAATTGTTGAAAATGTGTTTCAAGAGTTGAAAAAGATATGCATACAAAAAGTGTTTTGGATGCATGAATGAAGAGTGAGTTTTGAACAAAAATTGGGGCTTTTGACTACATGGGAGGGTGCCTGGTTTTTGGTGAGAATTTTGGGCTTGTGTTTGTGTTTCTTTATTTTGCAATACACTCACACACTTTTAAGCTAGAAAGTCTAGCCTCTCTTGTCACTTTGTTTTTGTTTTAAAACCACCAAGAAAGTGCAAATCTTGAAATTGTTACGGTTTTGTTCTTGGTGTTCATATTATTGTTCTTAATTTTTAATTTTGTTTTGGGTGTTTTATTATCTATCAAAATTGTTTGTAGATTTACACCATCCTAGATTTGACTAGGAAGCCTTACCTGCCCATACCCAAACTTTACTTTTAAAGTCAACAAGGACATTTGGTGACAAGGAAAAGCATGGGCTCTTACTTGTTTTTGAAATTAAGGGAAAAGTTGGACTTTCTCCCTCTCCCTTACCACAGCCGCCTAACCCCATGATGAGTCCCTTTTTGGGCTCTTTTGCAAATTTAAATAAGTTGTATTTATTTTTAAGTATTTGCAGTTTGACCCATAACTTTTAAGTATTTGCATTTTGGCCCACCTCTTTGAGGACAAATATATTGATATTTTAATTTTGTTTGTAGATTAAACTCATCATACAATTATGCCCATATGTACTAAATTCAATTGATTATGTTGTATTTTCAATTAATTATTTAATGTGATTAAATAGTTAGAAAAATGGTTGACTATGGACATACGCCTTAAACGATAATTGAGCTACGAGTAAGGCCGCTTAAATTCAAATTGTTTGAACCTTGGGAATGTGTTTTAATTGTTATTTCAATTGGACCACAACACGTTAGACGTTAATCTTTCTCTCTCCCTCTTAGTATATGTAATTTGTAGGAATTTGTACAAATCGGTTTGTAATTCTTATTACTTTTCATCTCTTACAATAAGTTGATTCCCTCTAGTACTAGACTAGAGTTTCTTTAACTATTGGTGTAAGGATACATATTAAAAGGGGTTTTCATGAGATTAAAGATTTGTTGGGTCCAACGCCCTAATTAGCAATGAATGATTGTCTTTCGTTTCTAATGGCTCAATGAAAATGTTTAAATTGGATTGAAAGCACGTAATTAAAACAATATCTTCCCTAGATCTTATTCAACAATGTTGCCTTTGTTGAACTCCAACCTACAATGTCCGTAGTTTTCCAAAGAGCCTAAAATAACTAGTATTTGTTATAGGACACAATTTATTGTAATATGATTAAATAAATAAAATGATGAGACATTAAAATCCCTCAACCAACATTCAATATTAAGTTGAAAGCGAGAGGTGTTTTGAACACTTTCGTGGCCTTCCACCATGTAGGCTCCACCGTTTATGACTCATACACCGCCTTCACCCTATCATGGGGGACTCGCAAAGTGTGCTTATACTGTGGACGGTCTATTTCAACATTTGATGTGGCAAGGTAGGCAACGAGTATGGCCAACATCGTATCATCGTGAGGTCATACTTGACCCCTATCCGAACCGGACATGGTGGGTAAGCTAACTAAGGGGTAATAGTGCCAACATCATATCATTGTGAGGCATTGTTCTCTAGAGGCCAAAGATGGGTAATCACAAGAGGTTGTTGTGAATGGGTAACCGTATTCCTCTCATTATTATTTTTGCTAGCCAACATCATATCATTGTGAGGTGGGCTTGTAATAGTGAGCCTCCCATAATCCAATTAGAGCTTTATTTGAAATCTCCCGGTTCCATTTTGAGGGATATGGGATTTGCTAAAATAGTGGGTTGTGTCATTCGCTTTAAAGACCCAAATCAGTTTGGCTTAATCAACAATAAAACTAATTTATTTAATTTTGTTATGTATTTAGATATGGTTGGAAGCACGCTATCAAAGATACTCGACAAGCACTTGCTCGAGGGAATACAATTTCCTAATATGGTACCGTAATATCAAGATTCCTCCTTAACGTTGGAGAAAATTGACACACCCCACCCTCGATACCCACGTGGATGCCGAGTGCGAGCGTGCCGTCGACACTGTAGGAGTGACGAAGTTTCATTAAATGCATGACAACACTTGTGAAAAACGAAATTAAATTGTATTAAAGTTGCGGAATTCAATGTCAATATGCATATGGTTCAGAGCGCCAAATTTGAAACAATGAAATAAAGGAGCCAAACTCGAGTTCCTAGAATCTCTATCCATACTGTGGATGGATATTATTATAGAAACGGAAAAAGAAGAATCCCTACATGATTGGGATATCTCGATCGTAGCCGCCACGTAGAAGTCTCGACTCGCCGATGCTATCTCACTACGTCCCGGCGGGGCGCAAAACAAAAGTGTGAGTGGACAAAAATAAAAGTTTTCACAAACTCTTCTTTTCAAAGTATTAACCCCGTTTGAAAACCGTGAGTTGTAGAAATATACTACCATAGTATAGTTCAAAGATATTATATAAACGTATACCTCAAATATCTTGAAAGATGTACATTTTCGTAAGTCACAAATCATAAATATCCAATAATATAGTACGGAGATTAATAAGGTATATGCTAATCACACATGCACGGTTGAGAATGTGCCTCTCAATCACCGTACAAGTCCAATACGTTAATCAATAATTTGTACTCCTAGTACCACACACATGTAAGTCCTGAGCCGCAACAAGGCCACACCTCGAAGCCATTACGTTAGTGGCCTTTTCCCATAAACAACAACAATAATCTGTAAGACAAGCTTGCACTAAGATATTTACCTGGACAATACCCCCGAGTAATGTAAAGGCGTGTGACCCATACATGTGAGAACTCGTCCTATGGCCATGAGAATCCAGACTACAACGTAGTGAAAAAGCATACCTAGTGTGTTTGAAAACATACATACATACTCATGTGTTTGAAAATATGAACAATATCCCTTTCATAATTCCCAAATATATAATACATTGCATAAATAAATCCTTTCCCCAAAACCATATCAAGATCATTTAGTATTTATGCAAAAGTAATCATGGTGTAAACCATTTCATAATATTTATTCATACTTTGATAAATAATCAAATCACCAACTAAATCCATTTTCCAAAGAATAACCATAAATAAACAAATAAGGTTGCATAATCAATTATCGATAAGCATATATATATTTATAAATAAATATATAAAAATAATCATGCGTCGAAAGCCATTTAAAACCATAAATAAATCACTTTCATAAACATTTTCAATCATAAAACCATTGAGAAAAGCAAAAGTCCACTCTGGGCTGTGTGATCTGGGAGTGAAATCTCCCTGTTGCCCTCCTGTGCGGGATCGAAGAATTACCTATTTAAAGTTAGGGAATAAATTAGAACATCCCTAAAAATAATTAAAATTAAGCCCTAAAGAAACCCCCAAAATAATATTATTGTATGGAATCGGCTCGAAAACGATCGAGCCCGAAACCCTACCGCCGTCAAGGTCCACGCCGTGCGCCGCCGCACGAGCCGCCACGCACGGGGAACGGCCTGAAACCGCTCCACGCGCCGGGGGAACCCCCTCACGCGCCGCACGCCCGCACGCGGCTGTACGCGCCGGAAACCCCTACGCGCCCACACGGGCCGAAACCATCCCACGCGCCAGCGAGTGGTTTACGCGGGCCGCACGTGTCGCCACGCTACCGGGCGCATGTCCCCCACGCGCGCCACGCGCCCACGCGCCCCGCCGACGCCACCCCACGCGCCGTTGACGCCGCCACGCGCCCCCACGCGCCTGCCGACGTCGCACTGCAAGCTTTAACGAAATATACTGCTAGGAATATTCCCCCGCCCGCTAGGGGAATATTCTCTCGTTACGCTAACTAATATTCCCTCTCCTCCTTCCACGGCCGCCGGAGCTCCGCCGCCGCCGTCCGCCGTCCTGTCTCGCCTAACTGGGAATTTTAATACGATTATGTCCCAAACTTCAAAAATTCATATCTTCTTCATTCTTTTGTCCAAAATTGACGTGCTATATCAAATTGAAGGTATTTGAGGAGTAGAATATTTTATACCTATTCGAGGCCGAAAAAAGGGCCTATGAGATGGCCTGAAATTGCCTAAAGCTTCTGGAAACCCTAATTCCGTTCTCCTTCGATACCGCACCAAAATTGACGTTCTTTATAATAAACCGAACCTACCAATCCAACAAAGCCAATGGTAATGGTCTCGAGGCTTACCTGGCCTGAATTGCACGTAAAATCGACTAGTTTCCTTCAAACCGTTCGACGTTGCTGAAATCACTCCAGCCTAATTTGACGAAACTAAAAAACACAAGCCCGTCCACAATGACGAGAGGAACACTGCATGATTTTTTGGGCGTTGGTTTGGTGGTTTTGCAGGATCGCCTGGGCACGGTGGCCTCGCACGTATTTTGCCGAGAGAGAATGGGAGGAGAAAGAGAGTGGAGAGAGAACGTGCAATAGCTGGGTGGTTGGTCAGGCAATCAGCCAAAATGCCAAAACCCTAATTCCCATACACTCTGGTGGCAAATTACCAAAATGCCCCTACACTTTAAAGCTCGTAAAACGTTCCGTTTGAACTCCGAATTGAGTCTCCGCTTTGTTTCCACGCTGTCAGTGCCGACGTAGCACATCAAGAATATGTAAAGAAATAAATTTTAGAAGTCGCTAAAGTCAACAAAAAGTCAACATTAACCCTAGGGGTATTTTTGGTCATTTCACATAAATTTTGGGACGGGCTGTAACAAAAAATTGTTTACGTACTAGACAAGGCTCCTCTCACATACCTCTAGCCCCGCAGGCCACCGAGGATGAACGTGCTATGACAAGCACGCGGAGGATGATACACAGCCAAGCAAGCACTGCTGGCTTCCATGAATGAGGAGCCGTAGACAAAGACGAGGGAACGGACAAGGCATTCTCCATCATACTCCATCTTAAGGAGTTATATGGTGAAGGGACGCCGCAACCGTCGTCAAAGATCAAGCCTGGGCAACTTCAGGACATTCAAAATGGTCAAGGGAGCCCCAAAGCATCAACATGTATCAAGATGATTGGACTCATTGAACAATTGGAGAGCCTAGCACCCACCACGGGAATTGGCCTGTGACTTCATCTTGGCTTTCCGATTCGTTCTCGGCAGTCATGAACTACAACATGAACAAGATGGATAGCACTCTTCGAGTTACTAAACATGTTAGTAACCGCCGAGAAAAACTATGAAGAAAGAGACATTGTGGGGACTCTAGCAATAGCCCACAACAAGCCTTCCCTCTTCCAAACCTAAACCGAAAGGCAAAGGCAAAGGAAAAGGGGTTGAAGTCATCCACCCTAAGGCCCACTGAGGAGTGAAGAAAAAGGCAAAGGAGCCCAAGGGAATTTGCCACCACCGTGGAAAAGACTCCGCATTGGAAGAGGAATTGCAGTTATACCTTGCATCTCCAAGGACAAGCCACAAGGTATGGTTTTTGTTCTTATCTTCAATTCTAAATGTTAGATCTTCTAATTATTATATTTGATATAAAATGCTAATCACCTATGTAAATGTATGTAGGTGAAGGGAGCCAAGTGTGTGAAGATGGACAAGCAAAGGAAATATGGAGTGAAGAGTTCGGCCCTTATTTTTTGCTAACTACTTAGGAAGCTTGTTAGGCGCTTAAAGATAGTCTTTAAACTTTCTTATTTTGATAAGAACTTATTATGTGGCTTCATATGATGGAAGACCCATTTTTGGTGCCTATATAAAGGTATATAATTAGTCTCTAATGTAGGAGCTAATTCTTTTTGTATTAAAACATTATGAATGTTTAACTTACTTCATATCAATGTAATGTGATGAATGCCTTCTACTATATTTCTTTATCCTCAAAGTAGTGTTATGAATTGAATATTGTCTTGTTACTTCCTAGATGAAATACATAAGAAAATTCATTTCTTATATTCGGTTATCACTTATCCACGCACCAAGATTACTCTTGGTTCAACTAGTAGTTTTGAACAACTAATTGGACATTCATAAATTGTTTTAAGAAATGTCAAATGCATTAGTGATCAAACCGAAGTGTCTAAATCTATAAAAGGTTTAAAGACCTTAGTCACTTAATAACAAGACATTAACTTAGTGGAGTTGGAACAATAAGCTTAAAAGTATTAAGCTACTCCACAATGTCTCTACCCGTTTACTTCTGGAATTATACACTTTGAATGTATAATGCGATTTCTCATTAAGGTCATGAGAAACAAGTGAGGTGAGAAAAGGATATAAACTTGAATATGATTGGTTTATAGTTGTCTAAAATTAATAGTACATCACTATTATTAACGATTTATTAATTTTAATTGTTAAAAGGTCTCAAAGCTCTTCGAGTCGTTAAAAATATATGTTGTGTAAACATTCTAAGAATGATCTATGAATGTTTGTCACAACCTCGCATAAAATGGTTATATGTTGGGAGCTGTCCATCATTCCCTTTTATGAGAACAAGCCGAAAAACAAAGGAAATGGATGATGATGAAACAAAAGGGAAAGGTTTCAAAATGAGTCACAACATATAGTTTAACAACAAGACAATCCCATTCCGGCACCTTATGTAACTATAATGCTCTAAAGTTTTGATAAAGAATTAAATCAACCACCTAAGAGGTATGGTTAAATTTACATCCTTAGTGAGGACCACAAGCCCAATTAATGATTTGGATAATTCTTATATTACTATTTTTAAAAGTCTTAGTATGACTAAAGCTTGAAATATGGGTGTATGACACCATATGTTTTAAATGAAAGGACTTGACAAAACAAGTCACACATATGGTATTGGATCTAAATCCAGCTTTCTTTAATCCAATATCGAGGGATTACTTGAGAAGGAATTCATTTGTGTAAGTTCGTTTAAATAATCAGATTAGCCAGAATTGCTGATTATCCAAGATCAAGTGAGACATCGATAAGCTAATGGATCTTAATGATTGTCAATAGATCCAACACAAGTTAGTGGAGCTATATGCATTCAATCGAGAAATGTGTTATATTTTTCTTAAAAGTCTGAATGGAATGCATAGTTACAACAAAATCAAGTGGGGAGTGATGTCATACGTTTGTGCAACATGTAATGAATGAAATCTATTCGATAGACATAATGAAATACAAATATTGCTCAAAATGACAATTGTGACACAACAATTTTGAAGTAAGGACTTAAATTGAACCGAATGATACAAATAAGGTCAGTTTCAAGAATGTTATATAGTAATTAATCTCAAACGTTGAAGATTTGAGAAAGTATTTCTACATATGTTAGAAAATCTACTTTCATGACCCTTATAAAGAATATGTCGCAAAAATCACAAAAGGACACAAGTATGGACTTGTTAGATAATATCCAAAGGTGAATAAACTACTCCAAGGTCACTTTAAGATATTGCTATGACCCAGATCAACCGTAGCAACCTGAAAGAGTATAATTACCTTTTGAGAAAGGGAATATCGCAGTGAGACTTTAGAGGCGTGTGTTCACTTAGGTTATCAAACTTCTAAAGTGAAATGACCCATTTTAATAAAATGGAACTTCATGATGGATGAAGTACTAATTTATATGAATGCATTGTTAGTATGGTACTACAATGGTCTCAAGGTTGGAGTTATTGGCCAGGCATAGTATGCAAACGATATATATAAAATGATACAATATATATATATATATATATATATATATTAAAGTTTTTGGAAATTGCTTCAAAAGGTGTTTCGAATAGATGGGGTTCACTTAGAACCAATGATTGAATCCAAACCATAAGGTCGTTAGTAGGGTACTGCGACGTAATGGGGCGATAGCTCAAGCCATGGAGTCAATGTCTCATCAAAATATTTGAACACAAAGAAAGAGACAACATTAAATGTTTTGGAAACATTTAAATAAGCAAATTCCTTTTAAGCTAAAAGGATTAATACATAACATAGTTAACCTACATGCTCAAGTTCACTCCACTAGCATCTATGAGATGCACTAGTGATTGACTTTAGTGCAAGTGGGAGATTGTTGGAGATATGCCCTGAAAGTCAATCTTTGGAAGAAACTTTTCAGGACAGTGACTGTATGTATGGATAACCCTGAATACAGCAAAAGGGCAAAGTCACTTATTAGGACTATCTCAATAGTTGATATATGTCCAAAATAGTGAATCCATGGACAATGGATTGATGGAAGAAGTAATCTAATGATGTTAGACTGCAGAGACCTTCTTCTCATAACCATGATGTTCAAAATGTTCCTGGTCATGGGATTGTCGGAGGGATACTGACAATCCATAGACCAGTACGTACTATGTCAGCTTCAAATGGGAAGGATGGAAAGTCTCAGCCATTCGTGTAGTGACACTATGACAAGTATGTAGGTGCTCATTAAGGGAATGAGTTCACTGAATACAATCGAAAGGGAGTACTTGCATGGAGGTCTACTCACATGTCAAGCAAGTAACTCCAATGGTTGGAATAATGTAAGTAATCCTTTGACCTGAGACATCATAGTTGTCTTGTGGTTAAGTCCTTGATCTTTGACTATGTCAAAGTCACCCCATCATGTGGGTGTCCACGGCATAGTTGGGGTTAAGCCACTTAGCCATGCAGGCAAGTGAATGATCAACAAGGGATCTCTAATCCTCGTTACGAGAGGAAGAATACTCTAAGATATGATTCGGGAATCTTCGGCCGAAGTAGTGAGTGTAGTAATGGAAAGTGTTCCTTTACGACTCAATTGAATCATATAACATAATATAATCACATTAGGGGTTTGACATTATGTATCCATACCCTAGTGATGTGATTGAGATTATTGCGTTAGAGAAGGATCGAATTACATTGTAATTCAAATTGAATAGGTTCTCCGAACAAATTCTACATTAGCTTGGCTAGCCATGATATATGTTTAGATGTCACTCATGGCTTGTGGGATCTAATGAATGATTAAATAGTAATCATCAAAGAAGATAAAGAATTAAAATAAGTTTTAATTCACTAGATGATTGGATTAAAACAAATCAATTGGATTGACACCAATCACCTCACTACCTTGCTAATTGGAACCTAAAATGATTGTACACCGATACACTCTTGTGGTGGGACTACTAATGGATGATGGAATTAATTAATTGGATTAATTAAGTGTTATGATTAATTAGAAAGTCTAAAGAAATCATTGAAGCGATGAAAGATCGTTTTTAGGCTTACTGAAAAGTTCGGGTTTATACGGGCCCATTGGGCCCAAACCCATTTTGGCTTTTATTCAAGCATAAGATGACTTGAAATATTAAAAGCCCAAAAGCCCAATCATAACAAAGGGGGCCGGCCTAAAGAGAGAGAGATAGAGAGAGTGAATAGTCAAATGTTGACTCACTTCTTTTAGTCTATAAATGAAAGTTTAATGAATGAGATTCATTAAGGCTTTTGTGTGTGTTCTTGAACAAAAGAAAAGAAAAACTCTCTCTCCCTCCCTTCACTAAATAGCCGGCCACCATTAGGAAGATTTAGCTAATCATTTATCTTCCTTTTGGTCAATCCATCACTCATTCCACTACACTTGTGGGTGTGGATCTTTAGAGGTCTTCTACTTTGGAGACTAAAGGAGAATCAAAAATTCAAATCCATCAAGGTGGAGGAAGCAAGGAGGGAGGCTAGGCTCAAGGAGTTCCAAGAAGAGAAAGCTTGGAGGTGGTCCATCCTTGGTCTAAAGTCTAGATCAAGAGGTATAAAACTACATCTTCACTTTGTTCTTCTTTTTATGGTAGATGCATCAAATATGAACCTATGCTTCTTGAAGGGGATTTGCATGACTAATGCTTTGATATTTATGCTTCCGTTGCTCATGCTTATAAATTGAGAATTGTATTTGCATGCTAGTCATTAGAAATCCCACCTTAAATCTCATAATTTCCTTCATTAATGTCAACCGTTGATCTGAGATCCAACGGTTGATATTAAATCTTTTTTTTTTATTACCGTTGCAGATCCAACGGCTTAAATTAAAGAGACTTTGAGATCGCACGGTCCAGGGGAAGCCACGTGGCTTCGCCCAACGTTCCGATTCTGAGTGGCCGACAGAGGGCCCCACCGCTGCAGGCCTGTCAGCGACGCGCACGCGCCTAACGCAAAATTTTTTAAACCGCGTGGCTGACGCCAGGCTGACGTCAGCCACCTTGGTGGCTTGATCTGTCAATTTTCCAACGGGCTGGAGCCCGAGCTTGGCCTGTCCCCCGATGGGTTTGCTTCTCAAGCCCACCACAGGGGTGGAACTGCTCTTAGTATGATTTACTCAAAACCCAAATGATACGCACGCAGCTTGAATAGATTAACTTTGAGACAGAGGATTTATTGGTAAACTGGACCCAAAAAAGAAAAAAGAAAAAAAAGTAGTGAAGAAATAAAGAAGTCCGAGAAAACAGAGATCGGCGGCAGTCAGAAGTTGGAATATTGTCAGGTCCTGTATTTGCGTGCATCAGTCAGTCGAGACGTAATCTTCTATTCCGGAATACCCCGGTTCCTTCCCTCTTGCCGTTTGACCCAAGCCTTAACGCCATTAACTCATAAAAAAAGGCTGGACTCTTTCTTCTCCAACCCACGTCTTCAATTCTTAAGAAAGTACTTTTCCTAAATAGAAAAGGGAAAAATCTTGAGGGGTACGTATCATTCAATGATACGGCTATTGAATGGTTCAGATTAATTTACAGTGGGTCCCAAATAAATATTAATCATTCAACAGTACGTACCATTCAATGATACGTACCACTGATGACACATCCCGACCTGGATGTACACGTGGACACCCAAAAGTCGAGTGTGCTGGCCGACACCACGTAGGGTGACGAAAGCCAATTTGAAAGAAATAAGAATATTTGAATAAATTAAGATCAAAGTGTACACAAATGTACGGGTGGAAGAATTAATACAACAACAATCGTACAAGGTACGGGATACAGAGTATATACAATACCAAGGAAATTAAACCTTCGTCATACCACCGCCTCGAACGTCGACAACTTCAGCCACTAAACCTGGAGGGGCGCAAAACAAAAGGGTGAGTGGGCCAAATATAGTCATTTTTGTAAAAACCTTTGCTTTCTGAAAATAGTAACCCCTCGCCGTCAAAATCAAGTAGTCAGTTGGGAAAACCGTTCTTGAAAACATACTATAATAGTAGGTAGAAAAAAATGAGGTAAGTACGGAAATATACTTACCGTCCGAAACGGGCAGAAAGCCACCGTTCGGCAGAAAATACTTTACCCGAAGGTTCGTAAAATAAGGATCTACGGAAAACCCGTAAACCAAATAAATGCCCCCGTGGCATCAGTGAAATTCGGTGATAACACCACAATATAAGACTATAAGATAAACGCTCATATACACAATCACGTGAAGCTGGCGCATAAGCGCATCACAACGAGTTTGAGTCGCCCATACGACCTAGAACAGGCTGGCACCTACTATGGATTCATAGTGAGCGTGTCGGTGCGTGTGAACAATCACATGAAAGTGGTCCTGGCCCCACAATCCAAGACTACAAGGTAGACGCTCGTTTAGGTATAGCAAACACACAAGTTCAAACAGATATATTCTGTCATGAACAGGCTGGGTGTATAAGTAACAGTACGCTCGTGTACACAATCACGTGAAGCTGGCGCGTATGCGCATCACAACGAGTTCGAGTCGCCCAGGCGACCTAGAACAAGCTGGCACCTGCTATGGGTCCATAGCGAGCGTATAGGTGCGTGTGAACAATCACGTGAAGCTGGTCCTGGCCCCGGACGGTACACTAAACACCGTGTAAGCAACCTAGTTGAGCGTATGAAAACATACAACGGAATACTCTACTTAAAACAAGGTGAGGTAATTTCCCTATAAGGGATGCCCTCAAACTAATCAATATATATGGTATTCTCGGGGCCGTACCCGAAATACCAAGCATAGGACTAAAATACGTGAAATACCGAGAATACGCCACATGGGTACCAAGGTATAGAAATACCAACTTAATGGCAAACTAGGTGAACCCAAAATACGATAGAAAATTACCATATCCAAGGTTCACCCAAATACGGCTCAAGGCCGTCAGATAGGTATAAAACTCATAATCGCAAATAGGTACAAGTAGGGAATTAAAATACTTAATTCCCTAAATTCCCTAAAATAGGGCCGGTTCGATACTAGCAATACGCGTACAAAATAATACGGAAATCACCAATTTAATGGTATAATTCCCAAATGGAAATGTGGGCCCAAGCCCACTAATTTCCATGGCCTACCGAAATACCGAGCCGAAACTAGTAAACCGAGTAAATACTATGAAGTACGAGGTCTACCAATATTACGAGAATAAATCCCCATCTAAAACCATTTAAAACCATAGTAATATGTAGGCATAAACCAAATATAATTTCCCAAACATAAATCACATTTAAATAATATAGGGAAAGGGCCCACTCACAGATACCGAAGCTGGGAAGTCCAAACGTACGTCCTCCGAGCGCCAACGGTCGCCAAACCTATTTTGGAACACCCAAGATTAATAAAGTAATTGAAAATACGAAGAAAACGGCGTTCGGAAACCCGAAAACGGAGTTTCGGGGTCGGAAACCCCAAAACCGCCGCCGTGGGCCGCCATGTACCGTCGCACACGCCGCCACACGCTGCCATTTGGTCTCACCTATATGAGATATCACCGGTACAATGATTAAACTCATAAAGGTAACGAATTAACGAATTAATTAAACCTATTCCTTGCTTTCTCAATTTGGAGGTCCAAAACAGCTCAAAAATTAAAATGCATACTACCCCGAGGTAGTACACGTCGTCACGAGTCGACCCGTGAAAACAGAACCGAATTTGGACTTCCCACGCGCCCTCACGAGCGGCTTGAAGATCGGAGCCTATGGCTCCACGCGCAGCTCCACGCGCGGCTCACGCGCGAGCTGGTCAACTGAGCCGGTCAGCCGGTCAACTCGGCTCGGCTCAAGCCGGTCAACACGGCTCGGCTCAAGCCGTCAACGCGGCTCGGCTCAAGCCGATTCGGTCAATGCTGACGTCAGCAAGGCGGTCTGAACCGGTCTGCTGACGTCAGCAAGGCCGGTCCAACCCGGTCCAATGACGTCAGCACCGGTCATCCCTGCTAGGATTCCGGTCGCCGGCGCCGCCGCCGGCCGCCGGCCGCCGTCGCCGTCGCCGGAATCTGGGAAATTTGGCCGGAATTCTGGGGATTTTTCAAAGCTTCATAACTTCCTCGTTTTAAGTCCAAATTGGACGATTCAAGTACCAAAATGAAGCTAGAAGTGAGGAGAATCAGAATTTACCATTTTGGGGGCCGGTCATTGGCCGGAGGTGGCCGGAATTTGGCTCGAAAGTTTCGGCCAAAACTAAAACTCGTCGATCTCGAGGTCTCCTTCACACGCCAGCCCTGGGTTGTGATCCCAGGGTTCCCAGAAGTCCATTGGTGTATGTTTGGGGTTGAATCGAGGCCTGGATGGCCTTGTTTGGCCGAGAAAGTTCACCGGCAATTTTTCTGGGTTTGAAGCCCAGAACTCGGGTTCACTGGTTTGGCTGGGTTTCAGGGTTCCACGAGGTCCTGAGTTGATGAGGATGTTGCCAGTGGCCTCCCCATGGCCAAAGGATGGCTCAACGTGGAGGGATATAGGCACGGGGTGCCTTGAGAGGTTTTGGGAGGTTGGGTTTGGGTGGTCTGCAGAGACCAAGAGAGGGAGAACACGGGAGAGGCAAAGACAAAATGCCTAGACAAAATCCCAGGAAATCTGGGATAAGGCCACATGGCCTGCAGGTAAGTGGGTCCCAGTCCAACAATCCAAAATTGAATTACGGGAAACGTCGAAAATCAACGCCCGTAAAATATTCGTTAGGAGTCCGAACGACGTACGGCTCGCGTCTACGCGTTCGTATCGACGAGCACGTCAAGAAAATACAAGTGAATGCGTCGTACGAGTTACGACGCAAAAGTCAACCGAAAGGTCAACCAAGGGCAAAATCGTCATTTCGCACCTTCGGGAATAAAATAATATTATTCCCGGAACGGGATGTAACAACTGAAGTTTGACCCATAAAAAAGAATTATTAATGGCTGGAAAACACGCCAACGAAAAGCTAAGAAATTTAATAATGATTTGGTATTTTAGGGTCAAACTTCAATGGTACGTACCATTTACTCTTGAATGGTTTAAGATTTATTTGAGACCCACCGCAAATTAATCTGGACCATTCAATGGTACGTACCATTGTACCACTGAAGAATTTTCCGGTATTTTAGCCATAATTAAAGTTGGAGTTGCATTTTAAAAATCACAAAATGGTACTAGTGATTTTCGGTAATATTATTTTACGTAATCTACTATTGTGGTTTATTTTTACTCTAGATATCAATTTTGTCAAACCACCAATTTTCGTTAATTTGTATGATTGGTCATCCCCATTTGCTTCATGTTAAAAATCATTACAAGATTTTGATATCTAATCTCACTAAAGAGGTTAATCTTCGGAAAAAATAATGAATTTAATAAATTCGAGCTTTTATGGAATAAAATTAAGGAAATTTTAAAGAAAAACACTTAAAATTAAAAAAAATTTCCAAAAACACTTAATAACAAATTATTAATCATAAGCACATAAATAAAGAAGAGCATGCCTCAAAATAAAAAAGCCCAAGAGCTAAGCCAAAGCCCAGTGCACGAACCAATTTTTTTTAATATACCCCTAATGGAAGCCCAGTTCTGTTAGTCACTTCCATCAGAATTGAAGTTCAAATTATTTACGAATGTGCCACTGCACATTTAGATCAAGCCCAACAAAAAATAATTTATGTCGTGTAGCATATTCGTTTTGGGATGCGCTCACAACATTTAATCCAAACAAATTAAATTCACCTACAATCTCTCTCAAATACTCCATATTCATATTCATATTTCTCAAAACTCCCATTTTTTCTTCTTCAAAACCTAAAAATTTTAAACACAAATAGTCCAAGTGATTCACAAAAACGATGAATTGAAGAGAAAAAAAACAAAACCTTAAAACTCACAGCTCAATCTCCACCATCATTTAACACATCCCGATCCTGACACGCTAGGTGTTGGGAAGTGCTGGCCGACACGTGTTAAGTGACGAAAGCCAATTATGCATGAGTAGGTGAAAAAGTAAGAATATAAAGAGTTGAGTGCGGAAGTAGAAGTGTGGTGAGGCTAAAAACCCATTAATACAGGAGCATAATAGTCAGAGCATAGTAAATAGTGCAAGAGTATAAATTAATCACATCCTCGTGAGGATGGATAAATAAGAGTTAACTAACAAGTAGGAACGAATCCTACATAAACTGGGGAAGTTGTCAGAACCGTCGACCACCGCCGAAGAAAGCCCTCAAATCACCGATAAGTGAACCCGTCACTAGGCCTTGAAGGGGCGCAAAACATAAAACGGTGACTGGGTCAAAAAGCAAAGTTTGATAAAACCTTTGTTTTCAATAGTATACTAACCCCTCGCTGGAAAACAAGTATAGTTCATTTTGAAAATATGTCATACCCTCTGGCATGAACCTCAAAATACTATAACAAAAGTATACGGGTACTCCCCGAAAATGATTACTGACATGCTCACCCATATGTAAACACACAAGTCCAACTAGCTAAACTACGAGGAACAGGCTAGGTATATAAGTAATACGCTGAGTACTACAATGACGCGAGTCTAACGCTAAGCGCTGTGCACAAAGTGCGTCACACAAGTTCGAGTTGCCTAGTGCAACCTAGAACACGCAAGTACCTACAATGGATAGTACGCGTAATCACGAGTCGCCTCGCAAAGACAGAATTGAAAAATATTGCTCCACGGGCCCCCACACACGGCTCAAATGCGGCCAAGCCGCGGCTCACGCGCGGCTCCACGCGCAAGTCAGCGAGCCGGTCAACGTTGAAGTCAGCGCCAATCGGCGCTGCAACATTTTCCGATCGCCGGCCGCCGTCGCCGGAATTTTGGCTAGTTCCTAAAAAAATTTTAAAGCTCCATATTTTCTCCATTTCTTGGCCAAATTTTACGTTCCATATATCAAAATGAAGCTAGAGAAGAGAAGAATCACGGTGTACCTTTGGTTTGGTCGTACAAGCTCAGGAAATGGCATGTAATTGCCTCAAAAGTCACGGTTTATTATAGCTTTGTCGATGTACGCCAAAACTCAACCAAATCAGGCAAACGACGTATGAAAATTCATCTACTCAACGAGAGGAAGACAATGGTAGTAGTTAGAAACCTCACCTCGGTCTAGATTGTCGTGAAAATGGCCGGGAAGGTCCGGTTCTTCCGGGGCTTTTCCCGCCAATCGGTTAGAAGTTTGGACGAACGGTTTGCATCGTTGAGTTCAGGGCGTCGAGACGAAGAAAGTGGTGATTTTCGTTCGCCTCAATTCAACGGGTTTTCGTTGATGTGCACTGTGCACAAACGGTTAGAGAGAGACAAAAAGTTAAAACTGAGAAAAAGAAAGAAAGTGACGGGGAAGAAGGAAGGGGAAGAAAGAAAAAGAAAAATTGGGTTTTGGGGGTATTGTGCACGCACCAAAACAGTAAACTTACACGATTCCGTGTATGAAACAAACACGCATGTGTAGAAAATATCCCCTGAGAATCATTTTATAACAAACTTTTTACGGGATGTTACATCATTCTTCTCTCAAAACTGCCATTTTGATCTTCTAAAATCACCCATATTTCAATCTTCACATCTAATCGAACAATATTCAACTTAAAGGAAAAGAAGAATCGAGAATCTATTTATACACAAAAAAATACACACTGTTTATGTACAAAAAGTGTTACAGCCCGTCCCAAAATTTATAGTGTTTCATTTTCCAAAGGTGTGAATTGACCAAAATGCCCCTAAAAGGCAATGGTTGACTTTTGTTGACTTTTGTGTCGTGACCAAAATGCCCCTTAAAGCTCCATATCCTTTTATCTTACCTAATTCTTGTTGTGCTCTTCGTTACGAATGCGTGGATGTGAACAGAACGGAATTCGGAGTTAGAACAAAGATTCTGTGGAACGTTTAAATTAAGGGCATTCTCGTAATTTTACGAGAATCGTATTTTTCTGTTTGGGCTTTGTCAGATTGGCGTATAACTAGGGCCCATGCTCCATTCATTCTCGTGCTCTCCCTCACTCTCTCACTCTGCCTTCACCCTCTCTTTCTCCCGTCTTCCTTCCCCGAGCTACAGACACAATGCCCCGACGGTAGAGCCACCGTTCTCCGGCAAACCAAGTCCCCAAACCACCACCACTGTGACCCTCTCTTCATGGTGAACCTATCCCCTACCTTTGTTTCCTAAAAATCAAACGGCAAATTGGCAAACCAAGGACCTTCGACGAGGAGGAATTTTTCGACAAGTTTCCCGTCGATTCGGGACTCGATCAACCTTGTTCTCACTGCCAATCATCTCCTCAGGATTCCTTGCCTAAAATCCAATTCGTGCATGCTCGAATCTGTCCGGAAATCAAAGTTCCCAAGAACCCACTTTTCGGACCGAGGCTTTCGAGCCATTTTTGGGCCATCTCCAGCCACCATTCGACCTCTCTTTTGGTAAAATCGAATCACTCATCTCCTAAGCTTCATTTTAACATATTATACTTTGAAAATGGTTGAGATTTGACCTTGTTATGGCTTTGTGAAAAATTCTGACAAGAAACCAAAAATTCGACGAGATTCTAGCCCGCGGATGGCAGCAATGCGGTGGACGGAAGTTGCAGCAGCGAGCCGGTCCAGGCCCAGTTCTGACGTTAGCAAACCCGGTCCAGATCCGGTTGGACCGAAAATATTCCAAGGTATATTCCTTCCTCTGACTAACGGCGTTAACAGAATATTCTCTAACACAGTTAGAATATTCCGTTAAATACTTAGAATTTTAACAGCGCATGTAACCGGCTCATGATTGGCGCGTGTGGGCCCTCACAGAGGCACGTGGCGACGTGTGCGACGACGCACAATTGTCCGCAGCGGTGCATTTGGGTTTTCGAACACCAAATCTCTTAATTTGAGTTCTGTTTTCCATATTCTTCGTAGTGTTGGGTTAGTTTACTAAGTTTGGTTGTTTTACCTTAGAAGTGACAACCCGAGGACTACAGAGAGCGTACAAGCAAAGGAATTACGACTATAGTCACTATGAGTGGGCTTTTCTTTCTAAATCTATATCTTACGTATGATTGCAAATATGGTTTATGACTTGCTTTGTCATCTTACCTCGTTTTTGAAAAATGCAAATGTTTTATGAGTTGGCCATGTGAATCTTTCTTTGGAAAGCTTACTTTTGTGCCTTACTTCTTGAAAGGCAACGCTTTGTGCAATACCCCAAATTGTGCTTTGAGATTTGAGATATTATCCATGACATGTTTTTATATGTTTACACTCACTCATTTAGGATTGCTTACACGGTGTCTAGTACTGTCTGGGGCCAGGACCAGCTTTCACGTGTATGTTCACATGCACTGATACGTGCACTTTGGATCTATTGTAGGTGTCAGCCTATTCTAGTTGTTTTTACTTCTAGAACTCGTTGTAATGTGCTTAGCACCAATTTTATGTGTATATAGTACTTGAGCGTAGATTAATACACACAGCCTATTCATGTTTGAATATCTCTGCATGAACTCGTGTGTTTGCATTATCTAATGAGCATATCCTATTTGTTTATCTGTGATTTTGTAATTTACCTGCTTTAATTGATGCCATGGAACCTTGTGATACTTTTGGATTTCACTTGTTGAATTCCATGTGTTGGTTTCTCCTGAAAGATTTTATATTGAAGTTTTATTGTTATCTACCCATTTTGGAAAATAATTGACTTTTCACTTTTACATTGGTTTTCATACTTACTATATAGTATGAATTTGAAATTATTACGGGTTTTTACAGTGAGGGGTTACTGCTATCGGAAAAGCAAAGATTTTAGAAAACTATTGTTTTTGCCCACTCACA
The DNA here is from genome assembly GCA_018257905.1 of Gillenia trifoliata. Classification (NCBI taxonomy): domain Eukaryota; kingdom Viridiplantae; phylum Streptophyta; class Magnoliopsida; order Rosales; family Rosaceae; genus Gillenia; species Gillenia trifoliata. The sequence goes on along the minus strand of CM031080.1, from coordinate 9,222,245 downwards.
TTTTTCTGTTTTGCGCCCTTCCAGGTTTTAGTAGGCTTTAGAGCTCTTGATGTCGGGACGCGATAGCATAGTTTCCTCTTCAGTGTAGGAATCTTTCTGAGTAACTATATTTACCACCTTCGGGTGATTCACTTTAGTATACTTTCTACTCTGTAAAGTTAGATACTATGATATTATTTTATTGGTTCACACACACTTTTGCGCACTCAATCTTTATTTTATTTAAACTTCATTTTCTTACTTTAAATTACACTTCTTCCTTCAAATTGTTTTCGTCACCCTATGGGGTGGTCGACCAGTACACCTCAATTTCTTGGTGTCCACCTAGATATCCAGGTCGTGACGTGTCAAAAACTCACTGTTTATACACATAAAAGTCAATGTTTATGCAAAAACAACTCAATAAACAAACACATTACAACTTTTAAATTTATTAATCAACCCAAACAACATATGGACACAAAAATGAATAAATCATCAACAGAAGCTTAAAAACACAGTGAAATTAAAAATTACAAAAATCGTAACCAATTATTAATCCAGAATGTATCTAATCATATTTTTCATCAATCCGAAAATCTATATCCAACTTCATAATACCCAATCATATACTAAAACAAAATTAACAGTAACCCCAATATTATTAAATCCTATACCGAAATCATCAAATACAAAGTAATTGACTTTAACCATCTTGGATGACCAATTTACACGTAGATTTGTAGTGACTAGATTCTTTACACCGGCTACAAGTAACAGTCCTCTTATGACACATTCTGATCCCGGACACGCCAGGTGTCGGGAAGTGCTGGCCGACACGCGTTAGGTGACGAAAGCCATTTAGAAGAATTGAAGAATAAAAAAAGAAACCAAAGTAGAATAAGCTCAGAGTGCACGAAAGTGTGCGGGCGAAAGAATAGTAATAAAATAATGAGTTGTGAACAGAGTAGAGGATACAAATTAATTACAAGAGTAGAGAACCCCTACATTGTCATACCACCACGTCTCGACGTCACAAACTCCAAGCCAACTAATCCTGGAGGGGCGCAAAACATAAAACGGTGAGTGGGTCAAAAAGCAAAGTTTGATAAAACCGTTGTTTTCAAAAGTCTACCAACCCCTCACTGAAAACAAGTATAGTTTGAGAAAATACGTCATACCCTCAGGCATGAACCTCAAAATACTATAATAAAATACACGGGTACTCCCCGATAATGATTTACTGACATGCTCACCCATATGTAAACACACAAGTCCAAGCGGCTAAACCACGAGGAACAGGCTAGGTATAAAAGTAATACGCTGAGTACTACAATGACGCGATTCTAACGCTAAGCGCTGGTGCACAAAGTGTGTCACACAAGTTCGAGTTGCCTAGTGCAACCTAGAACAGGCTAGTACCTACAATGGATCCAAAGCTGCGTAGCGGTACTGGTAGTGACTACTCCAAACGTCAAGGCTAGCCCTGGCCACAAGACTAAGTACTAATACCTGGGGTGTTATACATCTACTGATGAGCAATAGTATAAAACATGTATGGCAATATAATACGAATGTTCTACCTCCAACAAACGTATATGATATGAATTATGCTAACAACTTGAAGAAAGCATTGAAAAACCATACGTACATATACATTTATCAAAACAAAGACCCACTCACTCACCTGTAGGTAGCCGGGTCGTAGCCCCCCGATCCTGGGTAGCCCCGGTAATCCTCTGGATAGGTCTCACCTATATGAGATATCACCGTAATAATGATTAAACTCATAAAGGTTATTAAATAACTAATTAATTACACCTATCCCTTGTTTCTTCAACACGGAGGTCCAAAACACCTCGAAAAATATCGTGCGTACTGCCCCTAGGTAGTACACGTCGTCACGAGTCGCCTCGCGAAGACGGAATCGAAAAAGGAGTCCCCACGCTCCCCCACGCGCGGCTCAAATGCGGCAAGCCGCGGCTCCAAGCGCGGCTCCATGCGCTGTCACACGCGCGGCTCAGCCGAGCCGGTCAGCGCCGGTCTGAACTAGTTTGCTGACGTCAGCAAGGCCGGTTTGACCCGGTTTGCTGACATCAGCGCCGGTCACCTCTGGTCTTTTTTCGGTCGCCGTCGCCGGAATTTTGGCCGGTTTTCTGGGTAATTTTTAAAGCTCCATATCTTCTTCATTTCAAGGCCAAATTTTACGTTCCACATATCAAAATGAAGCTGGAGAAGAGTAGAATCACAGTGTACCTTTGGATTGGTCGTACAAGCTCGGGAAATGGCCTGTAATTTCCCCGAAAGTTGATGTGAAAATAGTTAAGCACTCAAATTAAACCCTCTTTTGACAATTGTAGTGAAGTATGTAAGTAGGGATCGTTCTAAACCGGGGATTAGGAGGGATTGCTAATAACCTCTAAACTAACTCAAAAATATAAAAACAAAGTTAAAAACGTTCAAATAGACTCAAGGGACTCAAAACAAGTTAAAAACACTCAAAACTGCCTAAAAACACCAAATAGACAGTTTCTGACTCTAAACACTACTTTGGACGAAAATTGGTTTTTGGCTTGACTCAAAACACTCTAAAACACAAACAAAACAGATTTTAAACACTTTGACACAAGAAAGTAGAAAGGGGATTTGTTTTGACGAAATTAAAACTTAAAACAGAAACTTAGAAAACAAACTTTATGGAAAACGAATTTGAGTGAATTAAATGGGTAAATGGCTAGCTAGAAGGTCCTTCTCCACACATGACACATATGTAACATAAATCAATCTCCAGTTATTCTTTCAATAAACCATGAATCTCAACACCCCAAGTTAATTAGGTACGCTTAAACTAACCTTCAGGTTTTCCTAGATTCATTGAATTGGACGTAGCGACACAACCAAATTATTCTTATCAAGTTCCCTATATGACAGCATACTAGAGATACATCTCAAAGATCATTAAGTTCTATGAAAACCATAAGCGTTGACAAGGTATTTGTGACTATGATAGCATGACACTCCTACCAGGAATTCACTTAACACGATTGTGACCAACAACCTTCACTACTTGTGAATATAAGTTTCTAACTATTAGGTGAAAGTCCCTTATACTCTAGCATCAAATTCATGCAAGAAAATTAAGTATGCATCCTCAATCAACATACAAGAATAAGTTTTGATAACTCAGTTAAGCAAATTGCATTCACGATTTATGAAACAATAATTGGATGTAATCAACTCATGTCACATATATGTTCATGGCTTTGAATTCGCCTCTAGCTAAAAAGAACTTGGTTACACATGATTGTAAGTAAAAACATTGAAATTAAAATAAGAATACACCTAAAACCTCCAGAGCTTCGGCACTAATCTTCAATCTCTGACTTTTCGCTCTCCCTTCTCTCAAAACTGGTCTCTTCTTTTATTCTGTGCGTCCCAGGTAATTTACATCCTCCAAGAACTCTAAAGCATGGTTTCTATAGAGTTTATACCTCATGAGAACTCCTACATCCATCTGAATTAAGTCCCAGAACTTGCACAAACAGATATCACGTTATCTTCCTTGAAACCAAATCCGAGTAGGACTCTTTTTCCTGTTTCGACCTCCAGTCACTAAAACAGATATAAAATCTGCAATAAGTATCCGAATGCCAATATGTAAAATCCTATGGAAACTAGACTTCCAGAGCTTTCCAACCATATATGGCACGACACTTAATTATTTCTAACGAAAACTGGGTGCTCTGTCGAAGTTGGCAGTTATGCGCAGCAATGTCCAATTTTCACTCGGATTCTACTTTTGCAATATCCTTGTCTTCCAAACTTCTATAGTCACTCTTTAGGATGAATTGAACTCCTTAAACAATCAGATTATCCAATGTCTTTATCTGAAAATAATTCTCCCTTTGCAGATGGAATTAGGTAGAACTAATAGTGATAAGGTTAGGATAAGATAAGATAAGATAAGATAATGTTCCAGATAATGTTCTTCCCTTATCTTCTTTATCTTAAACTTATTTCTTCCTCTTCAAAACAGATCCCTAGCCTCATTTAAACTCCCAATTCGTCCATTCCCTGGGGCTCCATATACATGCACTCCAGCTAAGCTCCAATTTTCTCTAAAATGCACCAGAATGCACTTTCTTGCTTCACTTGCCATTTAAACCTACAAACACACGAAAATAGCTTAAATCACTATAATAAACAATAACTAGTTACGTAAATGCAAGAAAACAAGCTAACTAAGTCGCATAAATATGCTCCTATCAAAAGTTGCGGTTCACTGTAGCTTTGTCGATCTACATCAAAACTCAACCAAATCAGGCAAACGACCTATGAAAATTCATATACTCAATGAGAGGAACACAATGGTGGTAATTAGAAACCTCACCTCGGTCTAGATTGGCCGGAAAATGGTCGGAAAGGTCCGGTTCTTCCGGTTGCGTTTCCCGTCAAACGGTTGGAAGTTTGGACGAACGGTTTGCACCGTTGAGTCCTCGGCGTCGAGACGAAGAATGTGGTGATTTTCGTTCACGTCGATTCGATGACTTTCCGTCGGTGTGCACTGTGCACAAAATGTGAGAGAGAGAGAGATAGAGAAAAGTCAAAATTGGGAAAAAGAATAGAAAGTGACGAGGAGAAGGAAGGGGAAGAAAAGAAAAAGGAAAAGTGGGGTTTTGGGGGTATTTTGCACCCACCAAAACAGTAAACTTACACGCTCACGTGTACGAAATAAACACGGACATGTAGAAAATATTCCCCAGAAATTATTTTATAACAAACTTTTTACGGGATGTTACATCTTACAACTAATTTCACCAGTAGATTTAATATTCACCTCCTTCGGTCTTCCAAAGGGTTGCTTTGTTATAGAAGGCCTTTGAACCTTTGAACCTAAAACACACCTCAATGCACATCTAAACCAACTGTAGATTCTGAAGAAACCGACCCCAAATAAGCTTCACCACCATATAAATACTTTGCTACTTTAACATTCTTCATAACTAAAAGGAACAAAATATTTACAATTTTCACAAGAAAAAAACAACTACAAATCACTCGGTCCCCACATGACTACTTTTACACATATCAACACATCCACTATTTATACACAATTAAATATAACAAAGATATGAAATACTAGTACACATATTACTCTTCCCAACACATATAAACACAATCACTGTTTATACATAATGAAATACAACAAAACACTCAATCAAACCTAAAAGAAAAAATAAATACAATCACCACTTATACACAGTCAATGCTTTACAAAATCCCTGTTTATGCACAATTAACTCAAGGTCACTATTTATACACAATTAAATACAACAAAACATTCAATCAAACTATAAAAAATAAAAAATGAATGAACTGATTGTTTATACACACTCATTGTTTCTACACAATTGAATACAAGAAAACAATCAGAAAAAAAAAAAATATATATATATATATATATATAAATAAAACACTATCACCAAAATCGAATCGAAGATCTATATCAAACTTGAAAGCATAAATCGTAATAAAAAAACTCCAAACAAAGAAGAAGAAGAATTGAATAATTACATTTTTACCATAAATTAATATGCATGATTGACAACTCCAAAACACCAGATTTTTAGAATCTAGCAATCAAATCAACGAAACTTCAAAATCCACACAAAATAAACAACAACAAATTCATGTAAGGATCGATCCGAATGACAAATACTAAAAATCAAACAAAAAATAAGCAATTAAGTATCAGTAAATTGAAATCAAACGCTTACATAACTGGGCAATGAATTGAAAACTGAAAAACTACTAAACTTGCAGTTTGTTCCTCCATATATCAATTTCGAATTTCAATTCAAAATTGGAAAAAATCCACTCCAAAAAATTCAGAAAAAAAGCTCAGAGATTGAGCTTTGCTGTCAAGCTCAAATATCAAAACGCGATATGTGGCTTCGTAACTAACAGCAAATAGAAATGGACCAGACCAACAAATTCAAGGGTAAAAACGTAAAAACGATGTGTCATGGAAGTTGGGCCAAAGCACGGTAGAGTATAATTTGTCCCTATGATTAACAAATTGTTATTGAGTATTTATGATTAATATTTGAGAAATTTTATTTGAACCCAAATAACCTTTTTCTACACCCAACTTACTCTCTACATCAATATTATTTTTAATTAAACTATTAGTATCTCTTTAAAGCCAAATTTACTACCTAAACTATCCTCACAAACCCAATTCAATGTGTAAATTTATCTTTAGTCCCATTTAGAAAATAAAAACCCAAAATCAATATTCTACAACTCATTCAAGGTGTCTCTTGTGAATGTTCTGCAACATCATCTTCTATGCAATCTGAAAAATAATGTCATTTTACCCAATAGACTATGGTTGCTATAAACTATCATAGGTTGCGCAATGTGCAATATTCCATTTAGAAACAACGATGAGACATAGACTGAAGCAAGTGCAATAGATCTTCTTAGATCGACTGAATTTTTGTTTTGGCTTCCTAAAATAATTGAAATCAAACAAAAAGAACCTGCATAAATCAATTCATACCTTAGTTGGAGGATCCAAAACTTCAAAATCATCATCCATCTGTAAAAAAATTTTTTTGTTTTTCTCTATGAGAGCGTCTTAGGGTTTTTGCCAAAATAGAATGTAGGAGAAAGAGTACGTGTAACATCTCGTCAAAAGTTTGTTATAAAATAATCCCCGAGGGGATATTTTGGACACATGCATGCTAAATAATTACACGATGTGTACAGTGTTTGGCGCTGTGTGCTATGTGATTGTGTAGGGTGGTCGGTGTGCGTGTGTGGTTTGAAATTCACGGCTCTTTCTATTAATAGAAAGCTGGCTTTGTGAAGTTCCCAACACCTAAACCAACAAATATCTCCTCTGTCTCTCTTTTTCCTCCCGTCACACTCTCTCTTTCTCCCTCATTTTCCTCTTCTCCTTCCCATATAAACACACCCACACACAAACAGTGGCCACACCATTTTCTTTGAACCAAGCCAAACCACCACCACCACCATCTTGTTCGTCTCGACGCCCTGAACTCAACGGTACTAACCAATCCTCCAAACTCCCCGCCGTTTGAAGGAAATCGCCACGGAAGATTCAAACCTTCCCGGCGTTATTTCTGCCAATCTAGACTAAGGTGAGATTTCTAACTACTACCATTGGATTCCTCTCATTGAGTAGATGAATTTGTATATGTTATTTTCTTGATTTGGTGGAGTTTTGACGTAGATCAAAGAGCTACAGTAGTCGTGGTCTTTTGAGGGAAATACATGCCATTTTCCTAGTTTTTTTGGCCAAACCAAAGGTATACCGTCATTCGACTTATCTCTAGCTTCATTTTGACATACAGAACGTGAATTTTGGCTGAGAAATGAAAAAGATATGAACGTTTGAAAATTTTCCAAAAACCGGCCAAACTTAGGCAAGTTACATACTACAGCGGATGGCGGTGGAGCTCCGGCGACCTGAGGTAAGGGATGAGGGAATATTCCTCAGAATATTTCGTTAAAGTTAACAGAGATTCCGACATTTACATCTAATGGCGTCAACTAACGGCATTAGTTGACCATTGACTGGCGTGTGGGGCACTATTTTCGACTTTCGTCGACACGAGGCAACTCGTAACGACGTGTACTACCTAGGGGCAGTACGTATGGTATTTTTCATAGTGTTACAGACCTTCGAATTGAGATAACAAGGGATAGGTGTCGTTAATTACTTTAAGTAGTAACCTTTATGAGTTTAATCATTATTATAGTGATATCTCATATAGGTGAGACTTATCTAGAGGACTACCAGGGCTACAACCCGGCTACTTACAAGCGAGTGAGTGGGTTCTTGTTTTGATAAAAATATATTTATGTATGGTTTTCACAACTTTCTTTAAATTGTTAGCATGACTTATATAATATGTGATTGTTGGAGGTAGAACATCTGTATTATATTTGCCACACATTTTCTTATATTGTTACTCATCAGTAGATGTTGAACACCCAGGTATCAGAACTTAGTCGCAGAGCTAGAACTAGCCTTGACGTTTGGAGGTTCACACCCAGTATCGTTACACAACTTTGGATCCATTGTAAGTACTAGTATGTTCGAGGTTGCACTAGGCAACAAGGACTTGTGTGTAAGGCGCTTTGCGCACATCGATTAGCGTTATGACTCGTGTCATTGTAGTACTTAGTGTATTCTTATATACCTAACCTGTCCTCGTAGCTTATCTACTTGGATTTGTGTGTTTACATATGAGTCAGTATTAAGTTTTGTTTTTTAACAGTCCAATATGGTTTTACCACTGATTTTCGGGGAGTACCCGTATTACTATTTTTATAGCATTTTGAGGATCATACTGGGGAGTATGACGTATTTTCAAAAACTATACATGTTTTCCAACTAGGAGATAGTATGCTGTTGAAAACAAAGGTTTTATCAAACTTTACTTTTTGAGCCACTCACATTTTATGTCTTGTGCCCTTCTATGACTTAGTGGCAGGCTTGTGTACCAGTTAGACGAGGGCTTCCTTCGGCTAGTTGGTGGTTCTGAGAGCTTCTCTAGACTAAGTATGATTCGTTCCTACCTTTGGTTTTTAGTTTTTTGTTTTGTAATATCCATCCTCAGGAGGATGTGAATATTTTATATTCTCTGCACTATTTACTATGCTCTGACTGTTATGCACCTGTAATAATGGGTTTTACCCATCACCGCACACTTTACTTCCGCTTCCAACTCTAATTTTTTTCTCTTTTCTCAATCATTTGCATAATTGGCTTTCGTCACTTAACACGTGTTGGCCAGCACTTCCAGACACTTGGCGTGTCAGGATCGAGCTGTGTCATTATGTGATGATTAGAGTTTGATTATTAAGTGTGGATTTATTGATAAATCTTATTTATATTATTAATTTCATCTTGTATTTGATAGTAATTATGCAATAGAATAATAAATACAATTCACATTTAAAATTTAAGTTGGGTGTAGACAGAGGTTATATGGGTTCAACTAAATTTTTTCTTAATATGTTTTTTGGATAGAGGCTTTTTATTGGTTTGCTTTGTAGATTGATGAAAATTGAACCTTTGACTAGAATTGATACTAAAAGTAGGAGTAGGCTACGGTGCTCGCAAGCATTGAATGCTCATACCGATCTCACCGTTAAAAGGAGGGAGGAGGGAGGAGAGAGGGGGAAAATGAGGGTGAGATTGGTGTGAGCATTCAATGCTTGCGAGCACTGTAGTCAGTCCCCTAAAAGTAAACTAGAGAGAAAATGTTAACAAAATTGAATCTTTTTGGTCAATAAAAATATATGAACCTAATTTGACTTTTCCTCGTATTTTATATGAGTTAACGGCGTAGAGAGAAAAACCGGATGCTGCAGATCTAAGGTCGGACGAGTCAAACGCCGTGAATGACCCTTCCCCCAAATTTCCCAGTCAAAGTCTTCCCTTCCATCCTCTCTCCTCCTTCCTCCTCCTCCTCCTTAAACACACCCAACTTTCTCCTCTGCCCACCAACCGATGAACTGATACCCAAAATCCAAGACTCACCCAAAAATGGCGCTCCAAACCCACATCAGACTTTCACTCCTTCTCTTGATCGCCTCTCTCCTCTCCGCCGCCGTTTCCGCCGCCACCACAATCTCACCAGGCTCCTCTCTTTCCGCCGCCAACCCAAACACCACCTGGTCCTCCCCAAACGACGTCTTCTCCCTCGGCTTCGTCCCCTCCGACCCCCCCACTTCACCCCCTTCTTACATCGCCGCCATCTCCTACTCCGGCGGCGTCCCCGTCTGGTCCGCCGGTGCAGGAAAAGCAGTTGACTCCGGTGGAACCCTCCAGTTCCTCCAATCCGGCAACCTCCGCCTCGTCAACGGCTCCGGCGCCACTCTCTGGGACTCCAACACCGCCAATCGCGGCGTCTCGTCGGCTGAGATTGACGATTCGGGCAACTTGGTACTCCGAAACGGCACCTTTCCGGTCTGGTCCAGCTTCGACAACCCCACCGATTCGATCGTCCCGGGGCAGAACTTCACTGTAAGTAAGGTTCTGCGATCTGGGTTGTACTCGTTTAAGCTTGTAAAAAATGGGAATCTTACACTTTTGTGGAATGATAGTAATGTGTATTGGAATCAGGGATTGAATTCTTCTGTTGAAAAGAATTTGAGTTCGCCTACTCTAGGATTGCAGTCAATTGGTATTCTGTCAATTTCTGATGTACGATTGTCCACTGCTGCTATTGTTGCTTATAGTAGCGATTATGCCGAAGCGGGTGATATTTTGCGGTTTTTGAAGTTGGGGAGTGATGGGAATTTGAGGATTTATAGCTCTACTAGAGGTAGTGGGAGTATAACTGAGAGATGGGCAGCTGTTACCGATCAGTGCGAGGTTTTCGGGTATTGTGGGGACATGGGAGTTTGTAGTTATAACGATTCTAATCCGGTATGCGGATGTATGTCTCTTAATTTTGAGCTTGTTGATCCCAAGGATAGCAGGAAAGGGTGTAAGAGGAAGATGGAGATTGAGGATTGTCCTCAGAGTGTGACTATGTTGGACTTGGTACATACTCGGTTCTTGACGTACCCTCCTGAGACTGAGTCGCAGATTTTCTTTGTGGGAATATCAGCGTGCAGGTTGAATTGTCTTGTAAATAGTGCTTGTGATGCTTCGACGTCTTTGTCTGATGGTACAGGGCTATGTTACTACAAGACACCAGGTTATCTTAGTGGGTATCACAGTCCAGCTATGTCCAGTAGTTCATATATCAAGGTATGTGGACCAGTGATTCCAAATCCGTCATCTTCATTGGGGAGTGCTGACAAGAAAAAAGATTGGAAGTTGCGTGCTTGGATAGTGGTTGTTGTGGTTATTGCCACCCTCTTTGGTTTGATGGCATTGGAAGGTGGTTTGTGGTGGTGGTTTTGCAGAAACAGTCCCAGCTTTGGTGGATTGTCTGCTCAATATGCGCTTCTTGAGTATGCTTCTGGTGCACCGGTGCAGTTCTCGTATAAGGAGCTCCAGCGCTCAACAAAGGGATTCAAGGAGAAGCTTGGGGCAGGAGGATTTGGGGCTGTTTATAAAGGCATTCTTGCTAATAGAACTGTTGTTGCAGTTAAGCAACTTGAGGGGATTGAGCAAGGGGAGAAACAGTTCAGGATGGAGGTTGCAACGATTAGTAGCACCCACCATTTGAATCTGGTGAGGCTGATTGGTTTTTGCTCTGAGGGGCGCCGTAGGCTTCTGGTATATGAGTTCATGAAAAATGGGTCCCTTGATAGTTTCCTTTTTGCAACAGAAGAGCAATCAGGAAAGTTGTTGAATTGGGAGTCGCGGTTCAACGTTGCCCTCGGCACTGCAAGGGGGATCACATACCTTCATGAGGAGTGCCGGGACTGCATTGTGCATTGTGATATAAAACCGGAGAACATTCTGTTAGATGAGAATTACAATGCCAAAGTGTCAGATTTTGGCCTTGCAAAGCTCGTTAATCAAAAGGACCATAGGTATCGAAGCTTGAAGAGTGTTAGAGGTACTAGAGGGTATTTGGCACCAGAATGGCTAGCAAATCTTGCAATAACTTCCAAATCTGATGTTTACAGTTATGGTCTGGTTTTGCTAGAGATAGTGAGTGGGAGAAGGAATTTTGAAGTTTCGGAGGAGACAAATAGGAAAAAGTTCTCCTTATGGGCTTTTGAGGAATTTGAGAAGGGTAACATCAAGGGAATTGTCGATAGAAGGTTAGTCGACCAAGGTGTTGATATGGATCAAGTGAAGAGAGCAATTCAGGTAACCTTCTGGTGCATACAGGAACAACCATCTCACAGGCCGATGATGGGAAAGGTTGTGCAGATGCTGGAAGGAATTACAGATATTGAGAACCCCCCAGGCCCAAGGGCTGCCATCGAAGGGTCTGCCGGTGGAACCAGCATGAATGTGAGCAGTAATATCAGCGCTCTATCCACTGCCGCAGCCTCAGCCCCAGCTCCCTCCTCATTTTCATCATTGCAAATTTCGGGAGTATCGCCTCTAACATCAGGGAGGAATACGGAGAAGGCAACTACATCCCTTATACAGGCAGACTGAAATTGAATCTCATTTCCACACATACGTTTTCTGCTGGTATTCTAGTTCTATCTATCCAAATTCAATACAGTGAAACTAGGAAGTCATAGTCTTACATTAATTAAGACAATAGTTTTGATATGCTATTAGAGTCGGTCAATTGTATAATATCAGATCAACTTCTGCAATATGTTACTTATGCTTTAACATATGCACAGATTTTATAATTTACTTGTTATATAATTGATGTGCACAAGGTTCCGCTTTGATTAGGGTTTCGGGTTTAGGGTTTAGGGTTTCGGGTTTAGGAATGAGATGTTACCTGAATTCATTTATCTCCTAATTAACCTTTATGTTTTACTTTTTGCTGGCTTTCGCTTGTTACCGTCGTAGTTATCATTGTTGTTTACAATTACTGGTCCACTTCAGTGTTTTTCCCACTAGCTGATTAGTCATTTCGTTTTAGGATCACGACTTGTGATTCATTTCAAGTGATTTAAGAGTATTTATTTGTGCACCCGAGGAGATCGCTATAGGCAAGCCGAGTGCAGACCAAAAAGACTCAATTAGCCCAGTCTCAAAATTCAAAACAACTTTATGAACAAAAATCTGGAAATATCTGGGGAAAATCTGAAGCCAGCAATGATAATTAAAACTATATATTATTATTTACTACTATATTATAGTGCAAAGGTTCCAGTACCAAACCACTAAATAAACCATGCATAATCTAATAGCTCCACCACAACTTTCGAATAATTTTCTTTCGAAAGGTAATCGTACCCGCGGCACGGTAGACCCATGCTTCAAAGTTCTTAAATATGAACAAGAAAAAAGAGTCAAAATATAAAAAACACAAACATATCTAGGTGTAGCAAAGCTGACTACAACACTGTTCTGCTTCAACCCATTCCTCATTCTCGTGTACATACTACGAGTGGGTATTGGGTAGGTTGGTCAGGTTAAACTTTAACTCATTAGCCAACCCAACAGGCTCAGGTTGGCATTATTGAAAACCATTTTCACCCAAGAAAATGGGCAAACCCACCCACCCAAACCATTATAAGGCGGGTTGGGTTGGCAGTTCTACAGGTTGGGATTATCTTCTTTCTTATTTCTAAAGTGAGTATGACTGTATGAGTGACAAATAATCCAAACTACATGTTAGACTTAAATCATGTGAATTTGGTGTTGTAGAATCACTAATTGTTACTTAATATTTAAATTTCATTATTTAACTAAAGTATAACTAACATGTGTGTTTTTTTTTCTTTAAAAAGAGGTTCAGCTGGTGGCCAAGTCACGGCAGTCCATCCTTCCAGGAGTCCGGAAGACTATTAAATTTTAGGCTTATTTTTAGCTATGACACCTGTACTATTCACCAAATCTCACTTTAGCCCCTACACTATATATTGACTCACTTTACCACCTGCACTCTTCCTTTGTGTTCCACTTTACCCCTTACATTCTATATTGTCTCACTTTAACACCTGCACTCTTCCTCAATGTCCCACTTTACCTTATTTCATCAAATATATTAAAAAAAAATCGTTAATTGTATTAACGTGGCATGGACAATTTAGAAGGACCCATGAGTGCAGGGATGTGGGTTAAACTCAAACTAGGGAGAGCGATAGAGGTAGAGATTCTCATGACAAAACCCTAAGAATCTTTGCAAAAGGATCCGTAAACATTGAAATTGACTCACAAATCTTGAAATTCAATATTCTCTTCTTATATTTCAACCTTCTCTTCTTATATTTTTCTCTTAATCTAGAGAAATTAGACTCTAGTATGAGTAACTCACCTCCCATTACCCATGGGTTCCACTAACATGCCATGTCACATGCCACACAACCAAAGTAGTTGAAAAAACTAATTGTCTATACCACGTCTGCACAATTAATGGCTCTCTTAACTTATTTGACGGAATAAGGTAAAGTGAGACATTGAGGAAGAGTGCATATGTTAAAATGAGACAATATAGAGTGTACGGGGTAAAGTGAGATTTGATGAATAGTACAAGTGTCATTGCTAAAAATAAGCCTAAATTTTATGTGTATGTCTATGTAATATACATGTATGTTTAAGAATTATTGATATTCGGGTGTATCGGTTTCAATTAGGTTCATAATATTTCAACCCAACCCAACCCACCTATTTACCTGGTGGTTGAGTTTTTACCTGAAAATAAAATTTTAAAATCTACAACCCAACCTAACCAATTTCGGTTGGGTTGGTCAATAAACTCACTAAGGTGTCCACCCCTAATACATATATGTTCAAAGGCTAATTTATCAACCTAACCAATTTCGGTTGGGTTGGTCTGTAAACCCACTAAGGTGTCCACCCCTAATACATATATGTTCAAAGACTAATTTATTGATTTGCCCTCTAAAACTATCAAAATTTAGCTATTTCACCCCATTCACATCCATGCTGATAGAGATTTGGCAATTTTAAAGGTTTGGGGCAGTAAGAAAATTTCATTCATCGCCAGCCACAATGGCTCATCTCTACTATCATGGTATAAATATCCAGATGCCTTTTCATTCAATGTCTATGAGACAAAAATTGACTAAAATGGAGTGAAATGGCTCGATTATTGCAATTTCAGAGGTAAAGTGAGATAAATTCAGTTGAAGGGAGATTTTCGGAAAACCAAGTTCATTTGAGCAACATCATTAGCATGCAATTAACAATTAATTGGCAGATCATGCTTGTATGCACTCAAATCAAAACTTTACCCAAGAAATTCTAAGCCTAGTAGATATGGTGAACCATTACATAAACTCAAGCACAATTTGAGTAGATAAATCATATACCTTTGTAGATTCCTCTTTGCCTAAGCAAAGGCTAATCATCCATGGAGAGGGCTTTCATTCCTTGCTTGGATGATGATGGATGAATCGGATTCTCCAAGTTCCCAAAGTAGGGAACCTCTAAGTCTCCACACCAAGGAGAACCTTGATGAGAAGATGAGTGTCCTAGAGGAAATAGATTGCTAGCTAAATCCCTCTAGGGAGCCGGCCTCTTTGAGAGAAGAGAGCATTTTCATGCTCAACCATTCTCCCAAAAGAAAACCTCTAAGTTGAAAATGTTATAAAGTTTCCTTTATATCTTTTTCACAATGTTGTGGCAAACTTGCAATTAAAGCAAGTTTGCTACACATTCTCAAATGGCCGGCCATGTGGGTTCATTGGGCTCTTTGGGCCCTAATGTATTATTAGTCATTAAGTTGTCATACAACTTAAGTCAATGGGCTTGACGTTCGAAGCCCATTGGGCCTTGAAGCCCAAAACTAACCCGAGGTCTATAACGAACTTATTCGTTTGATTAATTAACATATTAATTAATCCTTGCCATAAATAATTAAACCATTTAATTATTCTTACTCATCTCCATTGTTTCATCAAACTCTACCTTACTCGGTGTACGATCCATTAGGTTCCTTTTAGCGAGGCAGTGGAGGATTAGAACTCTTTCAAATCAATTCTGAATTGAAACATACTTTCAATTCTCCCTTAAGTGATTATACACCTAGCAGTATGGCATGGCTACCCAAGCTAATCAGAAGAGGTGGAGAACCTATTCAGTTAGGATTGCAATGCAATACGGTCCTTCTCTAATACAATACTCTCGACCACATTGTTTGAGATGATAGTTTATTCATGTCTACTATCCAATGTGATTCCTTTACTTATATGATTACCTTGAATATGATTTGAAACGACTTCCTAAATCTTATTCATACTCTGGCCAGAGATTCTTAATCATATCATAGAGTATTCTCCCTCAAACGGTTTGAAGGTTAGAGATCCCTTGTTGCGCATTCACTTGCCTCCATGGCTAAGTAGCTTAACCCCAACTATGCCGTGGACACCCTCGGATGGGGTGACTTTGACATAATCAAAGATCAAGGACCTCACCACAAGACAACTGTGATGCCTCAGGTCAAAGGACTAATTTGCATTATCCCAACTATGAGTTCTCATGTGACATGATCATGAAAACTCATCGTTGATCGTGTTCAGTGGACTCATTCTATATTGAGCACCTACATGCTTGTCTTGGTGTCAGTTACACCAATGACTCGAGACTAGTCACTCTCCCTGAGAGAAGACATAACATGTACTGATCTTAACGGACTGTCAATGCCCAATTGGCAATCCTATGATCAGGAACGTTTAGGATATGTCTATGAACGAGAATGGTCTCATGAACCTAACTTGTTTAGATTACATTCTCATAAGCACATATTCCTTGGACTTATTGTTTAAGCATATAACATTTATATGAGACTACTTTAAACAATAATCATTGCCCTTTATATTAAACTAAATTAGTTTAACATTTGAAATGTCCGCAAAGTATCATCATATGATTGGTTTTAGGGCACATTTCCAACATCAGTTTCACTAGTAAAGTGAGACTAAAAGGCAGTTTCAAAGGCAAATCAATAAATAAGCCTAAGTTCAAATTCTTCTCCTTCTAATTTAGATTAGATTATAATATAGTTCGATTGAGAAATGGAATGAAAAAAGAAAAACATAAGTCCCCTCACTTAGAACAATTTGATTTGATTTTTAACATTGTAAGCGATTGCTAGAAACACCCATTTCTCGACATTTCTCTCTCTCTTTCCCTTTTCTAAAAAAGCCCTAGATCTAGAATTCCACCACAGCTGACCCCTTGCTCTGGCTTGGGGCCGGTGGCAGACCTCCCCACCTCTCCTCTGTCATCCTCCCACAGCACCATATCTCATTTCTTCCTCCTTCTATCCTTCCCAACTCGTAATCTCCCTGCTTTTCCTTCCCTCTATCCTTCCGCCCCTCTATCCAACTCACACCTAGTCACCCTTCCCTCCCACCGCCTCATCCATCTCCCTCCCCTCTCGTTGCCCCCTCCACTTCCCGCGGCTTGTCATTTTTTTCGTCTTTTTCAGTTGTTTTTTTATCTCACTCTTTGGAAGGAGCGATAAACACCCCTTTCCCTACTTTTTTTTAGTAGTTTTCATTAGCCGTTAGTGGGTTGGATCCATCGTTAGCTCAATAAACGACGGCTGCTTCATGCGGCCATATCAGATGGCTAACCGGAATGACTGATTTTGACAGCCTTGCCGCCTTAGGAAAAAGATCTGGCGCTTGCGGCGCTTTGTGTGGCTAGATCTGTTGAATTTCGGCCATTTGGTGTCTAGCATGGGTTGTTTCGACAATCCCTCGACATGTTTTTGTGGCTGCGCTGCCTCGTACTGCCAGATTTGATGGCCACGCTGCTTTGAGGACCGAATTTGAAGGTCACACCGCCCTAAACATTGGGATTTGGCGTTCACCCCGCCTTGGGTGACGAGATTGGTTAATTCTACCGCATAAGGCATTCTGACATGGCTGCTCTGCTGCCATGTGGCCCTAGATCTTGCGGATGACCACCTTTGGTGATTGGATTTGACATATGCGCCGCCCTAGGCAACCAGATCTGGTGTTTTGCGCCGTCTTGGGCATCCAAATCTGTTTATTCCGCCGCCGTGGGCAGTTGGATGTGGGGGCTCCGCCGCTTCTCTTGACTCATACAGTGGTGGACTCCACTTGAACGGAGGTTGTAGGTAACTGTGGCTTGAGTGCCCAAACATTCAATCAAGCCAACCGGAGGATTTCGTTTCTCGGATTAGTGTAAGTTTGTTGGTACCGCATCTAGCGGGTAATGTCTCACCTAGCGAGTGATGTGGCCTCGCTTGTTAGCGATGGTTTGATGTGGCCTCGCTTGTTAGCGATGGTTTGATGTGGCCTTGCTTGTTAGCGATGGTTTGATGTGACCCCACTTGCGAGCAATGGTTTGATGAGGCCTCGCTTGTTAACGATGGCTTAATGTGGTCTCGCTTGTGTTGCGGTGACATTACGTGTGATGCAGTATAGGTTTGTTGTGTCTGGTGTCTTTGTGACAAATTTGTACCATCGGTGCTTGAGCTAGTGTGTGTGCACTTGTCATTGCCAATTAGGGGATTATTATCATTGTTTGTTTGTGCGAATTACCTCTAGATCAAAGCTTTGGTCATTGGAGATTGTACTCATGTGGCAACCCTTGCAATTGTTATGATTTAGTAATAGAAAATCACTTTCGTTTTTTGTAAAAAAAAAAAAAACAATTTCATTTTATCTCGACTATAATGTTCTCGTATTGGTTGGATGAATAATACTATAAATAATTTATAATAACAAGATTTTGTATTTCTTTTACGTTCGATTTGATCTCGACAAAAGGGATAAAGGTTGTCTCTCTTGGTTCTTTTGAGGCACTAATTAATCTTTGTAATCTACTTTATTAACGATGTGCTTTTGGATTGTTTTAGTATAAGTTCCTTTCCTATACCTAACTAACATTAGTCATCATCTTTTTTCGCAGAATTATGAACTCTCGTAAATGCCTAGCATATTATGAATTTCAATTTTATTATTATTAATTATAAATAATTACTATTATTATTTGGTTAATTTGAACATTATTTTGAAATAAATAGAAATAAACATTACTGTTGCAATAGTGGATATGTCACTTGCTACCTTCATGAATAAAGTATCACAAAGTGTGCTCGAATGCTCATGTTTGTGGAACGTACTTTTTTGTCTTTTCCTTTCTTTTTTTTTTTACAATCAATCTCATATTCGAGGAACGTAAATAAAAATCTTAATTTTGTTGAAGGAAAATTTAGAGAGTGCGGGTAGGAGACGGACGACAAGAGAGAGAGAAGGGCTTAGCTTTCTGAATTGCTTGTTATTCTCTCATGTGGCCTTATGTCTTTATTTATACTAATCACATAGAGCCCCGATGGCCAAAGTAGGGTTGTTTCTCGGAGTGGCTGAGTTCTCCAGAAGTTGATTGCTTCCACCTTCAATGTTGGTGTCAGTGTTGACAGAGCTATCGTTAGTAGACATGGTGAGCACTCGGTAACAGTGAGAACAAGATTTTGGCTCTTAATAAAAGCACCAATTGTTAGAACCAAATTCGCGCACAACCGTGGACTAAAGAGATGTACGAGTCCAGCCATTTACAAGAAAGTAAACAACCGTGAATAACCTGGGGTACTTGTGTGGTATCGGCCAAAGGCTCTCCGACGGTCAAGTTAGTATGCAATATTAGAACTCAAGCAGTGGGCAAGAGAGCAAAGTATGAGTAATATGCGTTACCAGAGCTGAATCCTAGATGGGTATATTATACTGGTCGGGAGAGAGTCCTTTTAAGATATAGAATTAGTATTAAACCAGGAGAATCCTAAAGGATATCTAGCATAAGATATTGCTTCCTTTTAGGATTTTGATTATTTGCGGCGTACGCCAATCCATAGATTGTAGCAATCTCCAAGAATATAGAAAACTCGTCTGATCCCCAGTCGGATTAGGTTTTCATGTCTTGCGGAACAAGCATGGTCAATCTCAGCGAGGTCAGCAGACCTCGCCTACCATTCTAGAGCCCAATAGGATGTGGTGGCATAGTTGGTCAGTTTGAGCAGCTCGGTCTGATTAAAGCTGTTGAGTACACGACTAGACTTCTAAGGTATTTGTATTCCGATCTGCCTTACTCCGACCCTAAAAAATTCATAGTCCCACAAATGACCCTAGCTATGCTTCTGAAAGGGTGTTCTGCTTAAGGTGGACAGTTATCCAAAGACCATGCGTTTCAGAGTAGATCGAAATAGCTTACCATTTGGACTTCTTTAACACGTGTCAATTTGGTTCTGTTACCGATGCAGGGTAGTGGAGACGTTCCAAATTCAGGCGTGTGATCTTGGGAGTCGTGCCATAAAGACAACAATGAAAGGAGACACCACTTTGTGTGTGCGCAAGAAATGAGGTAGTGCTTTTTTATGTTTTCGAATGATTCCTGCCGTCAGATTTACGAAAATTAGTGATGTTTAGCGGTATGTCACGACTAATTTTCAAGGCTTCCAATTAATTGAAACTACCTTTCAATTCTCACTTTAATGAAAATTAGTGATTGCTAATTTTCAGGGCTTTTACAAGCCATGAGTGATACCTAACAGTATATCATGGCTACCCAAGTTAAGTAGAAGGGGTAGAGAACCTATTCATTTTGGAATTACAATGCAATACGGTCCTTCTTTATATCAATACTCTTGATCACATTGTTGGGTTGATAGTTTATTCATGTCTACTATCTAATGTGATTCTCTTGTCTATATGATTACTGTGAATGTGATTTGGAACGTTCTTCCTAAATCATATTCTTGTGCTCTGGCCAGAGACTCTTGAACCATGTCATAAAGTATTCTCCTTCAACAATTTGAAGGTTAGAGATCCCTTGTTATACACTCACATGCCTCTGTGAATAAATCAGTGATCCCAACAATGCGCAAAGCAAACCATGAGGTTATGACGCATCATCAAATGATCAAAGACGTATCCACAAGACAATTGTGGTGTCTAAGGTCAAATGACTACTTTGCATTATCCCAACTAGTGAGTTCTCATATGACATGAGTATGAGAACTCATGTTTGATCGTGTTCAGTGACCTCACTCTATTAAGCACCTACATACTTGCCTTGGTATCTTTCACACCAATGACTCGAGACCAATGACTCTCTAAAGAGAAAAGATATAGTATGTACTGATTGTACCAGATTGTCAATTCCCAATTGGCAATCCTATGATCAGGAACATTTATGATATGTGTATGAAAGAGAAAGGTTTCATGAATCTAAGTTCTTTAGATTTTGTTCTCTTTGTTACATATTCCTTGGACTTACTGTTTATGTGTATAACATTAATGAGATGGCTTTAAACAATAATAGTTGCTATTAGATTAAAATAAAATTAGTTTAATATGTGAAATATCAGTAAAGTATCATCTCATGATTGGCTTTAGGCCACATTTCCAAAACTTCTGAGTTTGGGCAGCTAACTGGCTATCCGCCAATGTATCAGCGCGCCTAGTATGTGCGGCCAACACACTGCCAGGTGTGGCACGTCCTTCTGGGACGCTGTTTTGATGCCATTTTGGCACGTCAATCCTTGCAGGCATGTTTGCAACTGGTATATGCAATCTCGTCACTCTTGTTAGATTAGAGAAAACATCTGGCATGCTTTGACCAACACTCTGAAGATCTAGAATACGTCGCACTTTAGTTTCACATTGTGTGGTACAGGGATCGAGATGAGACATAGTGGGGACCGACCATGCTAATTCGCGCCATTCATTGTGAACATTGGCGTTCTAATCTCCCCCTAACAGCAAGAAGATTGTCTCATCTAAGTGACAATCTGCAAGTCTAGCGATAAAGAGATCACCTGTTAAGGGCTTTAAATAACAAATAATCAAAGGTGAATCATAATCGACATAGATTCCCAACCTTCTTTGTGGACCTATTTTAGTACACTGCGACGGTGGTATAGGCACATAAACGACACACCCAAAAGTGCGAAAGTGCGAGATCTTTGACTAGTACCCAGTAAGCATCTAAAACACAGAGTAGAGTTGAGTGGCAATGGGTTGCAAGCGAACAAGCATTGATGCATGTAGAATTGCATAACGCTACACAGAAATCGCAAGCTTGTTGCTCATTACCAAGGTCCTAGCGATCAATTGAAAGCACTTTATGAACTCTTATGTGAGACCATTTTGGGTGTGAACATGGGGAACAAGATGTTCAACTTTAATACCATGAGACATACAATAGTCGTCAAAAGTCTTTGACGTAAACTCTCCGGCATTATTCAGTTGAATTGACTTAATTGGGGTGGTGAGCCCTTAGCTTAATGATCTGGCCTAGGAGTTTTTCAAAGGCAGCATTGCGTGTGGACAATAAGCAAACATTTCGCAATCATCCTCCTATAACCACCGCTTCCTTTTTTTTTTCTTTTCCCTTTCTCTCCTCCTTCGGCGTTGACCGGCAACGCCTCTCTTTTCTCTTCTTCCCCACCATTTTTTCTAGCAACCACCCATGTTTTCATGGTTTCCCTTCTCATACCTAGGCTATGCCCTCTAGTCCGAGTGGTAGGTCGATTTTGTTGTTGTGGTGGGTAACATCCACCTCTTGCGACTAGATTTCCTTGGTTGCTTTATGCTCCTCGGCCAATTCAGTCACTAAGCCGCCTTACCTGGCCAGATGTGCAGCGATTCCTTCCGTGGCTGCTACGGATCTCTCTAGAAACTGTGGAGTCCCCACTGTGGAAACCTGTTGATTGGTGGTTCCCTTCTTGGCGTAGGCTTTTGTGTTTTATGTTGTCCTCTTAGTGGTTTTGTGCTCGTTTTGTTGAGGTGTTGTGGTCTTGCTAATAGATACCACACCACTACAATAACTGATAGATACTGGTACAAATATGCCACAAAGACGACAATTGTCGTGACACAACCACATTCACAGCTCACACAAAGTCATTGTTAAACAGCGAGGCCACAACAACTCGGGACCACTCCAGTGATCAATTTCTTAAGGAAACCCGCATTGTAATAAGTTATAATTTTTTTTGGTCTCATCTTAATGAAACACACTTCCACATAATAATAATTGTCAATGAGTACAAAAATATGCAATATCACAAATAAAAATTTAAGATGAACTAAAATATTTCTCTAAGGTTGTTTAGGACAATACTTTAATTTTTAGAGTTGAAGCCACATCTTTGAGCTTGCGGGTACGTAATACTGTGTCAACATGGACACCTTCTCGTTGAAGCCAAAATGTTCTAACTTCTTAAGCATGTTGTGCAAGAAATAAAGTACTTAGTGCCCAAGAAAATCCTATTTAAGAAATACAACATTTATTAAAGATAAATAAGTCAATCAATAATATTTTTTAATTACACCTCTATTAATTAATAATCTTCATAAAGTTATAAAATCGGTTTGGTTCTAATTTTATAACTTTATAGAGGGTTCCTATAATTTGAAGAAAGAAAACTACCACTAAGTTACATAATTACCGAACTTAAAACCACAATTATAGACTGGGAGTAAATAAGGACAAAAAAGGAAAATTATAACAGGATTGAGCCAAACCGACCCTGGTCTTTCCAAACGTCTCTCTCTCTCTCATATCTTCAAGTCTGTAGCATTCTCTTTACTGAAATTTTATTTTTCTGCAATAATTATAACGAAAAGCTTAAAAATGCCTTCCAAACAAAAGAAAACGTTCCTTTCCATTGTCTCTCTCTCTCCTCCCCGCATCTGCGTTGAAATTAAAACCCCACCTACACCCATACCCAGACAGTCTATATATAGACTCTCACTCAATAGCCCCCAATAGCCCTGCTTCTTCCGCTTCCCCTGAAATTTCATATCAACCAAAAAAAGCAACCCCCAACTCTCTCTCTCTCTCGTTCTTTCTTTCTTGTCTCTGCATTTTAAGCCGTTTCCTTTTCTCCTCCCTCACGCTCCTCGCTTCCTCTTTGGGCTCTCTGCAAACACAGATTATACAAGCTAACAAAAAAGTGAGTTTCCCTTTCCTTTCTCTTCAATCTTTTGCTTTCTTTTCTGTTTCTTGCTCCAATTGATTCCCCAAGTAAAGGGTACAACTCCAACTCTTTATCGGGTTCCATTTGGTTTAGTTTACCAACTGTTTGATTAAACGCTTATTTCAGAGAAAAACGCCATTTTCTTGCGCAGCAAACCAAATGGCAGATAAGGACCCAGATATTTGCTCCCACAAGTGCCCTTCTGCTTCCCAGGTACTAATTTAACCAACCCATATCGTCAAATTTCCATTACTTTGTCTCTCTGTCTTCAGACATTTACTTTTTTTTTTTTTTTTTTACAGGTGTTGGAAGAGCTGAGAGAGCTATGGGGGATGGCGTTTCCCGTAACGGCCATGAACTGTTTGGTGTTTGTCCGAGCCGCGGTTTCAGTCCTATTCCTGGGCAGGCTTGGAAGCCTAGAGCTAGCCGGTGGCGCACTGTCCATCGGCTTCACCAACATCACCGGATACTCTGTCCTGATGGGACTAGCATCCGGCCTCGAACCTGTTTGCAGCCAAGCCTACGGCAACAAGAACTGGGACCTCCTATCCCTCTCCCTCCAGCGCATGGTTTTAATCCTACTCCTGGCCGTGATCCCCATCAGCCTCCTCTGGATTAATCTCCAGTCCATCATGGTTTTCATGGGACAGGACAAGGCCATCACTGCAATGGCCGCCACCTACTGTTTGTATTCTCTCCCTGACTTGTTGACAAACACGGTTTTGCAGCCTTTGAGGGTTTTTCTGAGGTCTCAGAAAGTGACCAAGCCCATGATGTATTGCTCTCTGATAGCCGTGGCTTTTCACGTGCCATTGAACTTGGTTTTGGTGGTGGTGATGGGGCTGGGAGTGCCGGGAGTGGCGGTGGCGTCGGTGCTGACGAACTTGAACATGGCGGTGCTGATGGCGGGGTACGTGTGGTGGGGGTGGAGGAAGGGGGAGATGAGATGGACGGTTGGGATTGGGAATTTGTGCAGTGGGATTGGGCCGCTGTTGAAGCTGGCGGTGCCGAGCTGCTTGGGGATATGTTTGGAGTGGTGGTGGTATGAGATTGTGACTGTCATGGCTGGATATCTGCCGAATCCTACGCTGGCGGTGGCCGCCACCGGGATTCTTATTCAGACCACTAGCATGATGTACACAGTCCCCTTGGCCCTTTCTGGCTGCGTTTCTGCCAGGGTAAGTTCCCAACTTCCCTTCCCTTTATCAATTTCTATCTCTCGTCGTTTGGTGATTGTGATAGGAAGTTCAAACAATGAGATGGGCACTAAGTAATGAATTGATTGGTCTAACTCATGTATATGCACACTCTAGTTATTGTTATATTTCTTGTTTTTCTATCCGCTGAGAATATTTAGTTGAATCATATTTTGTAGATTACATTATATGGCGATTGATGGTTGGATTTTTTTATTAAATCACTAAAAAAAGAATCTAAACATTAACTGCCGCATCATATAGTCTACAAATATGGTCTAAAAACATGATCTGCCTAGTATTTTCAGTTTCGTTTAGTTTGTTTATCACTTAAGTTAAGTTACACCGGAAAAATCTTAATAATACATAGTTTTAGATACTACGACAATCCAATGACTTGGATTATGACTTTTTTTTTATTTTTCAATTTTAATAATTAAAAAGCACTAGTGTTTAGTACTACGTATTATGAAGTTCATACCCAAATTACACACATTTCTATACTTTTTTTTTCGTTGCTTTTTGGGCAACTTGGAATGAGAAGGAACAAAATGGACAAAATTAATCTTAGGTCGAAGTAAATTAAGTGAGTTGGTTATTGGAACTGCAGAGAAGTCCACATGCATGATATATTTTAGAATTTGAACTCCCAATAACAACTGTAGCATGCGAGTGTTAAATCCAACGAAATTTCTCCACTCAACTTGCTGGCTAGCTTATAATCCAACCATCTCTTCTCAACGTTGAAATATGTCCCAAATTCTTCATTTCTCTTGACAACTGTGCAAGTTCGAATCTTCTTCCCTAACTTTACATGAAAATATCAGACAATAGGGATTCTAGTGAACTTGTATGAAATTAGTAGACTCTGGAGTTGGTTGAAATTTATGTGTGACAAAGATTGTGTGAACTTGTATATCTAGTATACTAAAACGTTGTCGTGTTGTAGTCTTTTTTGGATGGCTCAACAGGCTCACTGGTCCCCCTTAAAACACCATTCAATGCTCTTATTATTATATTTGCAAACATTGCCACATGCCAATACAAGTACAATCCTCTGTTTGCAGAATAAATTCTTCGGTTTCCAGTGTGTCGGAGTTTTTTATGCCTAGAGATTTTTAACAGTTAGATTGTTGATCAAAGAAATAATGACAAAGATTTAATGTTTAAAGATTATAGAATATTTCGGAACACTATAAATCTTTTAGTAGAAATATTCCAACTCTTCTGAAGTGGAAATTAATGCACAGTTTTTTTTCAGTGGAAAGATATGCTTTCAGTGTGGAACCAGATAGAAATTTTCTAAGATGCTTCTAAGATGCTTCGGAGTATTTTATGTTTCGGAATGTTTAACTGTTAGATTCTTAATCAAAGATACAACGACCAAAATTTAACAGTTAAAAGTCTCGAAATATACGATACCTCGAAACCCCATAGAATTTTGGAATAGAAATGGAAATTTATTTATATGGAAAGATATGCTTTCTGTATCTGTGAAGGGGATTGCATCACTTATATGGAAGCAGATAGGTCACACATGCAATGCGATAGGACAAAATTAGTATAAGACACGCAAGTACTTGTGTTTTGCTACTCAATTCAATTCAATTGCCTCCTTTTTGGTTAAAGCTTCCCTCCACTTTCTATGACGAATCCATTCAACCAACAAAAGAAAGTGAAACCAGCCAGTAGCACCACCAGCCCCATTTCCCCCTCATAGATGTACACTATTCACACTACCCCATTACAACCATTAAAATATCTGGGATTCTGGGCCCCATCAAATATCTGAGAAATTGTAGATTTTGTTAGTGGCATAGTAATGACCGCAATCTTATACTCACGATGACATCCCTACATACGAGCCTTTGTAATTTTGTCAACAGCTCTACAGTTACTTATGTGTGCGTGAACGACAGTCAGTATGGTTTTGCTTCTTATATTTATGTTTGAATGTGATGTGCACGTATGTTTTGCAGGTTGGGAATGAGCTTGGGTGTGGAAAGCCACAATCTTTATATTCACATTTCCCAATGACATTCTTTTATGAGCCGTGTTAGGGCACGGGCGAGTCAGTGACTGTCATCTGTTGATGAATTATGGGCTATATTTTTGTCAACGGTTGACAGTCATTTTGCTTCTTGTATGGCTGTTTGAATGTGCACATCTATTTTGCAGGTAGGGAATGAGCTTGGGTGTGGGAAGCCATACAAGGCGAAGCTAGCAGCGATGGTGGCGTTGGGATGTGCATTTGTGATCGGCATCATCAACGTGACGTGGACGGTGATTCTAAGAGAGAGGTGGGCCGGCCTCTTCACCAAGGACGAGCTCGTCCAAGCCTTGGTTGCATTAGTCATGCCAATCATGGGGCTCTGTGAGTTAGGCAACTGCCCCCAAACCACTGGCTGTGGCATCCTACGTGGCACGGCACGCCCGGCCGTGGGTGCCCGCATCAATTTGGGGTCGTTCTACTTCGTGGGCACCCCTGTGGCGGTGGGGCTTGCCTTCTGGCTGAAGGTAGGGTTTCGGGGGCTTTGGTTCGGGCTCTTATCTGCTCAGGTGGCATGTGTTGTGTCCATTCTGTATGTTGTGGTGGCGAGGACTGATTGGGAGGCTGAGTCTTTGAAGGCCAAGATGCTGACTGGGTTAGAAATGGGCGACTGCAAAAACAAAGGGCGAGGGCATGAGAAAGATGATGAAGAATCTGAAGAAAGCAAAGGGTTGTTGATGAACGGTGGAGATGGTAACGGACTAGTGTAGGTGAATTTATTTAGACATTTTATGTGGGATTTGTTTTGACTTTTTTTATGAGACCAGCTTCATCGGACTCTCTACTTTTGTTGTGTAGTAGTAGTTTTAATATATATATATATATATATATATATATATATATATATATATATATATTTTTTTTTTCCTATTTTTAGATTTTGGTGTTTTGGACAATTTGCAATGGTATGTTTTTGTCCCAAAAGGGAGGGGACAGTGTCACTCGCCAGGGTCCAGCCAAGTGTGCGGCATATTGGCATATTGGCCTACATTTTAGAGAAGAATTTTCAACATGGCCTACATTTTACTTTTACTTTAGGGTCCGTTTGGATGGGGATTTTGGTGAGTCCAAGAGTTTTGCTAATGAAGGGCGTAAGAAGAGACTCCGTTAGTATTTTCGTCAAGTGCTTCGTTAAAGCGTAATGTGGCATTTGACTGGACGATGATTGTGCAGAAACTTGACACTCTGGGCCCCACGTGAACAATTTAAAAAGGGTAATTCTCACTTTACTACTCTTAAATATCATGAAATTCGCACTTTGCTACCCTTAAGTTTTTTTTGTCTCACTTTCACACATAAAGTTTAATTTTTTTGACACTTTTATATTTTCGTTAATCTATTCATCAAGTGCTCTGTTAATTAATGACGTGGCATATCTGTAGCCCACCAAATTTGTGTCACAAGGACAATAAACATTAAAAATTAATTAATAAATAATAAATAAATAAAAGAAAAACATCTCTCATTTCTCTTCCCCCTTCCTCTTCGACTCCACTGCACATCTACCCCACCCCTTCCACTTTAATCCCCCTTTGTACCAAACACATTTTTAACTTTTAATTTTTCAGGTTTTTTGGATTTGTTGTGTTTGATTTGAATTTGGTAGCTCGTGGAATTGGTTGCTTAAAAAATGAGAGTTTATTTTCTTGTTTATTGTTTTATTTTCTTGTTTATTGTTTATTGTTTTATTGCTACGGACACGGGACATGGGACGGGACAGGACACGACACGACACGACGACACGGAAATTTTCTAAAAACTAGGACACAGACATGAGAAATTAAAATAATAATAAATTAAAATACCAATAATAGGCTAAAAAGACATCATACAAAATCAAAACACAAAAGATTGATGTTCATTGCACTGAAATTCAACATTTCCTCCTCCTTTTCCTGCTTTTCCAACCCTTTTCACATATCTCCATAGAGGTGCATTATCATTATCATTCACTTCATCTACATTATCATTAGCAGCAGTGGATGAGGTCTCTCCATCAATCCCAGCAGTGGTAGAAGTACTCATTTTATAATGTTAGCCAATTCTTCTCCTAATACAACAAACAACAACCATTTTTACTTATAATTTTATAAAGTCAATAAGAGTATCATTTTGTTTGAATTCTCTTTAGTAGGAAAAACAAAAATGTAAACGCACATATTGCCCAATATGGCTCATCCACATAACATATGGCTCATCCACAGAATATATTGCCCAATTAAATCCCTTAATTAAATCCACAGAACATATTGCCCAATGCCCACTGCCCACTGCCCAGCACAACAACATCGAAAGAAATCTCTAAATTAAACCCATTGGCCACTGCCTTGCCCAGAAATCTCTAAATTAAACCCACTGCCCAGCGCAACAACATCGAAAGAAATTTCTAAATCAAATCCACTGCCCATAAATCTCTAAAATAAACCCACTGCCCAGAAATCTCTAAATTAAATCCACAGAAATCCTGAGACAAACCTATTGGAGCTAGAGGGTGGAGGTGTTGTGCTGGCTACCTTGATAGGCTACTGGATCTGCAGGCGGGGCGTTGTGCTGCTACCTGTCGTGCTACCGTGCTGCTACCTGCTGCTGGAGCTAGAGGCGGGCGAACTCAAACTGAAGCCTGCAAACTCAGACTGGAGCTCGAGATTTGGTTCTGGAGCCTGCAATGTTACATCCCGTTCTGGAAAATAATACTATTTTATTCCCGGAAGTGTGAAATGACGGTTTTGCCCTTGGTTGACTTTTTGGTTGACTTTTGCGTCGTAACTCGTACGACGTTTCCATTTGTATTTTCTTGACGTGCTCGTCGCTGCGAACGTGCAGACGCGAGCGGGACGTCGTTCGGACTCCGAACGAATATTTTACGGGCGTTGGATTCCCGACATTTCCCGTATTTTCAAATTTGGGCAGTTTTGGATTGTTTGGGCTGGGGCCCATTTACCTGCAGGCCATGTGGCCTATCCCAGATTTCCTGGGATTTTGTCTGGGCTTGGACCCGTGTCATCTTCTTCCTCTCTTCTTCTCTGCAAGCAAAACAAAACAAACAAGCTTGAAAATATTAATGGCACCGAGGCCATTCTTCCTCTCCCTCTCCCCGAGCTCACTTTGATGCCATTTGGCCTGGCTAATTTATCACAGCTTCCTGTGAGTACAATCGAGTTTTGCTGACCAAAATGAAACAAAAACACCAACTGTAAAATTACTATAGCCACCCGAGCTCCCCGAGCTGGCTTGGTGGCCAGCCACCTTTCTCACACCGGCCTTTATCACCATCCAACAAACTCAAACCTTACAACCTTCACCACATCGAGTCTGAACCCAGGCGTGGGTGTCCAGGTGCAAAAAACCCAGAAAATTGGCCACTGGGAGCATTCTCTGCAACCCAGAAAGCCCAGGAACTGGAACCCAGAAACTCCGACGAATGTTCGAATTTCCCCGACGAGCTCTCTCGTCGATTTCGACCTCGATGGTCCTCAAACCTTTCACTATTCAACTCCCCGAGGTCCCTGGAACCTCGATCGAGCCCTGCATGGCCGAGTTTGGCTGAGAATCGAAAATCTGGGGATCGGCTCACTTGGACCCGAGAGCTTTCTCTTCAAATTCCGGCCACCTTCGGCCAGAGATCGGCCTCCAATTGGGTAAAATCTTATTCTCCTCACTTCTAGCTTCATTTTGGTACTTGAATCGTGAAAAATGGTGGTGATTTGACTGAGTTACAGGCTTTTGAAGAATTCCGGCCAAAATTCCAGTTTCCGACGAAGCTCCGGCCGGCAGACGGCGGCCGACCATTACAGCGGTCACTGGCGAGCTGACGTCAGCGAACTGGTGATGACGTCATCAACCCGGTCCAAACCCGGTTGGACCAGAATATTCCAAGGTATATTCTGCCCGTTAGTTTTAGCGCCGTTAACGGAATATTCTAACGCCGTTAGAATATTCTGTTAACTCTACCGGCACGTGTCACCGACGACTGGCCGGCGCATTACCGGCGCGTGCGGCGCGTGGCAGCGCATGGTGGACTTCTACCGGCGCGTGGCGGCGCGTGGAGGCGCGTGTGACCTCACAGCCGCGCGTGGTGGCGCGTGAGGCCAAATGGCAGCGTGTGGCGGCGCACGACGGTCCACGGCGGCGGTTTTGGGGGTTTCCGACCCTGAAACTCTGTTTTCGGGTTTCCAAACGCCGTTTTCTTCGTATTTTCGAATACTTTATTAATCTTGGGTGTTCTAAAATAGGTTTTGGCGACCCGTGGCGTTCGGAGGACGTACGTTTGGGCTTTCCGGCAAGGTTCTTGTGAGTGGGCCCTTTCCCTATATTATTTAAATGTGTTTTAAGTTTGGGAAATTATATTTGTTTATGCCTACACTATTAAATGACTTTAATTTAGTATTTGTCTCGTATTTCTAGTAGACCTCATACTTCATGGTATTTACTTGGTTTACATGATAGACTCGGTATTTGTTAGGCCTTGGAAATTAGTGGGCTTGGGCCTATATTTCCATTTGGGAATTATACCATTAAATTGGTGATTTCCGTATCATTTTGTATGCTTATCGTTAGTATCGAGCCGACCCTATTTTAGGGGGGGTTTTAGGGAATTAATTATTTTATTCCCTACTTGTGCGCTTGGGCTTTTATACCCGTTTAACGGGCCTTGGGCCGTATTTGGGTGAACCTTGGAAATGGTAATTTTCTACCGTATTTTGGGTTCACCTAGTTTACCATTAAGTTGGTATTTCTATACCTTGGTACCCATGTGGCGTATTCTTGGTATTTCACGTATTATAGTTATACGCTTGGTATTTCGGGGTACGACACCCGAGAATACCTTATATATTGACTATTTTGAGGTTTATCCCTTAAAGGGAAATTACCCCACATTGTTTTATTCAAAAATATTCCGTGGTATGTTTTCGCACGCTCAACTAGGAATGCTTACACGGTGTTAGTTGTACTGTCCGAGGCCAGGACCAGCTTCACGTGATTGTTCACACGCACCGATACACTCGCTATGGATCCATAGCAGGTGCCAGCCTGTTCTAGGTCGCCTTGGCGACTCGAACTTGTTGTGATGCGCATAGCGCCAGCTTCACGTGATTGTAGTACAGGAGCGTACCATTATTTATACACCCAGCCTGTTCATGACAGAATACATCCGTATGAACTCGTGTGTTTGCCATACCTAAACGAGCGTTTATCTTATAGATTTGTATTGTGATTTTACCACTAGTTTTCACTGATACCACAGAGGCTTTTATTTGATTTACGGGTTTCCCGTATATTCTTATTTTACGAACTTTCGGATAAAGGATTTTATGCCGAACGGTGGTTTTCTGCCCGTTTCGGACGGTAAGTATATTTCCGTACTTACCTTGGTTTTCTACCTACTATTATAGTACGTTTTCTGAAATGGTTTTCCGACCAATTACTTGATTTTGACGGCGAGGGGTTACTACTTTCAGAAAGGAAAGGTTTTTACAAAATAACTATCTATGGCCCACTCACCCTTCTGTTTTGCGCCCCTCCAGGTTTAGTGGCTGGAGCTGTCGACGTTCGAGGCGGTGGTATGACAAGTGTTTAATTATTGGTAATTGTGAACACTCGGTATTCCGTACTTTGTACGACTGTTATTGTATAAATTCTTTCCGCTTGTACAACTTTTGTATACTCTGATCTTAAATTCACTCATTTGTTCAAATTAATTCTTATTTCTTTCAAATTGGCTTTCGTCACCCTACGTGGTGTCGGCCAGCACATCCGACTTTTGGGTGTCCACGTGTACATCTGGGTCGGGATGTGTCATGCAAACTCAGACTGAACCCTACTTCCCTTCTCGTTCTATTTTAGTGTTAGGACCTAGGTTTCACATTATTTTAAAATTTGCCTTGAAACAAATTTTTATATTTCAATTTTGCTCCTAAAAGTTTACTATAATTTCAAAAGTACCCTCCTGTGTCCGTTGACCGAGTCGGTTGGCCGTGTCCCCTGCGTGTCCCTCCCGTGTCCCGGCGGTCAAAGTCAACGACACGCCACGTGGCGTGTCCGACACGTGTCCTGGAGTGTCTGAGGAGTGTCGTGTCCGTTTAAGTGGTCCGACACGTGACACGCTAGTGTATTGAAGTGTCGGTGCAACATAGTTGGTAATGTCTAGGCATGCCAAGCTCCTAAAGAACTTTATACTGACTGTCAGCAACATGGAAGTACTGTATTGCAGAGATTCCAACCACAACATCAACGCTAACAGACTCAGAAATGGCAATCAATATTTTTCAGGAAATTTACATTCTTTCCTTTACCAAATTTTGTACTAAGCTACAATGTCTTATGTCACTAATCTTATTCTCAATAACTTTTCGCTATTTTGTTCTACGCACAATCAATCTATATATATATATATATATAT
The DNA here is from genome assembly GCA_018257905.1 of Gillenia trifoliata. NCBI lineage: Eukaryota > Viridiplantae > Streptophyta > Magnoliopsida > Rosales > Rosaceae > Gillenia > Gillenia trifoliata. Next base: position 9,189,062 of record CM031080.1, on the reverse strand, counting down.
ATATATATATATAACTAAAAACCATTAATGACTCCATGCATAACTACGCACATTTATGTTATTATTCATTAGCTAATCCTTTGGTCTTCATGTGCTTCCTTAGGAAACATGGTTGTGCATCTCCAAAACCAGCAATTAGGCAACAATTTCCAAATAACCTTTCTACTTGTATTGTTTGTTATCGAAATGCTTTCCCAGCTGTGCTCGTACCTCTCTGTAACCATCCTGTTAATTCCTTAAGCTTTACCTACCTAAGAATGCTCACCTGATGGCTTTCTTTAATCATATGAGTAAGCACGTATGCATGTATGTATACATCCAAGTGCAAAGTTATAATCAATCACAAAATCATTAAGCAGGTCAAGGTAATTATAAATTTCAAAGCTCGTAACAAGGGAAGATCTAGAACTCGATACAAACCTATCAAAATGTCGTTGCAAAAAAATTAGCTGAATCTTCTCTAAGCGCTAGTGTTCTTTTCTGGTAATGACCTCCCCTTGCTTCGAGAGAAATTCGATCTGCCTCTTGCATTCTGATGGATATTATGCCTCAAATGAGTTTGTGTTCCTCTAGAAGTTTCCAATGAGACTGCATCTCCGCTCTTACCATGGTGTTGTCTACCATCCCTACCCCTTTCGGAGTTTCTGGAAGGTTCTTTCACATCAAAATCAGATCTCCTAGCTCCTCTTCCCTCCGACCTTCCTCTTTCAGCACTTCTGGAAGGTTCTTTCACATCAAAATCAGATCTCCTAGCTCCTCTTCCATCCGACCTTCCTCTTTCAGCATTTCTGGAAAGTTCTTTCACATCAAAATCCGATCTCCTAGCTCCTCTTCCATCTGACCTTCCTCTTTCAGCATTTCTGGAAAGTTCTTTCACATCAAAATCCGATCTCCTAGCTCCTCTTCCATCTGACCTTCCTCTTTCAGCATTTCTGGAAGGTGCTGTCCCATCAAAATCCGACTTCCTAGCTCTTCTTCCATCCGACCTTCCTCTTTCAGCATTTCTGGAAGGTGCTGTCTCATCAAAATCAGATTTCCTAGCTCTTTTTCCATCTGACCTTCCTCTTTCAGCATTTCTGAAAGGTGCTTTCTCATCAAAATTAGACTTCCTAGCTCTTCGTCCTCTGTTATTGATAGCATTTTGTTCAACGCTTGTCTCACTCTGATCTTCACCTTCTTCATCACTATCGTCGTCGACAACATCATACTCAACTTCATCATCAGATGAATCACGCAACTCCCCTTCCCACTCGTCTTCAGTTTCATCATCCTCTTCTTGTTCATCGTTTCCTTTAGCATGAATTACCTTCTTGTTTTCTTGAGTACTTTTACCAGGCACGCTGATCGTTTTACTATCTTCCTTTATCGTGTTCATAAGGTGAATATACTGGCTTCTCATATTCGTTAATGGATGATCTTCAACAATCACACCCCTCTTATACCCCTCTCTCAAAACAACAGTATAAGTTCCTATCTTGTTTGACAAATAAAATATACCTGGATGATTGTGTAATGCTTGCTTAAACCTCGACCGAAGACCCAAATGCTCTCCAAGACACAGGATATTCTCCCTGTCCGTCTTCTTCGGAACCAAAATATGCAGAAACTCGTGCAGAACCGCAACCGCCCACTTATCTGATTCGTCACTCTTAGACGAAATATGAGCTGCATTTTCATAAGGAGATACATAAGGCAATTTCTGCCACTCATCAATCCACTTCTTGAACTTCTTATCCATCTCAAAACCTCTCGAAAACTCCATAGGAAAAACAATTTGATTTTCCTCCTTAGAAGCAGGATCCCCACTCATTGCCTTCTTCTTCCTAGCAGAAGTCTTCTTCTCCATAGCTGAAGCCTTCTTCTGTATAACCGAACTTGCGAATTCATTTCTCCAATACACCAACTCCAAATCCCGCAAACCTTCGGACCCCGAAGCCGAACCTTTGCGAGCTACGACATTGAAATAATCCGGATACTCAGGGACTAAGGTTTTCTCAAAATCATGAGGAAGACCCAGATCCCATTTCAAGCGCTCAATCACATTTAGGGGTAATTTATTGGTTCTTACCAGCATTAGGAGCTTCAAAAGCCGGTCAGCGACGTCCTGCTTGTAGCTCTCACTCTGGTACATGAGCTCCTCCTCGGCGTCGAGATCGAGCAGTTGGGCAGTGAGCCGGACATGGGGGTGGACTGCAACGCCGCCGGGGAGAAATTCCTCGAAAATCGAAGGGTATTTGCGGATGAATTCGATGGAGCGGGTGGGTATCATGAGGGACTCTCTATTTTGGGCGATGATGGAAATGGGAAGGGACTTGGACGGCTCTGATTTGATGAAGTTCTTGATGTTGATCAGTGGCCTGAGGTTCTTCTCCCTCTCGACGGCGTGGTCGAGGCCTCGGTCTCTGACCCATTTTGTGGTTGTGGCGTCGACGAAGAAGGTTCTGTGGAGGGTGTGGCGGTGGTGGGAGGACTGAGAATGTGGTTTTGGGAGAAAGCGGCGGAAGGCGGTGTAAATTGGAGACATTTGGCTCCTCGCTCTTCCGTTTGGTGAGGGTTTAAGGAGGGTTTTGTGATATTGCACTTTTTTTTTCTCTTCTGTTTTTCCAATTCCACTGTTTTTCCCCAACTCCAATGCTGGCTTATGGCCAATAACAGATTTTGGCTTTAGCTTTTGAGTCAGAAATTGTCTTTTCTCTCCAATAATATAGCCTAAATTTTAGGCCAAAAAGTTATTAAATATTGTTTTAGCCTAATTTTTTTTTCTGTTAACTTAAAAAAAAAAATTTGTTTAGATTAACTTAGCTTAATTTTCTGAACATTTTAACCTAAAAATACTTAAATTCCGATAAAGTATGAAAAAATGCAATTTATAACATAGGCTGATCATACAACATTTAAAACCAAACAATAATTAAAAACTCCCTAAACGAGTAATACTTCAAAGGATAATTAAAAACCAAAATAATTGTTTGGAAGTGGGTAGAAGAAGAATGAAAATTTGGAAGTGGGTAGAAGAAGATTGCTAATTTAGAAGTGGGTAAAAGAAAAAATGAAATTTGGATGAGGAAAGGGAAAGAAATTGATTTTGTGTGGATGTATAACCAAATGAATGGGTATTTATAGAGTTTTATGGTGAAATTTCTGCACAAATATTTTTTATTAATTAGTTTAGCCGTTGGATTTTAATTTGGGCCGTTGGATGATTTTTTTTACCGTTAGATTTGATATCATTTGATCACAGCCGTTAGATTACAAGTAAAAACAAAAAATAAAAAAAAAGTTTGAAATCTGACCGTTGGATCGACAAATCTGGACCGTTGATCTCCAACGGTAACCTGCAAGTGGCCGACAAGGCTGGCGCCAGCCGTGACGTCAGCGCTCCCTCTCTCCAACTCCAGGCGCGTGCGGCGCGTGCACACGTCTCCTCCCCTCTGCGTGGCTTCCACGCGCGGCTCGCCCACTCTCAGTGTGGGGCCCACGTGTTTTGGCCTGGCCAATTCTTTGGCCAATTTGTAACTTTTTTTTTTTGGGTTACCTTGAGCCTATTTGTTGCATAAATTACATAAGCATAAATTACAAACAAGCCTTCTAATTGTTAATAATCATTGCAACTTATGATATGTTGACACTTAATGTGTATGGTAAGACCTTCAGATAACTTATAATATGTTGACATGCGTAAAATAAATAAATAATTAATTAAAAGATATATGATCGATTTGGTTTTGTTTTTGCCTTTTTTTTTTGCTCTAGAAAGAGAAACATTGCATTAAAAAGAGAAATCTCGAGTACAACTAGAACCCGTTAGGTAAAAAAGAAGGGCTTGTTTAGCATTCTCAGGTAGAGTGTGATCCCAGATATGAGTATCACTAGTATTTAGCCCAATACTAGTAACTGCATCAGCAAGAAAGTTGGCCTCCCAAAAAATATGTTTCCAAGACAAATACTAAAAAAGAGAAGCTAGCCACTTGATATCTTCAATAATAGTCTTCAATCTTCAAGGGGGTTTGCATATGTTTAGAATCCCCCCACACAAACATTGGCAAAACCTTTGTTCTTTGCATTCTTCAGGGCATCTCGTAGGGCAAAAGCTTCAGCAACTAAAATTGTGTTTGTTCCAAGATTCCTTGCACCCGCAACAATAGGGTTTTCTTTATCATCCCTAATGACAAAGCCAACAACAACATTCTCACCAACCACAGAGCCATCAAAATTGATTTTTAAGTGGTTCGACCTTGGAGGACACCATTTTATGTTCGCCAGGCATTGAGCATTAGAATTCTTCTTCTCCTTTCTATTAGCCTGAAAGAACTCTCTCCCCACTACCACAACAAGCATATCAGCATGTTGTGAACAGCAGTATATCAACCATGGTTCTTTTCGATCCTCCCATTCCAGAATTGGTCACATACAAGACAATGTATGCAATTCTTATAATACTTCTTTACAAACATTTGCTAATCACATTCACACTCATTTTAAAATTTCCTATGCACATCCAATTCACTTTATTTAACAAGCTGCAATCTTACACAGTTTCCACGACGACTATGTCGAACCTGTGAACATTTTGAGTGGTAACATAAGCCAATCAACAAGAGGCAACCAAACAGAAAACACCAGGACAGTCACTGTACATGGTCTCAACGTGATGAATGCAGATGAACACCAGGTGATCAAATTTGTTATCTTATTTTATGTTAACTAACACTATATCTCCCATATAGTCATATACTTCAATCAAATTTATTATCTTATTTTATGTACGAAGTGAAGCTGACCAACTACAATGCAACTACCATGGTCAACAAATTCCTCCCCCGCGTAACTTACTGACCAACTACTTTACTAGCATTGCAAAACAATTTTAATCTTTACTGCCCTAAATTAGTCACTTCAGTTTAAATTGTCTTCTTTTTTTGCATTGCAAGAAAAGTTATCTTACAATAAAAAATGTATATACTAACCATAACATCACAATTATTATTTCAGCTACAAAGTTGGAATGGTCATTGAAGATGAAACCAATGAAATCAATGTTCTTCTGATTGAAAAAATAGGCGAAAAATTGTTTGACCCGTCATGCAGAGAATTAGTAATGGATAGAAAATTGAAAAAACAAGAGATCTTTCCACAAGATATTCTACAAACACTTGGCAAAACAAAAAAAAATTCAAGTGAAATTTGGCAAGAGGAAAAACTTTATGAGCAAAAATGACCTCCTCATTCAAGCCATCTTGGATGAAACAGCCGAGATGCCACAATCAAGCAAACTATCTCCAGCAACACCGTCGCTTCGCCACAAACAACAACAACCTCTTTCTCCTGCTACTCCACCTACATCTACAACATAGAGAACATTTGAACTGAAGAAAAGAGGAAAAGAAGAAGTCCAAAAAGCTCTTTTCATCACTGAAACCACAAAGAAGCACAAAGAGTAAAAACCTCATTTCACACAGTACTCATTTACATCAATTCTGTCATGTCTTCTACCACTCTCTAATACTTTTTCACTCATTTTACTTCACATGAAATCAAGTGATCAAAGTCCAGAAGATTAACAAGAACTGCCACAAAAGAAAATTGAAGGAACCACAACTATCCTTAAAAGGTATGCACTTTCATCTCTTTTTTTTTAACAGTTAATTCTAACTTCCAAAATCACTTCATGTCTAATTTATGAAAAGCCATGTTATAATTTCTTATAACAAACAATTCCTTTTTTTTTTTGCAACAGTGAAATGAAAAGGAAGGAAAAGAAAGTTTGAAGAAGCCAAAACAAGAAAAACACCCAAAATGGAAGGAACTTTTTTGCTATAAAATAATTCATGTACATATTTCGAACAATCGAACTATTTTACAGTCTGTATATATTTTGAACACCTACTATAACTTTTTGCTGTAAAATAGTTGTATGTATTTTGAACGCCGACTACAATGTTGGTCTATATGTGAAATAGCTCTATATGTATATATATGTTAGTCAGTCTGTATATATATTTCAGACAGTTTGTATAACGATAACTATTTTACACTTTTTATATATAGCTTTTAATCTGTATCTATAATTTTTCATTACAAAACAGTTCAATATACCCATATCACTTGAACATCTACAAACCCGCAACAACGCGCTGACAACTTTTCTAGTAACATCTATAATGCAATGAGATCTTTAACTAAAAGACTTTCTTCATTTACCATGATATTTTTTTTTTTTTTTTAAAACAGATAGAAGAAAAACTTTTTCCCTTTCCTACTGAACAGACTAAAATTGGTTTGGTTTTTCACACATACTTTAACAAAGAACAATGCTTGGCTACTTAAGGATGAGTAAGAACTCCTACTTAAAATTCTGTGTTTGGTTAATAGAATTTCGTCCTTATAATCGAAATCGTTCATATTATAAATCACTTTGTAAAGATCCTCTATGCAAAAAAAGAATTAAAACTAAGATCGTTTAGTTAATCAACTGTAGTAAATAAATAGACAATTCACAATATTGTTAGATTGTGGGTTCTTTTAACTTAATATTTCTATCAATCTGTTTTTATACAATTCTATTATTGAACGACCTTAGTTTTAAATAATTTTTTTGCTGAGATATCTTTATAGAGTGATTTATATATGTTTGTGATGGCATTCTTTCCCATCAACAGTGATATTCGTCTAAGCCTAAAAACTCCTCGTTTTAAAAAATTTCTCACTCCACTTGTTTCCTATTATTAGATTATGGGTCTTTTAACTTAGTAGTGACACTTGTTAAGATTTCTCCCCTTAAGCTCTGTTTTTGAATATCACAACAATAACACCTTCAACATGCCATCTATTCCTTTAATGCCCCCTCAATTGTGTGTTGGAGAAATTTTGTAAACATGTGGGTTATGGTTATGATGAAGGATGAAAGTGTACAAACTTAAGAACCTAGAGAACACACAAATGAGTAGATAGGTATTTCATGTTCAAGTTTTGCATACCCCTTCAAGCTTGGGCTGCATGTATTTATAATAAATTGAAGATTACATTCAGGGATTCAAATCCCTATTTACATGGAAGCTTTGAAAATCAAATATACAATCCTAACCTAACCAACTGCTTACAGATCAGAGTTACAAAGATAATCCATTAATTCAAAACAGATTCAAATTCATTCAAACAGATTTTATCCTAACAGACTGAGGACTAGGTCTAACATCCCCCCGCAAGCTAATAGGACGAGAAACCACTGGAAGCTTGGAAACCAGAGTCTTGAACCTTGATGACGATAAACCTTTCATGAATATATCAGCCACTTGATATTGGGAACAAATTTAATTGACAAGAAGCTCACCACGCACCACCTTTTCACGTACGTAATGATAATCAACCTCCAAGTGTTTCGTTCGTGAGTGAAACACTGGATTAGAAGCTAAAGCTATCGATGAAATGTTATCACACCATAGTTGTGGACGAAGAAGAGGCAACTGTAAATCACCAAACAAAGAGCGCAGCCAAGAAATTTCGGTTGTTGTATAGGCCAGTTGTTTATACTCAGCCTCTGTGCTTGAGCACGAGACCGTCTTCTGTTTCTTGGAACTCCAGGAGATCAAGTTCAATCCCAAATATATACCATAGCCTCCTGTCGAATGTCGCGTATCAGGATCACCTGCGTAGTTAGCATCTGAAAACGCACTAACATACCGTAAGATTCGTTTCACAGCCGTCCAATGTGTATTGGTTGGAGCATGCATAAACTGACACATTTGATTAACAGCATATGAAATATCAGGACGTGTGATTGTAAGGTACTGTAAAGCACCCACGACACTTCTGTAATTATAAGGATCAGGATGTGGTTCACCATCATGAAGACTTAGTTTCTGACCTACATGGACTGGCATTGAAATAGGCTTGGCATTAAGAAAATTGGTCCGCTTTAAGAGATCCAATGCATACTTGGTTTGACTAAGGTGCATCAGATTCTGCGAATATGAAACTTCCACACCAAGAAAATAGTGGAGAGGCCCCAAGTCTTTCATCAAAAACAAGGTGCGAAGCTGCTGAATTAAGTGATGCATTTGACGTGGGTTATTGCCTGTGAACAGTATGTCATCTACATAAATCAACAAAATTAAATAAACATCATTTTGCTTGAACACAAACAATGAATAATCACATTTAGATTCCTGAAAGCCCAAGTGAAGCAAGAAATCCGAGAACCGCTTAAACCACGCTCGCGGTGCTTGTTTCAAACCGTACAAGCTCCGTTGTAACTTGCATACATGGTTTGGATATTGGGGATCAACAAAACCAATAGGCTGCCTCATACACACCTCCTCCATGAGATAACCATGTAAAAAAGCATTTTGAACGTCAAGTTGACGAGCCAGCCATCGATTGGAAATAGCAAGACTAAGTACCAATCGAATTGTACTATGCTTGACCACTGAACTGAACGTTTCGCCATAATCCACTCCTTGTTTATGATGAAATCCATTGGCAACTAACTGTGCCTTATGTCTTTCTATGGAACCATCTACATGTCGTTTAATCTTGTAAACCCACTTGTTCGGGAGCAAGTTCATGTTAGGTTTGTAGGGGACAAGATTCCACGTCCCACAGCGCTACAAAGCATTGAATTCTTCGACCATAGCACTTCGCCATTCCTGTTGTTTTACTGCTTGACTGAAGGACGTAGGTTCAACATTTTTATTTTGTAATGACATGCAAAGCATACTTGAGATTAGGTTTCTGGATGCCAGCTTTGGAGCGAGTTTGCATGGGATGTTCTGGATTATGAGCACAAACTAGTTCATGGTGCTGGACATGTTCACTAACTGACCCTTGCTCATTTGGTAGTCCTAGAAACACGGTACTAGGGTTAGGTGGAGTGGGGGAACTTTCGATTGGCAGGGTTGGAGGCAGACTAGGGTTTTCAATGGACACTATGGAATTTGGCAACTGTGTAGGTATATTAGGTGAGGTGGGTTCATGTGAGAGAGGTAATGCATTGCTTTGAGGCTCGATGGCTGAAAAGAGCTACCTGTGGTATGGGCGCTTTCCTTGCGAAGTGTGATTTCCTGGAACGAAAAAGCGTCCTCATCGAATAGGACATGGCGAGACAAATAAACTTGTCTTGTAGATAAATCCAAACATTTGTACCCCTGATGATCCAGCGAATAACCTAAGAAAACACATGATTTGGACTTAGCTTCAAGTTTGTTTTGTGTATACGGTCTCAGCCACGGAAAACACCTACACCCAAACACTTTAAATGAGTCATATTTTGGTGTTCTTGTAAACAATTTTTCATAAGGTGACTTATTGGAAAGCACTCGAGTAGGCAACCTATTTATGATGTATGTGGCTGTTTGACACGCATCAGGCCAATATTTTGAGGGAATACTAGCATGAGACAACATGACTATGGCTGTTTCAACAATGTGACGATGTTTTCTTTCAGCAAGCCCGTTTTGTTTTGGGTGTTTTGGACAAGAAAACCTTTGAGATATGCCATGTTTATCTAAAAAATCACGGAAAGTATTATTTTTATACTCTCCTCCTTCATCACATTGCACAATTTTTATAGAACGCTGAAACATGTTTTCAACATTAGTTTTGAATTTAAGAAATATTTGAAACACCTCAGACTTTTGTTTCATAGGAAATATCCAAGAATACCTTGAAAAATCATCAACAAACAATAAATAATTTTTATTATTTTAGACGCAGAATGGCCAAGACGAGCATGCCACTTCGGTGCAGACACTCGGACTCCTAAAAACGCTGAAAAGGGATGATTGGATGATCCACTGCCATTAGGAAATGGGTATAACCCATTCTCACACTTCCCTCGGAAAAGCGTCCTCCGGGTCTTGAGGTCCTTAACAAGAAAGAAATATGGGAAGATTAGTATATAACAATTATTATCAAGTGTAAAACGATGGGCGGAAACTAGACTTGTGGAGGCCGATGGACAGTGTAAAATATTGTTAAGGTTAAATGAGCAAGAGGCATTCAGAATTTTATTGGAACCAGAATGTGCAATTGAGAGTCCAGTATCATTACCTACTCTGCCAATGTTTTCATTACCAGTATACTCCTTAGGAGATTATACAATCAGTGTAATCCCTGCAGACATTTGATAGGAATAGGAGATTATACAATCAGTGTAATCCCTGCAGACATTCGATGTTTGCAGATGGCAGAATGGGATGGTTTAGAGCAATGGTAGAGTGTGGAATTTGCAGAGTGCGGAATTGGATGTTCACACTCCATTTGTACTGTGCGGCCTGCAATGTATAGAGCAATGGTTTTCCTTGTTGCTACAGGTATTAGCTTCTGATATGGATTCCAAGCGTTAAGGTGGTTAAAGTTAAGTCTGATAAGGAGTGCTTGATGGGAGCAATCTTATTCCAGCGTCCCTGTTCCTGTTCCTCATAAGCACACTTGACACCTATTCTGAAACCGCATTCGGTGCGATCGAGCTACAGGCTTGCACGCGCTGCTGCTGCTGCTGCTGCTACAACCTTTACTTGAACCTATGAATCCTTTTTGATGATATCTAATGTCGTTGAAAATTACTGAACCATATCCTCTAATGTCGTTTCTGCAGCTGAAGTTGAAAAGTCTCTTCCTAAAGAGGATTATGCAGCGGGTGAGAGAGTAGTCATTTTGTAGCGAATTTAATATTTTGTAGTGAATTCCTTTGACTGTTGCGGGATGCAGCAATAACTACCCTCCTAGTAGCAACAATAGTCCTAGATCATCATTACAGCGACTTCGCGGTGGTGGAGGCGGAGGAGGAGGGAGTAGCAAGTGTGGTCATTGTGACGATTGTCCGCCCTAAAAGCTTGCAACACGAACGTTGGCAGGGCCGAGAGTCTCCCTCGAAGTCCCAGACAGATTGTGTTGGTTTGTTACCGTTGGTGTTGGAAATATTGCAACAGGTAACGAGAAACTATTTACCATCAAGCACCATCAATTGTGGAAAAAAGCATGCAGACACAAATAGATAGGTTTCAGTCAAGTTACACAAATAGATAGGTTTCAGTCAAGTTCATTGCTCTTCTGCATCTAATTGAATCGATGCTTAAACAATGTTGCGCAAGGGTACTAATCACCCTAACCTTTCGCTATTGGTCGCAAGTCCCCTAATTAATTTCAAGTAATTAGTCCTCTGACATCTAAATAACATTGTTTCTCATTCTCCATAAAACAAAAATGACACAGTAACCCCCAACGCCACATTCCCATCCCGGCAAAATCATTCTTCTTCGTATACACATTTACTGAGACAAAATAAGCAAGAAAACCACTAACTTCTGTCCAACAACCTTGCTCACTTGCTGTCGGTGAAATCCGCATCGATAACATCTCCTTCGGGTCCCTTGCCAGATGATGATTCTGAAGGCCCACCAGCTTCAGCACCCGGTGGAGTTGGCCCTGCACCGGCACCAGGGGCGCCGGGCTGGTTGTAAAGCGACTGGCCGATCTGCATCACTTCCTGGTTAAGGGCAGCGATGGCATCTTTTATGGCTTGAGTTGAACCCCCTGAGATCGTCTCCTTGAGCTCTCCAAGTTTTGCCTCAACCTTCTCTTTAACTTCGGCTGGAACCTTGTCTCCCAGCTCTTTCAGCTGCTTCTCAGTCTGGTAGACAACTGAATCAGCCTGGTTCTTTGTGTCGATGGCTTCTCTCTTCTCCTTGTCCTCCTTTGCGAACCTCTCAGCTTCGCTAACCATCCTTTCCACCTGTGCATTTCCAGACATTTCCCTCAATATAGTTCAAGACTTGAAATACACAAATGACTATGCATGCCTAGAATCGAATATCACAAAGCCAAAGACTTTTAAAATTCGCTACTCAAAAACACAAACACACCTCGTCACTAGGCAAGGTACTGGCACCAGTAATGGTGATGTCTTGCTTCTTCCCTGTGCCCTTGTCCACGGCAGCTACTGATAGAATACCGTTGGCATCAATGTCAAACTTGACTTCAATTTGAGGAACCCCACGTGGCGCAGGTGGGATACCATCCAAACGGAAGCTCCCAAGAGACTTGTTATCTCTAACAAATTCTCTTTCCCCTTGAAGGACATTAATCTCCACACTTGTCTGCCCATCTGCAGCTGTTGAAAACACCTCCGACTTGGAGGTAGGTAGAGTTGTGTTTCTTGGGATGATCTTTGTCATGACGCCACCAAGGGTCTCCAAACCCAGGGACAGTGGTGTCACATCCAAGAGCACAATGTCACTCACATCTCCAGCTAAAACACCAGCCTAGAATCAGACAAATAAAAGTATCACGGGTCCGATACGATAAAAGCAACACAATTGCCACATAAATAAACGAACCAATAATTTAGAAAGCATTATATCATTTCTAACTAGAGAATAGAAATAATTCATTAGCCCCACACAATAAGGGAAACTAATTTCCATATATCAATGGCTGTAGCATGTTACCAGTTGTGCAAAGGAACCATAGACCCACCTGAACTGCAGCCCCCAAGGCAACAACTTCATCAGGGTTAACTGTAACATTTGGTTCCTTCCCTGTCACCTTCCTTACAAGCTCCTGCACAGCTGGAATACGTGTTGAACCACCAACAAGTATCACCTCATCAATATCTTTCCAGGCGAGTTTGGCATCCCTCAAGGCGTTTTCAACTGGTGTTCTAAGCCTAAAATAACATATAAAAGAAAATTATGCCGCCATAATATTGCAACTACAAAGCATTCCACAACCCTAAGCATCGAATCAGATATCTTGCGATTAGCAACACAAGGAGCTACAACCAACTATGCAGAAGATATCCATAATCTCATAGCAAACTGAAACAAAAGTTCACACCTGTCAAGTAGATCTGAGCACAACTCCTCAAACTTGGCCCTTGTTAGGGTTGTCTCGATGTGCTTTGGCCCATCGGCAGTTGCAGTGATGAAAGGCAAACTGAAACAAAAAAATTATCACCAACAGAGCATTGTTAGAAATAAAAACAGCCCTGACAGATGATCATAGAGAATACTCAATAGCTTCAAAATGCTTCGGAATAACAAAGGTACTAAGATGGCAACATACCTAATGTTAGCCTGAGTCAAAGATGACAACTCCATCTTGGCTTTCTCAGCTGTTTCAGTCAGCCGCTGAAGAGCCTGTTTATCCTTCAATAAGTCTATTCCTTCATTTCTTTTGAAGTCTACAGCAAGCCAGTCAACAATCCTCTGTGTAATAACATCATCAGAATCATCCTTACTACTTAGGCCACAAAACTTCACTGAAAGGGATAAATTTTTTAATATAAAAAAATTCAAGCGTATAATTATGTATAACAAAAATTAGAAGAAACAGAGCAAAACCTAACCTTATCGAAATCATCACCACCCAAATGTGTATCTCCTGAAGTAGATAGCACTTCAAACACACCATCACCGACCTCAAGTACTGTTATGGAAGGAGAACAAATTAGAAAAGGTTAATAAATAAATAATCCAAGACACCCAAACCAACATTTGTATGAACATAGTGGCTCGAAAACATATCCCAACAACAAACACTATACCTGAAACATCAAAAGTACCACCTCCAAGATCAAATACCAAGATAGTTTCATTATTCTTCCTGTCAAACCCGTATGCTAAAGAAGCGGCAGTAGGTTCATTTATGATCCTAAGAACTTCCAAGCCAGCAATACGACCGGCATCTTTTGTAGCAGTTCTTTGAGAATCATTGAAGTACGCAGGTACAGTGACCACTGCTTTAGTAACTTTATCATTCAAAAACTTTGAAGCATCATCCACAAGCTTCCTCAACACCTAAACCCAGTGGTAAAAGGAGATTAACAATAAGACAACCAAAGCATTATATTGGTTTTGAAAATTAACCAAATTCTATTAGCAAAATCATTCAAATAGTGCGCTTCAGAAAAGTAAAAAAGGTTTAACAAACCAAGGGAATGCCTTAATGTTTCAATGTTTCACAAATTCACATTAGTAGATAAGAACAAACTGTTTCCTTAGAACTTAAATAGGCTGTTCATAATCGGTTATCTATTTCACGCAATTTTCCCAGAACTGAAAGCTCGGTTATACTCGCCAGCTCCATTCAATGCAGGTTCTACACTCCATAAACCACCATCAAAACAAAATTACCATATAGTTTATTGATGTTCCTTCCATTATTTTCCCAGCACCCAAACAGATACGTAAGACAAATTTCGCAACACACATAACAAAGACAACAGAACATCACTGCACCATTGTACGACCACCATTGACTACAACAAATGACATCAAAAATCATATCTTTCAACACATTAAAACATAGTAAACTAATACCACAAATTACTCTAAAAACTTAACCCTCATCCAACTAGGTAAAATTTTCGAAAAACAAGAAAGCAAGAAAACCTCTGTCAGCAAAAATAGTTATACCTGAGCTGAAATTTCTTCGGCGGCGAATTGTTTCCCGATAGCAGGGCAGTCGAGCTTGACATTCCCATTCTCATCCCTGACAACCTTGTACGACACCTGCTTCGACTCCTCGTCCACCTCCGACATCTTCCTCCCAATGAACCTCTTCACCGAGAAGAAGGTGTTCTCCGGGTTCACAACGGCCTGTCGTTTGGCAATCTGACCCACAAGCCTATCCCCGTTCTTAGTGTACGCCACCACGGACGGCGTCGTCCTCTGACCCTCGGCGTTGGTTACTATGGTGGGCTTTCCACCCTCCATAGCCCCAACAGCCGAGTTTGTCGTCCCCAAATCGATACCCACAACTTTCTCGTTGACTATGCGGAGCGGTCCGACCCTTCTGACGCCGCCGTTGGATCTCAGGCTCACAAAGCTCTTCAACAACGTCGTTCGGCCGACTCCCTGGCCAAAAAACGCCGTCCTCGGGGTTGTGAAATTGGGCGCAGTGCTGAGGACGTTGATTTGAGCCATTTGCGAGGGTTTTGAGGAGAATTAGGGCTTTTTTTATTGCGTACAGAAACCCTAACCCTTTCCCTAGAAATTGGGAGAAGGAGAAGAGCTAGGAGAGAGAGAGAGAGAGAGTTGGGTGAAGCTTGTAGAGAGAGAGAGCGAGAGAGAGGCGAAGTGAAGTGAGGAGATAAGGGGTAAGAGAAGAAGAGAACTGCAGAGGAAGGGTTTTTTCGGGGGAGGGGGGAGAGGGTTAGGTGTTGCCACGTGGAAGGGTTTCTAGAATGATCTGTTGCCGTCAGATTGGATTGACGGGCAGGGATTCCTAGCCGTTTGATTGCGAGCTCCAGAGACTGCCCGGTGGAAGAATCGAGGTAGTTGTGGAAATGACAAATGAGCCTCTTTCTTTTCTTTTCTGGTGCCTACCTTCTCTTTCTAGAGAGAGCCTGGGTATGACTACAAAGACCAACATGCAAAGAACGGATTCACCGTCACATGAAATTTTGATTTAATAATATATTGTTATGTGAAAAAAATTTTACACAAAATAATACATTATTAGACAAAAAACGCCACGTAACAATAAATCTGTTCTATATAAGTCATTATCCTCACTATGTGCCTTCCTTTTATCTGAGTTTGATTCTTATACTTCAATTATTAGACATTTCACGGTAGGTCGGAAAATTGAGTTTGATATCAATAATATAGGAATCAAAATTTTACAGTAGGTCAGAAAATTTGAGTGTCATGAGAATGATTCTTATTTTTTTTAGTTCAATATATTGAACTCATGAGTGATATCTATACAATAAATGGCTTTCATAAAAAATAGGTTATCAATTATAAAATAGAGAAAAAGAAAAATAGATAGGTCTCACATTTAATATATAAAACTCACTTGTATTAAACTCACGCCACTGTTGTAAAAGTCTAATATGAATCAAACTCCCAGTGTGGAAAGGCCTTGGACTAGTATGAGTGAGTTTCCTCCTACATACATGAAAAGTGCACATTTAAATTACATATATTAACAAGAGTCGTTATATTATTTGACCTAACGAAATCTAATGGCTCTTGTTCAAATTTATAACTTTTGAGGTGCATTCGAGAAAGCCTCATAATATGAGTTTGTGAGTTCTATATATTAATTGTGAAAAACCAGTCTAATTTTTTTTAATATAATATAATATTAATTTAATATTTTAATGAAAAATAGCATTAACCGTTTGTTTCAAAGGGCTATATTGCTTAAATTCAATTGGTGCCGTCAAGTAGCATTACAGTTGGTGTATCGTGCATCGGTATCTTGAGATGCATTAAAACCCAATTGTACATTGTCACTTAGAAAAGATAACAACGTAGGGTCTGTTTGGAATTAAAAAGGGGATTAAAACATCAAGGCTGTCAACATCTGCACAACTCCATCTGCGGAGAAATTGAGCAGATTCGGTTGTTGTGCTTCATCTATTCGGTTGTTCAGGTTCGTCGGGTGGAGCTTGTCGTGCTTTCCACCATTGATGTTAGAGAGGTCGTCACCTGGTTGATCGAGAAGGCCATTTCGTCTTCTTCATCTTCATTTATCAGGATTTGCAGAGCCACAATCTCTGCTCGGAAAACTAATCGGAAAAGAACCTCTTCCCAAAAATGGTGATTGATTTTTTGATCAAATCTGGAACAGGAAATTGGAATTGGGTCAGTGAAACATGGGTTTGCTGATTGTGTTTTGATCAAAATAGGAATGGGCTTCTTGTTTTGGTTAATTCAATCCTCCCGATTGGAGTTTTCTAATTTTTTTATTTTCTAATCCTATTTTTTAATCCTTCATGTTGAAACCAACTGTCCCACATCGGACAGAGGGGACGGGAAAGATACTTTAAATAGAATTATCTCACTTTAACTAATGCCGAGGTCTTTTGTGATAAAACCTCATACCTGAGGATTGTGTATGTGGTTAAGTGAGGACAGTATCGTTGTTGTTGGAGTGGGCCATCGGCCCGTCAACCTGAAAATTTCTACACTTCACCACCAAAATCCTACCATACCCAAACAAGGAACTCCAAAACGCCATCATCTTTAATCCCTTCACTTCCTACTGCTATCATTAACAAAACCCTTGGAGCCAACAAAATCCCCATCCAAAGAGGCCCATAGAGTTTTCCTACAACTCTTTTTTCTTCATGCCATTTAATTCCTATTCTTGAGTTGTGTGTTCGGAGTATGGAATATATATGGTTTGCCAGAGTTCAAAGATTGCGGTGCTTCAATTTCATATTATAGATTGTTATATCTTGAGAGACGAACGCCTACTGAACTGCAAGCACACAGGCAAGAGCAAAATTCTGACTTTAGGACATTACATACATGTAAGCTTCAATCTCCAAGTTTGTCATTTTCTACATATATTTATTTTTTTGTTGTTCTATTTAAACTTATCGTTGTTGAGAAATCAATGAAAATGAATCCCTGATTTATTGTATATTTACCTTTTATGTATTTGCCCAATTAAGAGGTCAACTCTACTTTACAAGGAGCTGATTGATCATTTCAATTTATAAAATTGTAATCCCTTTGTATTAATGAACTACACAACATCATTCCAAAAGAGCGTTCTTCTTCTTGGCACCAGAGCCTAGGTTAAGGAAAAACAAAAAGAGGAAAAAAAAACAAAACAACAAATCGTGTCGATGTGCGCAGAACCAAATCATTAGCAGCGCTCAACATGCTGTCTGACCATCAGCCACACTACCAGTTGTGTAGCGCGTCATCTATCACATCCCGGACCGGCTCTGTTGTAGCACGATATTGTCCGCTTTGGGCCATGGCCTCACGGTTTTGTTTCTGAAAACTCACGAGCAACTTTCTAGTGGGTCACCCATCATGGGATTGCTCTAGCTCAAACTCGCTTAACTTCGGAGTTCCGATGGAATCCGAAGCCAGTGAGCTCCCAATAGGCCTCGTGCTAAATGGAGGTGAGCATGTACATATAAGGCACATCACCCCCTCTCCGTTGGTCGATGTAGGATGTCACAATCCACCCCACTTAAGGGGAACCGGTGTCCTCGCCGGCACATCCGTACCGAACGGCAGAGTGGCTCTAATATCATTCTGTCACATCCCAGATCGGCTCTGTCGTAGCACAATATTGTCTGCTTTGGGCCACGCCCTCATGGTTTTGTTTCTGGGAACTCACAAGCAACTTCCCAGTGGGTCACCCATCATGGGATTGCTCTAGCTCAAACTCGCTTAACTTCGAAGTTCCGATGGAATCCGAAGCCAGTGACCTCTTAAAAGGCCTCGTACTAAATGGAGGTGGGCATGTACATATAAGGCACATCACCCCCGTCAATGTGGGATGTCACATCGTCCAACCAGGGAGCGACGTCGTCGTTGCTGACCCAAGTCCATCGCGACGTTCTAATCCCTTTGTTAAGTCTACCACGCCTCTCATTTCGTTCTTCCTTGGAGAACCCTTCCTTCTTTTCGTGTCTTGTAACCGCATGACAATCTGCCATCTCACCTAGAACCATTGCACTGCCAACGTCTCACGACCTTACCTAGAAATCTTCCAATCGCTGCCATCATCAGAACGATCACTACCCCTTCCTTTCCAGTCTCACTGCCAGTTGTGCAGCGTCAATCCGATCAATTATGTTCGCTCTATTCCATTTCAGGAAAAAAAAAACAGATATATGTTCCATTCCATTCCGTTCGGCGAGCCTTCAAATCTCGGCCCCAACTTCGAATCACTGTTGATGATCGATGCACTCCCATCTGAGCAGTGGTTGAAACCCATAAACCCAGAGTCACCGTCTTGCATTTACTCCCAAGCCGCTTGTTTTTCCCCAATGAAGTCCAGACCACCAATTTTTTGTTTTTACTTTTTTTTGTTTGGTTGACTTCTGCCACGTGGAAGTTTATCCCACCCACCACTTGAAGCAACGTCATCCACCTTTTTACACTGCAACCAAAATGGCCACTCGGACCCATGGTTGTTCCTACCGTCCACCCATCAAGTGCCGTCACTGTGGCTTGAAGGGACATTCAAAAAGTCTCTGTTTTGAACTTATTGGCTATTCTGATAATTGGGATGAAACTCGTGTTCCCTGTTGTAACAAGTCACGTGCCTCAATTGTTGAAGCCAAGGAAGATTCTGAACATATAACCAATAAAGTATCTGCCTTACTCACTGATTAAGATAACGACGGTAAGGCTTTAAAGGTTTCTGCTTCAGTTACAAATAATACATGGATAATTGATTCTGGTGCTATTGAACATATGACTTGTGATTTTAGACAGGTACAAGCCCTAAAACCATCCACCAAAACTGTCTTGAGTGTTGCCAATGGTAATGCTGCCTCCCATTATTGGGGAAGACACTGTCTCCCTTTCTGATACCGTTAATCTTGATACCGTACTTATTGTTCCATCCCTAGTTTATAAATTATTATATGTTGCTTGAATCATTGTCTCCTTGCACTGTATTGTGACATTTTGGGCTTACTTCGGACTCACAAGACAATTGCTTATGGTATTAGAAAGAGGAAGCTATACTACTTGGAGCTTAGATCGAACAGTACCGGTTTGTTGACTCAAGCTCTTGACGTGGAAGGTTCTCAGGGGGAAAAGAATAAAACTTTGGAGGTTTGGTTGTGGCATCATCGCCTTGGACATGATTCTTTCGGTTATTTGCACAAGTTGTTCCTAGCCTATTTCTTAATATTCATGTTTCAAGTTTTAAATATGATATTTTTTTGAACTGGCTAAGAGTTATTTTACTTCGTTTCCATCAAGTTTGAATAAAAGTTTAGCTCCATTTATGATAATTCATTCTAATGTTTAGGGATCATCTAAAACTGCTACATTAGATGGTGCTCATTGTTTTGTTACCTTTATTGATGATAGCACACATATGACTTGGGTTTGTTTGATGAAGTCCAAAAGTGAAATTACTTCTTTGTTTCAGAAATTTCACATAATGGTGCAAGTATAGTTGAAGTCACAAATATAGGTTCTAAGAAGTGATAATTACGGCGAGTATGTGAACTTTGAACTTCGTGCTTTTCTTGATCATTATAGTATTGTTCATCAAATTATATGTCCATATACACCACAACAAAATGGGGTTACAGAACGCAAGAGCTGTCAGCTTCTGGAGGTTGTTTGTACTTGCTCGAGGCTCGTTTCCCGTTATCCTATTGGGAAGAAGCCTTAAGCCTTTAGCATGAATATGTAATTTTTATTTAATTGTTGATGATTGATTGTATGCACGCTTTGAATTGTTGATCAATATTTTAAACTATCTAATTGTCTTGATGACTGGCCACCATTAGGATGTTTAGACAAGTAATTGGATGCAATTCTGTCGGAATATCACCGGAGGATTGAGTATTGCTTCTTGTGATTGATAATTGTAATTTCACCTAAGGCGAATATCACGCTCTTAGGGGTTGCATGGTTTTTCAAAAGGTTTTCATAGAACTTAATGAGTCTTGCATGTTCATATTTGATCTGAATATCACAGACAGATTGCATGTTAGGTATACGTTCTTGCTTGAATATCACGAGGAGAATAAATATTAGGAAAACCTAACCTTCAAAGTGGCATGTGTAGATCATAAGTAATTGGTAGAAATTCATAAGATTGCTAGGTGATGGTGGAACCCTAGTGCTTTTATAAACTGGTATTTAAAATCTCTTTGCTCAACTTTCAATTCTAAGTAGTTAATTAGGAATGGTTTTTACATAAATTATCCAAATAGTTCTTGAAGAGAACGACCTTGCATGAGCATCTATACTACAATATCTTTGTATTCTTGCAAGTATTTCATGTGATTTTGAGCCTATTTGCATAAACGTTAAATATAATATCAGTCTCGCAAGTTAGCCTTGCCAGACCCATGTAATCGAGTTGGCCTGAAGAGAAAAATCCTAGTTAGCTCAAAACACCACTAAAGGATTGACCACGAAAAGAGGAACCACTAAAAGATGGTTCCAAAATAGAGGGACCAATAAAAGATTGGCCACCAAAAGAGGAACCACTAAGAGTTTGTTCCAAATAGATGGACCAATAAAAGATTGGCCACCAAAAGAGCAACCACTAAGAGTTGGTTCCAAATAGATGGACCAATATAAGATTAGCCACCAAAAGAGGAACCACTAAGAGTTGGTCCCAAATAGATGGACCAAAATAAGATTGGCCACCAAAAGAGGAACCACTAAGAGTTGGTCCCAAATAGATGGACCAATAAAAGATTGGCCACAAAAAGAGGAACCACTGAGAGTTGGTCCCAAATAGATGGACCAATAAAAGCTTGGCCACCAAAAGAGGAACCACTAAGAGAGATGGACCAATATAAGATTGGCCACCAAAAGAGGAACCAGTAAGAGTTGGTCCCAAATAGATGGACCAATAAAAGATTGGCCACAAAAAGAGGAACCACTAAGAGTTGGTTCCAAATAGATGGACCAACAAAAGATTGGCCACCAAGACGTTCATGCTAAATGAGACCCGGGTCGGTAACCCCGATCTTATTGGTCTCGGGAGTGTTTGATCCTGACATAATTTGGAGCGGCCCAAACAGAGATGTACACGAAGCCCCGAAAGCATAGAACTTAAGGAAAACTAATAGAAAGGACATAAAAATTTTGAATCTTAACCACAAGCACCCTAATAACTTTTATTTAATGGTTAAGGCAAGCCAAACATCACACCAGCCCAATTAGACTGGTCCAACCAAAATAATAAACCGAGTTTCCAATTTTGCCCTGACGGGAAGCCTTGTCCCGTTTAATCCCTCTTTCTCCCTTTCTCGATCTCTTCGCCTAATCTCTCTCTCCCCTTCCGTTGTTTAATCAACGCTTTCAATTCGATTCGTTTGAATCTGTGCGTTTGTGCGTTTTGATCGTTTTTTGCAATCTTCTAATTCATTTGCTTGCACTTTGCATGTTTTGTTTAGACAATGATCGCGAGCGAAGCAAGATTGAGAGTTGTAGAGAAAGTTCTGTTTCTGGCGATTCCAGCAAGTCTTGCTCTTCATTGATCACTACCAGCGATATATCAACGAATGAGATTCGAGCTCGTAAGATCAGGATCGTGGAGCTTACTGCTATTCGCCGTCAGATTAATCTCAAGGTGATCCACTCCATCGAGCTTCTCTTTCTCAAACCACATTCATGTTGTGCCTGGTTGACCCACGATTAATATATCTCACTTTTGTGTGCAGATGGGTTGTTTTAGAAGTACTTGACAAAATTTATTCAGGATCAGTCAACTAGAAGAAGGCATCAAAGCCTCCAATAAAAATGTCGTTTAGAAGAGTCGAGAATGCCAACCAAGTTATAGAGATTGGAAAGAAATTAAATTTCTCCCTTGTGAATGTAGCAGGGAATGATATTGTGCAAGGAAATAAGAAGCTCATACTCGGTAAGTTTGAAGAGTTTTTTCTTTAATGTTCTATCTTGGTATGGCCGCAATATTCAGTTTATGCAAACCTTAAAAGTTTTGGCAAAAATAAAAGACCAAAATTTTGGTTTTTGATGGTACGTTAGAGACTAGGTTGAGTGTTTTTGTTTTTGGCGTTCATTTGGGCTTGATTTTGTTTCTCAATTCATACTTTTATGATTTAACTTTTCTACCTCCGCAGTATTTTTATGGCAGTTGATGAGGTTTAGTATACTTCAACTCTTGAAAAACTTGAGATCTCACTCCCAAGATAAAGTGGGTAAAGAGATTACTGATGCTGACATTCTAAATTGGGCGAACAAAAAAGTTAAGAAGGCAAGTAGAAACTCCCAAATTGATAGTTTCAAGGTAATTAATTTAACAATAGCCGTTCTCACTGACAACTTCGATCCCATGGTTGGTGATTCAGTTTTTATTTATGGTTTTATTTTTACTCAAACTTTCAAATTTTAGGATAAAAACCTTTCAAGTGGAGTTTTCTTCCTCGAGCTTCTTAGTTCTGTGGAGCCAAGGGTGGTCAATTAGAGTCTTGCCACAGAGGGGGAAATTGGTATACTACTTTTTGTTGTTCATGATCAATATTGTTTTCTTTTACAATACTATTTGTATACTGGTTACGTTGCACTCGCTAAAAAATTATTGTGTCAAACTATTTGAGATGGACATGTATAGATAATGATACGACTCAAGTTTTTAACTTCGTTATCATGTTCTTGTTACCACTCAAGTTTTTAACTTCGTTTTCATCAATATTGCAGAGGAAGATAAGAAGTTGAATGCAACATATATAATTAGTATGGCCCGAAAGCTAAGTTGCTCCATTTTCTTGTTACCATAGGACATTATGGAGGTATGAGTATTATCGTTGACCAAAATATTTATAACATACTCATCCGTGTCATCTTGACTCGAATATATGAAAACATCGAATACTTTCTCATTCGTGTCATCGATTTCTCATTTGTTTCTGTTTAAGCTCAAACTGCTTTAAAGTAAAGAAGACCGTGAACCGATGTTTGTGAAGTAATCTGATTATTCAGTTGAAAACTGGATTTAACCCAAACCGTAGTTTACGGTCTTCAGTGGATTATTACATTAGTTGGTATATGTAACACCCAAAATTTACTACTGTGTGTGCTTTGGTATGACAGGTAAACCAAAAGATGATCCTTACTTTGACTGCAAGCATCATGTACTGGAGTCTGCAACAACCGGAAGGGAAAGCAGAATCAAACCTTACCACCCCTGACACGTCCCCTACAACTTCCGATAATGGCGAGAAGGAAGCAACTTTAGCTAGTGCAGTCTCCAATCTGTCTACGGACGAAGCTGCTTCAAACCTAACCTCCCAATAGACAGAACACGAGAATCCCTCAAAGGTCGAAAATGAGGAATCGTCTCTAGAAAATGAAAAAAAGGACACTTCTGATGAAAAATGACATGATATACTCATTCACATTTCATTTATTCATTTTTTTTAGAGAAGAGGAATAAGAGGAAACTTTGTTGCTCTCTTGTTAATGGGCATGTAAACCACAGGAAAAAGAAAAAGGAAAGAGTTTTGTAAATTTTTATTAGAGATTGTTGTACCTAGGAATATTCTTTTTAATGGCTATTGCTTTAATTTTGCTAAATAATATGAAAAGAGAAATAACGTCACAGTTTGTAGAAATAGTGTCACTATTTCTACAAATGGTGACCACTATTTTGAGAAACTGTGACACTATCTAGAAACAGTGACGTGTCACCGTTTCTCTAAGCGGTGTTACCGTTTTTAGAAATAGTGTCACAGTTTCTCAAAATAGTGGTCACCATTTGTAGAAATAATGACACTATTTCTAGAAACTGTAACACTATTTAGAGAAACGGTAACACTATTTTTAGAAACAGTGACTATTTCAAGAAACTGCACTGTTTCTAGAAACAATGACACCATTTGTAGAAATAGTGACACTAATTTTAGTAATAGTGACATTATTTCTAGAAACTATGATACTATTTCGAGAAACGGTGACACTATTTCTAAAAACGGTGACACTATTTCGAGAAACTGCACTATTTTTAGAAATTGTGACACTATTTTTAAAAACAGTGAGACTATTTATAAAAAAAGTGACACTATTTGGACAAATGGTGACCTCTATTTCTAAAAAAAATAATTTAAGAAATTGTATTATTTTTTAAAAAAATTAACAAACAATTAAGTGGATGAGATATTGCTACTATGTAATTTGAATGATTTTATGACACATCCGACCCGGATGTACACGTGGACACCCAAACGTCGGATGTGCTGGCCGACACCGCGTAGGGTGACGAAAGCCAATTTGAATAAATAAAGAATATTTGAATGAATTAATGAATAAATACAGAATACAGAGAAATCACAATACCGAGAGATATAACCTTTGTCATACCACTGCCTTGGACATCGACAACTTCAAGCCGCTAAACCTGGAGGGGCGAAAACAAAAAAGGGTGAGTGGGCCATAGCTATTTATTTACGTGAAAACCTTTCCTTTTGAAAATACTAACCCCTACGCTAGTAAAGCAGTGCAATAAGTTTATAAAACCTTTCTTGAAAACGTACTATAATAGTAGGTAGAAAATCAAGGTAAGTACGGAAATATATACGTCAGAAACGACGAAAGCCACCGTTAGGCATGATTTACTTTATCAAAGGTTTCATAAATAAAGCTATACGGAAAGCGTAATTCAAATAAATGTATAGTGGCATGCGCGAAAATCCGAGATAATAACACAATCGGAAGCTACAAGATAAATGCTCGGTTAGGCAAGCGAACACACGAGTTCATACGAATATATTCATGTGAGCAGTGGAGTGTATAAATAAGTTGCGCTCATGTACTACGATCACGTGAAGCGGCGCTAATCATCACAACGAGCGGACGCCCGTCGTCCTCGAACGGGCGCACCTTACTATGGATCCATAGTGAGCGTATCGGTGCGGGTGTGAACAATCACGTGAAGGCTGGTCTTTGGCTTAGAGACGGAGTACAATAACTGCCGTGTAAGCCTCCCAAGTTGAGCGTATAAAACATGCCACGGAAGTAATCTAAAATAAAAATAGTATAAGGTAATTTCCTTCCCTTTTGGGATAACCTTTAAAACTACCACTAAATAAAATTATTCTGGGAGTGCAGGTACCCGAAATACCAAGTAACTAACCACAATCGTAAAATACCAAGAATCGCCATACGGGTACCAAGGTATAGAAATACCAACTTAATGGTAGATTAGGTGAACCCAAAGTATGATAGGAATTTATCATTTCAAAGTTCACCCAAATACGGCCATGGCCGTCAAACAAATATAAAAGATCCAAACGCAATAATAGGGAATTAAAATAGTCATTCCTAAACCCTCGAAAATAGGGTTAGTGGAGTAAACGTAATACGCATACAAGATAATACATAATTCACCAATTTAATGGCATAAATCCAAATGGAAATATGGGTGAAATTACTAATTTCCATGGCCTAAAACATTCTTAGGAGTGGTCACAAACATCAAGTCTATCCGATAAACCAAGTAAATACTACGAGAATTACGGTCTCTAGAAATACGGAACAAATACTATACTCACAGTCAATAAAGGTGTAGACATAAATTAAGTTTGCCAACAAGTGTAATAGTCAAATTAAGTCATAGGCAAAACCATTTTAATGACCAAAACATATAAAATCATTATTTTAGGTAAGGAAAGGGGGCCCACTCACAAATAAGCCAAAGTCAAAATGCACGTCCTCCGAACGCCACGAATTAGCCAAAACCTATTTTAGAAACCCACAAATTAGTAAAGTATACGAAATTACAAGAAAAACGGCGTTCGGATGCAGCGCGGAGTTAGGGGTCGGAAACCCCAAAACGCCGCCGTGGGCGCGTGCGCCGTCGCACGCGCCGCCACCTGTTGCCATTTGGCCTCACGCGCCACCCAGCGGTGGAAGTCTACTGTGGCCACGCGCCTCCACCCAGCCTTGAAGCCACCTTAGAGTCCTGTATTGTGGCGATAAATCCTTTGTTAAAGTTAAAGTTAACGGAATATTCTGACGTTAGAATATTCGGGTGCGCCGTTAAGGTTAACGGACGAGAATATTCCTTGGAATATTCGGTCAAGCCGTTGAGCAGTTTCTTTGACATCGGCAGAATGATCGACGGTTGACCCGGCGGTCGGCCTTAGAGTCTATCAACCTCCAGTCCGTCCTTATGCATGCAGCCGACGCCATGCGGCTCCATGCGTCCGTCAATAGGAAACTGGAAAAATTACGGGTTCTCGAATTCATCACCATTTTTCACGCAATTTACATGAAGTGGGCGGAGGGAAAGGAGTTCGAGATTTTTACTGGGTGGCCCAACTCGGCCAGGGTTGGCTAGGAAGCTGGAGAGAAGGCCTCGGCTGGGTACTGATTCCCTTCGATCTCGGCCCGATTCATACATGCGGGCTGGGCTCGAGGTCGGGGCTCCCGGGTTCAACTATGTCATCCTCGAGTCGAATCGAGGTCGGGATCGGGTCTTGGCCGAGGTGACCTCGCCGGAGAAAGTGACGGGGGCACGTTAGGTTGCTCTGATTCCAGTTGCAGGTTCAAAGATGACCCCAATGGAGAGGATAGTATTGGTGATAATACGGGACTAAATCGAGAGATCGAGGAAGCCCCAGGATTCAAGGCAACGTCGTGGGTGTGTAAAGAAATTTTAAGGGTTTCTCGGGTTTTACTGTTTTAAAGTTCACCGACCTCGGCACGGTGGGCTCGGTTGTGTGATGATGGAGGTGACGGTGATGAAGTTGGTGTGATAAGGCGGTTAGCCACGAAGAGATTTGCTCTCGGGGGAGGGATAAATGGGTGGTTTGGGAAATTGTTTTTCGGAGAGAAAGGACAGTGACGAGGGCGGGACACGGGGAGAGGAAGAGAAGGTTGAGGCCCCAGTGGGTGCAGGGCGAGCTCACGACTCCTTTGGGCTGAGGGCCCCGAGTATAACGATACGATTTAACGTCCCAGTAGGCAGCTCATTCGAACTCAGATGGCGTTCCGCTCGCGTCTACGAGTTGGTATCGACGAGCACGTCACGAGAAATACGAGTGGAAGCGTCGTACAAGCTACAACACAAAAGTCAGCCAAAGGGCAAAATCGTCATTTTTGACTCAGGGAAATAAAATAATATTATTCTCCGGTACAGTGCATCAGCAGTCTACCCCCTTATAAAATTTCGTCCCAAAATTTCAATAAGAAATAAATGAGGTAAGAGCGGGTAAAAACAATCCACTGACAATACGTCTCCACACAGAGACTCTCTCGAAAAGAAAGCCTTGGTAGAAATAACGGTTGTCTCGGCCGAGAATCGTAGGCACTCACATGTCGTACAACAACCAATGTGGCAAATAGAACACCCGAAAATGCGATCGAAAGAGGAATAAGCTACCTCTAGGTGACAGAAATCGATTACGTCTGGGCATTACGATAGAGTACCGATTACTACATTTGCACGGCCAGGAGGAGTGGTATGCGATAGTGCAATCATAGTCCTTTCAGCTGACTCAAACCATCGCATAAATTTGAGATTGGAGTCTCCCAGGAAGAAATGAGATGCCTCGAAACTTTGGTGGTGGGGTGTACAGTCTGCACGTCTCACCAAAAGAAAATGTCGCCAAAACTTCAAATAAAAATACGGCAGCCAGCTTGCAGATCGTGGGTATGATAATTCATCACGCGGTTTCGGCTATGCGAAAGCATGAGTGATTATCCATCCATGCGGTGATACGTAAACCAACCCGCTCGGTGACTCATCCTTTGTAGAACACGTGATGCGAAGCTGTATCTGAGGAGCAGTAAGACCAAACTTGAGCGGTGTTGAGCTTTTGCTCGTGGTCGTCATTCCCACAAAATTAACAATTACACGAAGAAGTTTCAGTGAGAGGCAAAGATAACGAAAATCATTCACGAACGTCGGTGAAAGAACCGACTAAGCCAAGAAAGTTTTGGGTACATGTACTTCTGCGGTCGCTCCCAGGATCTCACATGCTGTGATCATGGGGATCGAGAAGAAAGCAATCGGCGAAATCACATGTCCCGAAAGACACATGATTAGGGTAGAATTAGCATAACGGCGAAAATTCCTTAAACTTCGTCAAAATCATGCGCAAATGCATTTTGCGCGTTGACCCAGGTGGAGTCTACGCGGGAGAAAGTCCAGCTAGGAAGATTATCACGAACTTGTTGAGATACGGGCGGGTGTACTCAACCAGCAAGCTCATGAGATTTAATGAGGCGATTGTCATCCGAAAGGTATGACAAGGGGCTTCGTAAGGCTCGCGCGAGTCAGGTGGTTAAGTAACAACAACGTTTTGATCTTGGTGAAAACAATCAAACTTGGATCAATCTCGAAGAAAAAAGCGTGCACTTGGGTGGTGAAAGTCATCGATTCTAGGTACGAGGTAACGGTTTTAATCGTCACTCGGATCATTTGCTAATTGATCAGACACTTAGAATACCGTTACTTGTTCGAATGAATAGAATCCCAGGCTCCACAAAGTGAAGTGCGAGATTGAAAATTAGGAAAGTTTCAAGAGCGAAATTTCTTTTGACTCACACAACCGAGGTGGAGCCAAAAGATAAAGTAAGGAAAGAGGTACAATCAATACTTGGAAGATCGATGGTAGATTTCACTTCTCATTCGGGCGGTAGTCGGGTAAGTCGTCGAGTAAAGTCTCGGAGGATTCGTTTGACAATCGGTGGATGCATCCAACACGAAAATAATTTTCTTCTCCATCGTCGAAAATGTGATACAACCATCACAAGCCCTAACCGGCAGTTTCGTTGTACTCGTAGGCGAAGTCATTACAAGTGATTTCTCGGTGCTCACGGTAAACGTCTCAGTCAATATGCCCAGATGGCAGGAGGTGATCAGCCTCCGTCAACAACCCTCACTAGCAAATTGGGGTAACAATCCATTTCCTAGGATTACGTCAAGAAAACAACGACCTCCGGAAGGGAATGAGATTGGCAAGCAAGCTTGATTAGCGATGATAACAAGTATCACCGCGCCCAAGGAACAAGACAAACTTTGTCTGCGGCATAGCGATTCCAAATTGTACCGGTAGGAGTACAGCATGGTCAAGTAGTTTGAATAAACAGGGTGAAATAAGTGAGTTAGGTAATGCTTTGATCCATTGGATTCAAGTAAAAGCCACGAATGATTAACGTTTAGAACCAAGATCGGAATCGTTCGGAGTATTTTGTTGGTCAAAGTACGCACTCGTCCATGAGCCAACGAAGTGCAGCTCCACACTGGGCGCTGGGCACCACCGGGATCTGGTAGAATAATCAGGGTGGGAGAAAGGTTCCGGGGTATGGAATGACATTGCCTTGGCAATGTACGCCTCAAAGTAGATTGTTGATAGAAAGTTTATTTAGAATTTCACATTGAAAGGCAATTCTTTCGGAGATCGAAGGAATGATAGTCCGATGCCCAACTTCTTTGGGTGCAAAGAAGTTGATTCCCGAACGGTGATCCCGAGCCATTTTAGCGGGTGTCGAGCTGATTCCGAGTCCTTGGGACCACTTAGGGAGCTGTGAAGGAAGAAGCTGAAGCCAACAGTCCCTAAAGAATTCAAGCAGGGCTAATATCGGTTTTGCAGGTTACATGCGGGTGGTTTGTTTCCTCGTCGGCGTTCGAATAAGAAGATTTGGTAAAAAGTCGAGGCGCTACTGAGGACGGTGGATACGCCGCAATTAGAGTCAAAACCCGAAGTTGTTTTCAATCACGCGTCACTGAGTGGATATACAATCCATCACGGTCGCGAAACGCGAATGAGTCGAGATAACCGCACATGCACAGAGGGAAGATGATCGATTTGAATGACAAAAAGTCATGAGTGGAAAAGAAGCGTGGGCCTACGGAAGTACGAAAAAGTTCTTCAACGTTCGAAAGAATTGAGTGCGACAAAGCGACACGGTCGTAGAGACTCAACACAATTGATCAACATCACAAAGATGGAAATTGTCCCAACTACCGAAAAGTAGTGGTCACCGATTGTTAGAGAAAGTCGGCCAAGCGGGTTCGGTTTACGATCATGCGAAGGGTCATTGCATGAACTGAGAAATCTGTTGCAAGGGTCACGGTGATAATTTTTTTTTTTTTTTTTTTTTATTTCCCGATGAAAATGGAAAGTGATTAGGAATATTTGGGAGGAAAACGTCTCCAAGTCTTCAATACCATTAATTTGAGTACGCGGCGACGTACTCGTGATCGCCGCCCTACGGCCACGAGAAGTTGAAGGCACGTCCCAGTCAAACAACGTCGGTTGTTGGTGTCACTCATAGGTAAGTCGTCGGTTAAGGTGTGAAACACCGTCGGTCTGAAATTGTGAAACCAAGTCTCACAAGTTAAGTCCACTAGGACTAGTCGGACACGTAAGCAAGTTCCGTCACAAGTGCGCTTAACGTCGTCCCCGAGGAGAAAGTACTTGATGACAAAATCATCCCGATGAATGTGTGAACACCACACCGAAAATACGAAATACAACAAGCTGAATCGGTTTCCCAATTGGTCACGATTTCAACGTAAGTTAATAAAGAAAACATCTAACGTCACACACGTAACCTCCAAGTCGTCCAAGGTCAAGCACCAAAATTACGCATGCAGCAACGACAAAAGCAGTGAAGTCAAGAAAACTACTAAAAGCTGCTTGCAACGGTAGTGACGTCGAGGTGGTATGACACAAGAAGGACTTAGATTTAATCCAAGAAGAAACAATACACCGAAAGTGTAGGGGATTCGGAAGATTTCTCAATTCCGAGAGAAGAATTCGAGAACACAAGTTGAGAACAACCGCCCAGCGAGAGCGTGGGAATAAGGAAGAGAGATAGCCAAGATTCAAGGAATTGAAGCACGATACCCAACCAACGGGTGCGAGTGCGGAAGAGGAAGAGCATAGGTTAGTAGTAGCCGTGCTGCGATACCAAAGCCCCGACATGCAGGATGTACACGTGAACACCCAAACGTCGGATGTCTTTGGCCAGGCACGCGTAGGAGTGACGAAAGCCAATTGAATAAATAAAAAGAATATTTGAATGAATTAATGAATAAATACGAGAATACGGAGAAATCACAATGCAAGAGAGATTTAACCTTTGTCATACCACCCGCCTTGGACATGACAACTTCAAACCTGGCATGCTAAACACAGGGCGAAAAACAAAAAAGGGTGAGTGGGCCATAGCTATTTATTTACTGTGAAAACCTTTCCTTTTTGAAAATACTAACCCCTCGCCCAGTAAAAGCAGGTAATAAGTTTAAGTAAAAACCTTTCTTGAAAACGTACTATAATAGTAGGTAGAAAATCAAGGTAAGTACGGAAATATACTAAGTCGAAACGGGCGGAAAGCCACTTAGTTCGGCATGATTTACTTTATCAAAGGTTTCATAAATAAAGCTATGCGGGGCTTGTAATTCAAATAAATGTGTCAGTGGCATACGCTGAAAATCCGAGATAATAACACAATCCGACTACAAGATAAATGCTCGGTTAGCTGGCGGGCACACGAGTTCATACGAGGATATATTAAATGTGAGCAGTACAGTGTATAAATAAGTTGCAGCTCATGTACTACGATCACGTGGTACAGCGCTAATCGCATCACAACGAGTTCGGACGCCATGCGTCCTCGAGCATTTGTCACCTTACTATGGATCCATAGTGAGCGTATCGGTGCGAGTGTGAACAATCCAGCAAGGTGGTCTGGCAGGGACGGAGTACAATAACACGATAATAAGCCTCCCAAGTTGAGCGTATAAAACATGCCACGGGTAATCTTAAATAAAATAGTATAAGGTAATTTCCCTTTTTGGGATAACCTTTAAAACTACCACTAAATAAAGTATTCACCAGTGCATTACCGAAATACCAAGTAACTAACCACAATACGTAAAATACCAAGAGAATCGCCATACGGGTACCAAGGTAGCAAATACCAACTTAATGGTAGATTAGGTGAACCCAAAGTATGATAGGAATTTATCATTCAAAGTTCATGGAAATCATTACATGGCAGATCAAACAAATAAGATCCAAGCCTTGATAATAAGGGGAATTAAAATAATTAATTCCTAAACCCTCCAATAGGGTTGAGTACGATGACGTATCGCATACAAGATAATACATAATTCACACCAATTTAATGGCATAAATCCAAATGGAAATATGGGTGAGGCCCACTAATTTCCATGGCCTAAGCTGATACTTAGGAATTCGGTCTACAAACATGAGTCTATCCCAGATAAACCAAGTAAATGCTACGAAGTACGGGGTCTACGAATCACAGACAAATACTATACTGGAGTCAATAAAGGTAGACATAAATTAAGTTTGCCAACAAGTGTAATAATAGTCAAATTAAGTCATAGAGGCAAAACCATTTTAATGACCAAAACATATAAAATCATTATTTTAGGTAAGGAAGGGCCCACTCACAAATACGCAAGGCGGGAGTCAAAATGCACGTCCTCCGAACGCCACGGGTCGCCAAAACCTATTTAGAAACCCACAAATTAGTAAAGTATACGAAATTACAAGAAAAACGGCGTTCGGATACCGAAAACGGAGATTCAAGGAGTCGAGAGGCTTAAAGCCGCCGCGCGTGAGCGTAGTGCTTGGCCGTCGCACGCGCCCGCCACCACCGCGCCTACCATTTGGCCTCACGCGCCGCCACGCGCCGGTGGAAGTCACGCCACGCGGCCACCGCCCTCAGCGCGGCAAACCCCACCTTGCCGTCACCTTGTGGCCCGGCCCAGCGTCACTTTGTTGGTTAAAGTTAGCGGAATATTCTAAGCGTTAGAATGTTCCAGATTATGGCCGTTAAGGTTAACGGACGGGGGAATATTCGCCAGAATATTCCCGATCAGGCCCGGGTTGAGCAGTTTCTTGACATCGACGGGCTGGGAGTCGACCGGGGACCCGGCGTCGGCGCAGTCACCTTCAACCTCGGTCCGGTCGCCGGCGCGCCGCCGGCGCGCCGCCGCCGGTCGCCGGTCACCGTCGCCGGAAAACTGGAAAAATTGCAGGTTCTCGAATTCATCACCATTTTTCACGCAATTTACATGAAATTGAAGCTGGAGGAAAGGGGAGTTCGAATTTTTACCTGAATTGGCCCAACTCGACCGGAGTTGGCCGGAAACTGGAGAGAAGGCCTCGGCTAGATTTTGATTCCTTCGATCTCGACCAGATTCATACATGCAGGGCCTGGGCTCGAGTCCCAGGGCTCCCAGGAGTTCAACTATGTCATCCTCGAGTCGAATCGAGGTCAGGATCGAGATGCTTGGCCGAGGTGACCTCGCCGGAGAAAGTGGCAGACGTTGGGTTGCTCTCGGTTCGAAGTTTCTGGGTTCAAAGATGACCCAAAACTGGAGAGGATGGTATTGGTGATAATCTGGGACTAAATCGAGTCGAGGGAAAGCCCCCAGATTCAAAGGCAACGATCGTGGGTGTGTAAAGAAATTTTCTGGGTTTCTCGGGTTTTCTGTTTTCTGGGTTCGACCTCGAGCACGGTGGGCTCGGTTGTGTGATGATGGAGGTGACAGTGATGAAGTTGGTGTGATAAGGGCGGTTAGCCACCAAGATTTGCTCTCGGGGAGAGATAAATGGGTGGTTTGGGAAATTGTTTTCAGAGAGAAGGACAGAGTGACAGAGGGGCAGGACACGGGGAGAGGAAGAAGAAGGTTGAGGCCCAAGTGGGCTGGGCCAAACACGACTCACTGGGCCCAAGGCCCAAGTATAACGATACGATTTAACGTCCGTAGAACGCTCATTCGAACTCCGAATGGCGTTCTGCTCGCGTCTACGAGTTCGTATCGACGAGCACGTCATGAAAATACGAGTGGAAGCGTCGTACAAGCTACAACACAAAAGTCAACCGAAAGGTCAACCAAGGGCAAAATCGTCATTTTGCACCTCCGGGAATAAAATAATATTATTCTCCGGTACGGGCTGTAACATTTTATGTGTAATTTTAATTTGATATGCAGTTTGTGTTTTGTTGTTGAATTGTTAGATTTTTCAAATTTTGTTATTTATGTTGCTTCATTATTAGGATGGATTATTTGATACATGAGGCCTCGTTTGGTACGCCGTATAGCGCACCGGATAGTACTAATAATCCGGTCTCGGGTGTTTGGTGTGCTTTGTACTAAAATAGTCACCCGACTATTTAAACCGGGCCCACCATTTAGTACCCCTCACACCGAACTGATTATACACCCAAAAACCTCCGTATAATTAGTCGGGTCCGTTCCTCTCACTCTCTTGGTCTAACTTAAAGGAAAATATTTGAATTACAAGTTCATTTGAGCAACACTTAAGCATGCTATTAATAAATTAAAGGCTCTTAGCTAGCATATGAGTACTCAAAAACAAAACTTTGCTCATGACTTTTGAAGCCTAAATGTTGTGAACCAAAACACAACTCAAAATCACATTAGTAAGTTGTATCATCCTATACCTTTGTAGAATCTTCTTTGCATGAGCAAAGGCTAAATACCCAAGAGGGCCTTCAATCTCATCTTGGATGAACACCTTTGCTTGGAAGAGTTGTGGTTGCACCTTGAATCAAATTGAATGTTACCTACGTACTCTGTCTCCTAGGAAGATCAAACCTTCGTAATTCTTGCATTTGATGAGGATTTGAGTGAGTTTGTATGAAGAACAAATTGTGTTCTTCACACACACCTAGGGCTGCCCAACACAGTATAAATAGTCGATGTTAGTCCGATACTGCACCAAACGGCCGACTAATTTAGTCAGTACTGTTCGATGACAAATTATCCTATCCGACTGAAATAGTCAGTCCAGTATAAGCTGCCAAACGCGGCCTGAATAATAGGGAGTAGTGATAATTATAGCTTGTTTTTGAATTTTTGAAGAGCCCAAAAAAAAAATGATATAATCAAGAGCATTAGGCTGATTATTATTTTTCTTTTCGTTGTGGTTTTTGGACATTAATGAGTTAATGGCATAATAAAAGTTTTAATGGCATTTTCGTAATTAAAAAGTAATAGATTTGGGCTAACAAAGTTTAGATTCTGTCAAGGGTAGATTGGGAAAAAAAATTGTAGCTTGCATGTTGGACTTTGTTTCCTGCATGTGGTGACACATCCCGATCCCGAACACGCCAGGTGTCGGGAAGTGCTGGCCGACACGCGTTAGGTGACGAAAGCCAAATAGAAAATTTAGAATAAAGGATAGAATATTGAATTAAAACAATAAGGTCAGAGTGCACGGAGTGTGCGGGCGGAAGAAATAATAGAATACACAGTAAGAGGGATACAAAGATATACAAACGTATAAGAATCCCTACATCGTCATACCACCGCGCCATCGACGTCGCAAGGCTCCCAGCCAACTAACCTGGAGGGGCGCAAAACATAAAACGGTGAGTGGGTCAAAAAGCAAAGTTTGATAAAAACCGTTGTTTTCAAAGTCTAGTAACCCCTCGTTTGAAAACAAGTATAATTTGAGAAAATACGTCATACCCGTAGGCATGAACCTCAAAATACTATCATGAAAACGTTCGGGTACTCCCCGATAAATCTTTACTGATTTGCTCACCCATATGTCAACACACAAGTCCAAGTGGCTAAACCACAAGGAACAGGCTAGGTATAAAAGTAATACGCTGAGTACTACAATGACGCGAGTCTAACGCTAAGCGCTGGTGCACAAAGTGCAGTCACACAAGTTTGAGTTGCCTAGTGCAACCTAGAACAGGCTAGTACCTACAATGGATCCAAAGCTGCGTAGCGGTACTGGTAGTGACTACTCCAAACGTCAAGGCTAGTCCTGGCCACAAGACTGAGTACTAATACCTGGGGTGTATACATCTACTGATGAGCAACAGTATAAAACATGTATGGCAATATAATACGAATGTTCTACCTCCAACAAACGTAATGATATGCAACTACGCTAACAGCTAAAGAAAGCGTTGAAAAACCATACGTATATATATACATTTATCAAACAAAGACCCACTCACTCACCTGTAGGTAGCCGGGTCGAAGTACCCCATCCTGGGTAGCCCCGGTAGTCCTCTGGATAGGCCCCACCTATATGAGATATCACCGGTACAATGATTAAACCCATAAAGGTAACGAATTACCGAATTAATTAAACCTATCTCTTGCTTTTGCAAATTGGAGGTCCAAAACACCTCAAAAATTATCGTGCGTACTACCCCGAGGTAGTACACGTCGTCACGAGTCGCCCCGTGAAAACAAAATCGAAATTGGACCTCCCACGCGCCTTCACGCGCGGCTCAAACGCGCCAAGCCGCGGCTCCACGCGCGGCGCCACGCGCGGCTCCACGTGCGGCTCCACTCGCGGCTCAGCCGAGTCGGTCTGAACCGGTTTGCTGACGTCAGCAAGGCCGGTCTGACCCGGTTTGCTGATGTCAGCAAGGCCGGTCGCCGGAATCTGGGAAAAATTGCCGGATTCTGGGTAAAACTTCAGAGCTTCATAACTTCTTCGTTTTAAGTCCAAATTGGACGATTCAAGTACCAAAATGAAGCTAGAGATGAGGAAGAACCCACGGGTGCCAAAACGCCGATCTTGGTTTCGTCAATTCTCGGCCAAACGCCGCCATCCAAGGCTCGAGCAAGGTCCCTGGGACTTCCAGGAACACCATGGTGATCAGTTTGAAGTGATTTGGGTTCGATTTCACCAAGAAATGGTTGAGGCAAGAATTCGAGCCTCGTCGGAAAATTCGTAAAATCTGGATTCTTCTGGTTTCTGGGTTTGCAGGGTCTAGGATCGAGCTCAACTGGCTCAAATGTGTTGAAGAAGGCCTAGAAACTTGGTTGGCCAAGGTTTGGCTTGTGGAGGAGCCACGGGTGTGTAGAGAAGAAGAAGAAAGTGAGTTTGCAGAGGGAAGAGAGAGCACGGGACAAAACAGACAAAATCCCAGGAAATCTGGGATAGGCCCACGTGGTTGCAGATAATTGGGCCCCAGCCCAAATAAGACAAAACTGCCCAATTTGAAATACGGGAAACGCCGAAAACCAACGCCCGTCAAATATTCGTTCGGAGTCCGAACGACGTACGGCTCGCGTCTACGCGTTCGTATCGACGAGCACGTCAAGAAAATACAATTGGATGCGTCATACGAGTTACGACACAAAAGTCAACCAAAAAGTCAACCCAGGGGCAAAAACGTCATTTCCCACTTCTGGGAATAAAATAATTTAAAATTTTGAACGGGATGTTACATGTGGGCCTTTTTGTTTTTTGTCCTTTTGATTAAAATTTTTTCCCTTTTCATTAAAAAAAGTTATTAAGGTGCTTTTAGTTAAGAAAAAAATTTAAAATTATCATTTTCATTAAAATTCCCTTTGTATTAAGTGTTCTTCCCACACTTCTGCATGCTCTTACTCTTAGTATAAATTAGTTCTCCTGAATATCTCGGTTGGGGTGTTAAACTAACATATCAACTCCCAAACAAATTACCACGATATAAACAAAAATAGCTCACTAGATTTTCTTCGAGAATATAAGAAAACAAAGAAGTTGAGCAGGGTTAACTTCCTTATTAGGGTTAACTTCCTTATTACTACTAAGTTGTCAACTCATAATATAATTGGCACAGTATAGATGATAGGACCAACATTCTAAGAATCTAAGTTGAAAAACTCACCGAGTAAAAAAAAAAAATTCGAAATTAGTCTCAAGCAGAACAAGATATAAAACTTTTCATTACCATTCACAACAAGCATTGTTCAATCAAAAGCATGAACCGATAAAAGAAAACGAACCGATCATTTATAATAAGGTTAATCTTGATCCCCTAAATTCAGTAATCCCCCTCTATTCCTCCACAAAACTGATGCACTTTTAACAAAAGCCAAAAGATACTGCTTTACTTTTCATTTTTTACGAGATAATAATGGTACGACTATTGAAATATTACTAAAATAAAAGTTGGTTAAATATTACTAAAATAAACTATTTATCTAATTTCAGATATGATATGAAATCACGGTTCTATGAGTGTGAAAAGCATCTGCTTTACTTTTCATCTTTTCAACTGTGAAAAGCCTGCCACTCCCACTTTGACTCCATCACCACCACATTCTCGTCTTTCTTGTCAACCACCTCCGATTCCGTCGTTGAATTTGGGTCCAGATACCCCATTATACAGCTCCTTTCCCTGAACTATGACATCCCCCGATGGCGGCTTAATCACCTCTCCATTTAAACGATTACAGCAAAATCATTTGGAAAGGAAGTAAGAAATTACTTCATGGCTGTCTCCACAAGGACAAGGAAATTGTAAATTCCAGAAAATAAGTCAAATTATAATTGGAAAATTGTCGCTGAGTACCTCGTTGTATCGCCATCAGCCTGTGGGGTTGTCGAAGCACTGTGATTCTGACAACAGGTCGTCACAGTTCTAGATCCGAGAAAGAGTAATTTTCCTCCTTGTACTCTCTTTCAGCCGACGAGGAAGAACAAGGAAGAAAATTGACCCTTTTTTTTCGAAAAAGAAGAAAAAAAGGAAAAAGAAGAAAAAAAGAAAAAAGAAGAAAAAAAAACAGAAATGGACTTGAGAAAATCAAAGCCTGGTATAACTGTTATTGACGCCGACAGAAAAGTAACGGAGTTAACATTAAACGAAGAAAACGTGAGATTTCAATTGCAAGGATGGCGTGGGGTTCGGTCCCCGAAAAATTCCTCGTATAAATACACGGTGTATTAAAAAAAAATCAAAACATTCTGCCAAATTATTAATATCGAACCTAACTAACGTCCTCCGATTTCAACCAAATCGCGACTGTGGAGAGAATATTGCAATTCCAAGCAAATCACCCAATCAAAATTCTGTACTACCAAAAACCCCAAAAACTGGGGAACGTCACTTCCAGGCGCTCCCGCAGCCACCGGAGATCGACGGCGATGGCCGCCACCGCCTCTTCCGCCGCAGCCAAACCCTTCCCTTCCTTGAACGTCTTGGCCGATTCTCCGCCTCCGAAACTCGCCCTCACCCCCGATCAGTACCAGTACTGCTCTCAGGCTCTCAAGCTCTTCAAAGATAAGCTCCAGATGCCTGAGCGTATCAACCAGGAGTTCGCTCAGCTACAGGTCTTTGCTTTTCTCATGATTTATTTAATTTAATTTCCCTCACAAAATAAATAAATAATTAAAATCTGCCATGAATGCTTAGGCCAAGAGGATTACATTGTCTGAGATGAAGAGAAAGTGCACTGTGGCTCTTGACAGTGTCAATTCGAGCAAAAACCGATACACCGATGTCGTACCATGTATGCCTCAATCTGGGCTCTCTTTACATTTTACACAATTACAATGTTGAAAATTTGATTTGAGTTTTTGTTGTTGGATTCAGTTGACAAAAATAGGGTTGTTCTCAACTCCCGTAAGGATTACAGACCTTCCGCGAGGGGCTACATCAACGCCAGCTTGATCGCGGTATTTAAATTCATGTTTCGGTAATAGAGAATTGTGATCTGAAATGATAGTAGCTACACATTAATGGCTACTCACTAATTACGTTTAATTGTAGACTAGTTCCGCCGAAAGTATTTCTCGGTTTATTGCTACTCAAGGTCCACTTCCCCACACTTATGAGGATTTCTGGGAGATGGTACTTGAGCAGCGCTGCCCGGTGGTCATCATGCTTACTCGCTTAATCGACTGTTACACGGTACTTTTCTGTCTTGAGTTGGACGTAATCTTATTTGGATCTTCTCATCGGAAGATGTACAGTTAGAGAGACTTTGATTGTCATGAAAAAATGCAATACGAAGCTTTTTTTATGTTGTACAAACCTTTTGAGAGATCCTACCTGCTTATTCTTGAATCCTATATTCTTCTTAACAAAATATTGGTACTAGAGTAAGTTTGTCGTATGCTTTTGCGTTTTCAGTGACAACGTCATTTTGAAACTAGGTGCACAAATAAATTTACAATTATTGTTTTCCCCTGATTTCTTAATCTTTTTACATGTGTGTGCAGATGGTTAAATGTGGAGATTATTTTCAGGCTGAAGATGGCCCTAGGGATTTCGGTAACATTTGTATAAGCACTAAGTGGCTAAGAACTACTGACACTTCATTAGTATTGCGCCTTTTGGAGATTAACTATAAAGAGGTAAGGCATGACATGATTTTTTTTCTTGTCCAGGATACAAATGGCTGTTAGACCAATTTAAAGAATATAATTAGAACTCATGTTATATCAGTTTTCCTATTCTTGTCCAGGAACAATTGAATTTACTAGTGTCTTTAAAATGTTTGATTACTTGAGGAGCATTTTGGTACATCGGGAATAGAATAATGCAGAATCATTTCTGAAAAGTTATGAGGGTTTCATTCGGTTGGAGGTAATCAAACGACAAAATGTCATTTATGACTCATTCTCCGTTAAGTTTCCTTGAAGAGTTAGTCAAAGAGTCAATCGTATGTCAACCGTTATTGCATGCGTGAATGGGATCTTGAGCAATGCACTAATAGCAGTCGCCCAAAGAGACTGTAGAAGAAAACTCTCTCTTTATGGCGTTAGACATGGATGTAAAGTTCAAGAAATTATGAAACTAAACAGTTTCTAGATTTCTATTTTTACCTTCTATTGACAGGCATTAACCCACTGCCAACGAAAGCATTAAATGCCAATCTCTTTTTTCATACCATCACTGGACCTTTGGGTTCACTGACATGGTGGTTTGGTCTCTACCGATACAAGCAGCATAGAGTGCTAACCATAGCATATAAGAAAATTCGATAATTACCTTGTGAAGATGTGGATAGGAGTTGAGAGGGAAAAAAGGAAATAAAAAAGGGAGAAATAGGCATGCATGTGCTCAATAAAACAAATACTTTATTGTCCAATTAGGAAACTAGACCAGTATCATATAGTTACAGTGTGTTGGATCACCAGGGTGGTGAAATCACCTTTGAATGCAAATAGTCTGACATTAAACTCTTGTTTTTGTTGGGATCTGATAGGTATTCATGGACCTGCTGCTCGATCTTCACCTAATAGCAACTCTTAATAATAAACTAAGTTAAGGCTACACATAAGAAAAAAGCTCATTACCTAAATTGACAACAAAACAAGATACATGACGTACAACAAAACCATGTCTAGCAATTACAAAAGTATCATGATGAGGTGAGAGAAAAAATAACTTACATGGCGTACAACTATTAACCATGTCTAGAAACTAAAAGAAAGAATCAAGATGCGACAAAAATTGAAAGAAAAACCATTTTCAGACTAAAAGGTATTTACTGAGCCAGTAGCTAGAAAACAGCAAATTTTGGAGTGCTTATGATTCGTTAATAGTGCTTAGATTAGCTAGGCTTGCCTATGACTTTACTGGGCCATTAGCCTTTAAAATGTTATGCAATTAATGTCAAAATGATGTAGCAGTGCTTGATTGGTTAGAAAAAGAGTAAAATCTTAACTTTTATCTGATATTATCTTGATTCAGAGCTTTACAGTAAGAGCCTTACTGCATTATCTTGATCTTTACTGCATCACATTCAGTAAGTTAGTCTCCCAAATAGAAGAAAGGAAAAAAAAACAGTAGATTCCTGTTCACCCTGGTCTCTGAACAGATTTTCTATATTATTTTAGTCTCAACGAAAAAGTTCTGTTTTAACTGTTTCTGAATCACGTTTTTACAGCTTAGGAACAACTTTGGAGCCTTGAGGCGTTTTCCTTTCCATAATATGTTGGCAATCCCAAACTTTGTTTGAGAACGAGTACTAGATGCATCGCTTGAGGCCTTTCATCTTTAATTGACTGGATTGAGTTGAAGTTATGAGTCATGATGATGGTTGTAGGAGGAAAATTAGGGTTTTCTGTACTAGAATCCTCTTCGTTGAAGATTTGTTCCTATCTACTTTATTTTCTGGCCACATCAAAGGAAAAATTCTTACCGAAACAGTAGTTAGCCATTAATGAGGGAACATAGGGAAAATGGCGTTAAAACAGGAATGCTTGAGGAATTCGGTTTCTATTTTTTGTTATTTAATGCCATGATACTCTTGAAGCATATGCCTCATAAAGGTGTGAGGCATATGCCAAACACCCTGGTGTCTCTGTTGCATCACCTTGAGGCACAGATGTCTTGGAGAATGCTACTTAAATCCCATGACATGCATTCTCGATAATTGATATTTTGCATTTTTGTTTATGGCTTTTGTTGTGGGTTGTTTAGTTTGATTTGTATGATTTTACCTAGTTTTTGGAGTCAACTTTATGGTAATATCCAATATTTGCTGGATCTGAAATTCTGAGTGTTGAAAAAGGCACTTTTTTTGGGCCTAGTTCTGTTTATTGATATTTATGTATGGTCTGTAGTTGTCTTAAGTTGGTTTTAGAGATTCTCCTTTCTTGTTTTCCCCCATTTACATTTATAAATTAATCATAAGATGCTAGTCCTTTGCTTCACATTTTGGCTCCCAAGTCACTTTTTGATTCATGTAAAAAGAAAAAAAGACTCACATTTTGGTTTCTTGTCTATATTCCTTTAAATGTGCCTTTTTCTTGTTCAAATGTTTTATGAAAAGATTGGATTTGTATTCCCTCATATTCTATTTGAATGTATCGTTGGAATTATGACCACCATTGTGCATAGATTGGATTGGTATTTCCTCATATTCTATTTGTTAATTGATATTGCTGCAGTCCGAAGAACCACCCATGTCTGTTTTGCATATTCAGTATCCTGAATGGCCTGACCATGGAGTTCCAAAGAACACGGTTGCTGCCCGTGAAATCTTGAAAAGAATATATCAAGTACCACCAAACCTTGGTCCAATTGTGGTGCATTGCAGGTTATACTCACTTTTATGACTTGCATGTCTGGGTGATGTTTGGTAATTTATATGTGCATGCTTTCCTGACACCTTCACTCTCTTACTCAGTGCAGGTATTGGGAGAACTGGAACATACTGCACAATTCATAGTACAGTGCAAAGAATTCTTGCTGGGGACATGTCTGCTTTAGATCTTGTTGATACAATAACCACATTTAGGTCTCAGCGAATTGGAATGGTCCAGACACTGGTAACTTCTTCCTCATTTGTCTAAATATTTACTGTTAATGATTCTTTTTAGAGGAAATTGGTCCCTGAACTCAATTGGAGCTTTGGTCCTTGAACTCAAAATCAATGACATTGGTCCCTGAACTTGTCAAAACGCGGAGCAATGGTTCTTTTTGTCAACTCCATTACATATTCTGTCCAAATTAAGCTGGTCCGTGTCATGTAATGATGATTTAAGGGGCAAATAAGGAAAAAGCAGTAGATTATTTGAAGCCAAAATCCAAGTTGCAGTGGTCTAGCTGTGCCATCTGTTGTATTGGAACACCATGAGATTGAATTTGAAAAGTTGCCCTGCTTGGACCCCTCTCAACCAATTTCTGGGCAATCACCATGGAAGACACAGTAATGAGATCATCTCGATTCACAACAGTCCTCCTCCACTCCCTACGGAGGGCATTTTCAACTCCACCTATATTTGGCCATTTCTTAGCTATGAGAAAGCCAACCAAGCTAACTCCAATAAAGACATGTTTGTGGTGGAAAAACATGCAGGGTGGTGGGCATGTAATGATGGTCAAAAGGAAGAAAGTGATGGCTGAAAGGATAGATAATTAGAGAGAGAGGGGTGGGGGATTTGGGGTGTTAATTGGGATCGGATCTGATCTCATGGTGGTGGGATTGGAGTTTGTCTTGCTCCTGGTGGTTGATTTTCTTTATTTGTCCCTTAAATCAGTTAAATTGGACGGTATATCTAACGGAGTTGATGAAAAAGGACCATTGCTCCACATTTGGACAAGTTCAAGGACCAATAGTCACGGATTTTAAGTTCAGGGACCAAAGCTCCAATTGGGTTAAAATTCAGTACCCATATTGCAGTGATTTTCTGTGCAAAATGGAAACTCCCCTTGGACTATATTGCAGACAAAATTGAAGAGAGTAAAATAATCATAATGCATGTGCTGCTATTAATAGCTATGAAAAACACTCTAAATCCTGCTCGGTGAATTTCCATTATTTTAGTTAAAGACAGAATTTGTATAGGAGGAAAGAGGGAGGAATAAGGGAGAAATGAAGACAATGTTTCAAATAAAAAGTTGAAAAAAAAAAAAAACTATTGTAAATTGTTTTTTGCTTTCTGTTTTCATGTTTTGTACGATTTCTGTATACATTTTGTCCCGCATCCATCCCTTTCCTTTTGGTCCCTTTTTTATTCCATATAGTGGCTAAAGAATAAAAATGGAAATTCTATTGAGGCGCAAGAAAACTTGTCTCAGATTTTTCCATTATGCCCCTTTGTCCGGCGAGACCCCTCCCCCTCCCCAGATCAGTGACCCAGGAAGCTGTCGGTGCAGTTATTGTTTTAACTTTTATTTTTGTTATCTATTTTTATTAAAAAGGTAATAACCAAAAACAAAAGCGTTACATAATGGGCCTTTAGGAAACCACATGGAGTGTAACTCACAAGTGCAATGAAAAAAACTGCAGGGTTTATTTCATATTTT
Source organism: Gillenia trifoliata (assembly GCA_018257905.1). Taxonomy (NCBI): domain Eukaryota; kingdom Viridiplantae; phylum Streptophyta; class Magnoliopsida; order Rosales; family Rosaceae; genus Gillenia; species Gillenia trifoliata. The sequence continues at coordinate 9,144,123 of CM031080.1, read as the reverse complement.
CCCCCCATTAACAATATAGTATTATTAATTCTATTATTTTTTTGTTTGTTGATTTGATATTTGTATTTCTTGGAATTTATTTGTTAGAGTTTTTGGTCTCTGTCAAAATTGTAATATTTATAAGATTATATTGAAGCATCCTTATAGAAGACCAGTTATGGCTACGCTCCTTAGGGTATGGCTTACCTGATACTCCCAAGTTCTTGAAAAATTAGTGGCAAAAATAAGGAATCTGACACTTGGAAATGTACTTGCATCCACCCCTAAGGATATGGCTACTAGGACTAGATAGATACTCCAGAATATATGGAGAATGGTGAATCTGACACTTGAAGAAGTACCCATCATACACCCCTAACCAAGTTCAGGTCTACAATTTGGATGTGCTTTCAAGTTTAAGACTAATTTCAATTTCCAAGGCTTTTCGAATCAGCGAACAGAAAAAGGGGATAAATCCTAGGCTTTTGAACTTGAACAAAATCCCATAACTTACCATTGCACATACAAGGGCCACACATTAAAGTTGAAGACTAATTTTAAATTGTAGGGTTGCGACGGTCACACTTGGCTTCAATTACTAATTTTCTTTATCTCTTAAGGGTCCTATTACATTCAGTAAATATAGAACCAGCACAAGTAACCAAAAATTTGATTGTTTATGATCTTGTTAAGACTTAAAGTGAGGGTTTGGCTAGTTAATTTGGTGCTATATGTGCAATTTCTGCTGATTGTGTAAATCATTTTGCTCTCTTGCATTGCCCTGTTGCTAGGGACTTATAGGATGCAAATATGCAAGTTTGTTTTTGTATGGATTGTTTGGGCTATGCCAACACAAGGAACTGAGTTAAGCTCTGGTGGGCATGTATGATCTGTGACATAAAGTGAAAGTAAAATTTTGGATGACCATTCCCTTGTTCTTCTTCGTATGGATGAAGAGAAAAAGTAGAGCATTTGAGTGCACAATTCTTTCGTGAAGGCCAAGCCCAAGTTTTTAGATGGTTATTTAAGTTGGACTTCACAAAAATTTTCGTCATTGTTTCCTTTTCTTGTTGGAATTGTGCTTTCATTATACTAATTTTTCCAATGTATGCTCTTTGTACATGGGTTGTGCCTCCTTGGTGTTTTGAATAAGCTTCACTACTTAAGAAAGTATGAAGAGCTTTGTCTTGTTGATGCTTAAGCTTTGGTTTTAGTGAGTTTCTTCCGTGATTACATATTGTTTTGGTACCGGAGCTTAAGTTACTGACCCGATAATGTCAGGGAATCCTTGTGCTCAAGTAATCTGATAATTATAATCTACAAAAGACAAATATAGGAGGTTATAGAAGTCAGATATAGGTAAAACAACCACAGGTGCTAGAGAAATGTACTTGTTAAATTTTGCTAAATTTGTGAGGTTTTAGTTGGATTTTAGATCTTATCGAAACTGTTTATTCTTATATTTTATAGCAAATTTCACTGAGATTTCAGAATACGGATTTGTTTTGTTGTAAATAATAATATTTTAGATGAATTGTTACCTGTCAGAATATGTGTGCCAACTTTACTGCAACAATAATTCTCACTCTCTCGAACTTGTGATTTATTAGGAGCAATATTATTTCTGTTATTCTGCCATAGTTGATGAATTGGAAGACATCATTTCACATTTGAACAGTGAAACGAGCTCAAAATAGGTATGCACATTGTCATTCTTAAATTCATGTGTTTTAAAAGACGATTGTCTGCAGCATTGTGAGGATTACTTTGCAGAATTGTTTTCTCGGATACCACTTTTGTTGAACAGTTAAACATGTAGCTTTGCTGTTAATCTTGAATTAATTGTGTCCGTTGCTCGTCTTCTGTTCTTTTGGCAGCAGCTTGATGATAATGGCAATGCTCTGTAAAGCTGGAAGTAGTCCGCTTGCTTATTGACCAACTCTGCGGTATTTGTCCACTTCGCAGCGATCTGATGCATCATTATTCTTGTGGAACGAATCATCTGTTCTACTCTTTCTCAACACAAACGACACAAAGGCACTAGGGATCTGAATGATTATTCTGCCTCATTTTTTTTTTTCCCGATTCTATGATTAGGCATTTCAAAGGGGGACTTTCTTGCATACCCCGGAGTATTTCGTACTCCGGATATTTTAACTGTTAGTTTTTTGTTTTAAAATATAAAAATCAAGATCCAACATTTAAAAAATCCAGAGTACGGGATACTTAGGAGCACCCAAGAATTTTTGTTTCAAAGGTCCCGTTTGCCGTATGATTCTGACAAGTATGCTGACACATCCCGATCCCGGACGAGCCAGGTGTCGGAAGTGCTGGCCGCGTTAGGCGTGGCGAGAAGCCAAAAAGAAAATTGAAGGATGAAATAAAGAATAATGAATATTTAATTGAATAAAAGGTCGAGTGCGGAAGAAATAAAAAAAAATACACAACGTGAGTAGAGTAAGGGTACAAATCTAAACAGCTAGTAGAAACAACCACACATTGTCATACCACCGCACCAACGACGTCCCAGCTCACATAACGAACACGGAGGGCGCAAAACATAAACGGTGAGTGGGTCAAGCAAAGTTTGTCATAGTTGTTTTCAAAAGTTTAGTAACCTCGTTTGAAAACAAGTATAATTTGAAAATATGTCATACCGTAGGCATGAACCTCGAAATACGTCGTGAAAACGTACGGGTACTCCGCTAATACTTCTTGACATGCTCACCCATATGTAAACACACAAGTCCACGTGGCTAAACCACAATGAACGAGGCTAGGTATAAAGTAATACGGCGGTACTCTGATGACGCGAGTCTAGCGCTAAGCGGCGGTGCACAAAGTGCGGTCACACAAGTCAGAGGTTGCCCAGTGCAACCTAAGACCGAGCTAGTACCTACAATGGATCCAAAGTTTGCGTGGCGGTACTGATAGTGACTTCTCCTAGCGTCGAGGCTAGTCGGCCTGGGCGAGAATGCTTATCGCAGGGTGTATACATCCTAACGTGAGCAACGATGTGAAAACATGCATGGCAATACAAATACGTGTGTTACACTCCCGACACACGTAATGAATGTCATCTACGCTAACAATTTAAGCGTTGAAAAACCATACTTATATATATACATTTATCAAGAAAGACCCAGCTCCAGCACCGCTTTTGTACGTAGCCGGGTCGAGAAATGCCCGTCTGAGTAGCCACAGGTAAGTCACTCACGGATAGGCCCGCTATGAGAAATCAGGACATAATGATTAGCTGGAAAGGCTGAATTAACGAATTAATTACACCTATCCACTTTTGCTTTCTACTCAAATTGGAGGTCAAGTAACACCTGAAATTAACATACATACTACCAGGAGCAGTACACGTAAATCCGCAGTCGACACGTGTGAAAACTTGGTCTAGCAGGGCCTCACGCGCCACTCGCGCGCGAGCTGGGTGCGGGCCTATGGCTCACGCGCCACGCGCGGCTCACGCGCGAGCGCTGGTCAACGGAGCCGCGAGGCGGTCACGCGGCTCGGGCGAGCAATCAAACTCGGCTTCGAGCTGGCCGTCCCGGCTACGGCTCGGCTTCAGCGTCTGGCCCGACGTCATGCGGCGTCGGTCAGGCTCCCGTGCAGGCCGTGCAACGAAGCGTCGGCATGCCGGCTCCAACCCGGTCCGGCGACGTCAGCGCGGTAAATCCCTGCCAGGATTCCAGTCGCAGCGCGCGCCTGCCCGCTTGCCGTGCCGACGCCGTCGCGGAATGCAGGGAAAAATGGCCGGTTTACGGGTGCAGAAACTTCAAGGCTTCATAACTTCTTAGTTTAAGTCCAAATTGGACGATTCAAGTACCAAAATGAAGCTAGAGATGAGGAGAACAAAGGAATTGTACCATTTTGGGGACCAAAAACTGGCCAGAAGTGGCCTGAAATTGAGGAGGAAGAATCGGCCAAAAAATGAGTTCCTGGACTCTCGATGCCAATTCGACTTCCCAGGACAACAGGTTGGGTTCCCGAGGTCTCTGAGTGATTTGGTGATTGTTTTGAGGTCCCTCGAGCTCCGAAGTGGGTTTGAAAGGGGAGAGTGCCACGGGGTGGCTTGATCAAATCCCGGGGCTTTGGGTTTGTCCGGGTCTTACGGACACCCGGAGCCTGCAAGGTTTTGAGTTTGTTTTAGTGGAGGATGTTGAAGGTTCTGTCAACAAGGTGGCCAAGATGGCCACGGCTTGTAGTGATGAAGTTGCGAGAACAAGAGGAAGAAGAGAGGGAGGAAGGGCTGACGAGGCCAAAAACCTTGAGACCAAATCGGGAAATGCAGGATGAGCCAGCTGTCTGAGACAAATGGGCCCCCGGCCCAAACCGAGACAAAACAAACCCAAAAGAAATACGGAAAATCTGCATCGGCGTCAGTAAATCTTCGTTAGTCCAGAACTGACGCCGACTCGCGTGCAATTCGTATCGGCGAGCACGTCAGAAAATACAAGTGGATGTGTCGTACGAGGATTACGACACAAAAGTCAGCACGAAAAGTCAGCAGGGGGCAAAAACGTCATGTTTCCCACTTTAGGAATAAAATAAATTAGAATTTTGAACGGGATGTTACAATGCACCCCTTATAAAAAATTTCGTCCTCGAAATTTCCATAAGAGTACAATGAGATAGATTGAAGTACAAGCTATTCCCTGACGTGCTCCCAGCTCCTGAAAGAGACGTGGTGAAGAAAACAAGCGTCGGGCGAAAGCCGTGGCTTGATTGCTCGAAACGTCACCACAACTCAAGCGCCACTTTGATGCTTCAAAGTTTAGTCAAAGAGGGATACGATTAGCCGAAAGAGTAATCGGAGTGCGTCGAAGGACCGATGAAGTTTTCTTCCACTACGTTTGCACGACGGAAGTGGTAATCGATAGTGCAATCGTAGTCACTCCCATCAAACACATCCAAGCTCTTTGACCCAGAGATTGAGGTCTCCTTGGAAAAAAAATGAGACGCCACCTCGGCTTTGGTGGTCAAAGAACGGTAGCCACGTCTCACGAAAGAGATTTACGAACTTGGAGGCAAGATAAAACGCCCGAAACTCCCGAGAAAAAGGTTTCGAAACTGGAGTAAAGATACGGCAACGAGCTTCGAATCATGGGTATGATAATTCATCTCATGCGGTTCCCAGTGTCGCACAGGCATGACGATTATCCATCCATCAACTGTCAGTAACACACGAACCAACCATTCGGTGACGCATCAGCTGCCAGAACACACAGGTACCGCCGTCGTTGGAAAGTGCTAATACAGAGCGAGTAAGATAAACTTGAGCGGTCGGAAGATTTGCTCGGGGTCGTCGTTCCACACGAAGGTGCGTTCTTCACGGTAAGTTTCGTGAGGCGAGCAACGAAAGAAATCCTTCACGACGTCGGTAAAGACCGAGCAAGCCAAGAAAGTTCGAATCTTGTAACATACCGCGATCAGCTCCCGGATCCCGACATAGTAACCATCAGGGATCGAGCAAGGGATACGTGAGGAGTCACATGTCCCAAAGAAGACACGTGATTAGGCCGGGCGGCATGGGCTGAAAGTTCTTAAACTTGCGAAATCATGCGCAAAAGTGCTTTTGCATGATCGATCCCAGGAATGGAATAAGCCAAAAGTCAGCCAAGAAGACTATCACGGGCTTGTCGAGATATCTGGGCGAGAAGTACTCGAGTCATCAAGTTCATGAAAGTTACGGGCGATTGTCATCCACGAAAGGTATGTGAGAAAACTCGTAAGGTTCGTAGTAGTCAGAAAGTGGTCAAGTAAACAAAGTTCTTGATCTATAATTTGGCTTGATGTCAGTCCTGGTCGATCTTAAAAAGAAAACAAGTGCACTTCGGAGCTAGTCAAAGGAGATCACCGATTCTAGGCGGGGATAACGGTTTTAATCGTTAGGCTTCAGTGCACATAATCGATGCGAGGCACACACAAGTAGCCGAAACTTCAAACGAACAAACAAGACTAGAGCTCCACAAGGTGAAAATTACAACGCGAAAGAAATCCTTGGCAAAAGTGCACGAAATTGAAAATCTTCAACTCCCACCACTCACGTGGAGTCGAAAGATAAGGTAAGAGAGAGAGATACGGTTAATACTGGAAGATCGATGGTGAAAACCACTTCTCGTCAGCGGTAATCCGGGTAGATCGTTAGGAAAGATCCCAAGAATTTGGTTGACAAACGGTACTTCGTCAACACAAAGAGAAATTTCGATTTCCAACACCAACACATGTGGTAAAACCGAACAAGCTAGAACTCAAGGTTCGCTCGCTCGTAGGCGAAAGTCGGCTACAAGTCGATTTTAGGTCTTCCTTAGGTAAACGTCATGATCGGTATGCCGGGTGGCGAGAGGGTGGTCGACCTCCGCCAGACAAACCACAACGGCACAAAATTGGGAGTGCAATTCATTCCTAGGATCACGTCGAAAGCCACAACATCCGAGGAGGAATGAGATTGGCAAGCAAACTTGATTAGCGATGATAACGGAGTATCATAACAAATCAACGAACAAGACAAACTTTGCCTCATGACAATAGCGATTCCAAATCGTACCGGTAGGAGTACAATGTGGTCAGTAGTTCGAGCAAACAAAGTGAAATAGGCGCGAGGTAATACTTGGATCCATTTGGATCTCAGTAAAAAGCCGAAAGTTGCGTTTAGAAACAAGATCGAGAATGGATTGAGTAGTACGATGGTCGAAGGGTACAACTTCGCCTTAAGCATGAGCGCTACCTTTGGAACGACCCCCGGGCACCCAGGGATACGAGGAGTAGCGTAACCAAGGGAGATGCGGGAGAAAGGTTCCAGTATGGAATGACATTGCCTTGACAATGTGCGTCTCCAGAAAATAAATTGTTGATGAAATTTGGTAGGTCAACTTGCTGGCGGATCGGAAACGAGGCCAAGGTTGGTTTCTTAGAGTGTTTGGATCTTGGTTAGCTACGTGTCCCAATCGTCCACGACCATGGCACCTTGCTTTGGAGTTTCTTGCGTACACTCGCAAAATGACAAGTGTCGCGACGATGTGAGCGGCGAAAGGCGGGTGGGTACCGGTAAGCGCGGAATCCACTAGTGAATCACTCACCGTTTAAGATGAAGTTGACCCTCTTGGATGATTCGGAAAGTGAACTTCCACGTTGAAAGACAGATTCTTTCGGAGACCGAAAGAATATTTGTCCGATACCAGGCTTTCTTGGGTGCAAGCTGCCGATTCAGGTTTTGGTGTTTCTCGGCCAAACGCCAGAAATGGTAGAGACAAGGTTCTGGGGCTTCCCGAGAATTCAATTAATTGATTAGTTTAGGGTACTTAAGGTTGGTTTCACCAAGAAATGGCGAAGTTCGAAATCGAACCTCGCTTAGAAAAATTACAAACTAGGTTTCAAAGATCACTTGGGAACGAGTAGTCCGGGGGTCGACAAATTGAGATCGGCAAAAATGGCGGTAGGAGCCGGTGATCTCCCATAGCCAAAGGAATGGCTCGGCGAAGCGAAAGAAAGTTCGGGTACCTTGAGTAGATTTTGGTTTGCGAAACCGAGAGAGACAAAGATGGCAGCAGTCGGCCAAGTGATCCGGCCACGGTGCAAAAATCCTCATCGGCGTTCGAATACGGGTCGGTAAAAGTCAAGCGTACGCGAGCCGGTGGATACGCCATAACAAATCAAAACCAAAGTTATTGTCAATCACCGTCCTCATGGATATGCAATTCATACCGCCAGCCAGAGCGAATAGTCAAGACGGCCGCACACTGATGGGAAGATGATCGATTTGAATGACAAAGTCATGAGTGGAAAGCGTGGAGCTCCAGTACGAAAAAGTTCACCACGTTCGAAGGAAAATGAGTCACGACAAACAAAAGCAGTCGTCTGAGACTCACACGAGTTAAACAACACCACGAAGATGGATATTGTCCAAAGCTAGAAAGAAGTAGTAGTCACGAATTGTTGAAAAAGTCGGCCAAATAGGTTCGGTTTACGATCATCGAAAAGGTCAATGCGATCGTCACGTGCGGAAAGTAAGGTGCGGGAACTTCACGGTGATATTTTCCATTTACGAATGAAAATGGAAAGTGGTTGAAAACAATTGAGAGGGAAAATCCGTCTCGAAGCCTTCACTTGCTAACAATTTGAACATCACGTGACGTGCTCGGCGATGGTCAAAACACCTAAGAAGTAGAAAAGCAGCGTCCGGTCAAGCAACACCAAAAGTTCACGCGTTGCAGAAGGTTAAAGTCGTCGGTTTAAGTGTAAAACACTAGCCGGTGCAAGGGTTGGTGGCCGTCTCAACCAATTTAAATCACTTGGAACTTGTTGAACCGAAAATTGAATCATGGTTCCGCCAACATCAGCGCCTAGCGTTGACAAAGTACTTGATGAAAAATCATCCGTTGTGTGTTGACACTACATTAGAAAATGCAATGCGACAAGGCGAGCCGGTTCCCAATTCGGTGCGATTCCATCGGAAGCTAATAAAGAAAACGTCAAGTGTCACACGTGACACCCAGTTCCTCGTCGAAATGGCTCGCGCGAGTAAAGTACGAAAAGTCTACGCGTGCTTAGAAAAGTAGCGACAAGCGCTGTCAAAAATCGGGAAAAGCACAGAAACTATGCAATGCGACGTCGAGGTGGTATGACACTAAGAAGAACTTAGAATTAACCCAAAGGAAAACAATACACCAAAGTGTAAAGTTCGGAAAATTCTCGATTCCAAGAGTAAGAATCAAGAACAAAAAATTCATGAAATTGAGTCGATACCACGGACAAGTACGGAGTACGAAAGGACGAGCCTAGGTTGCGAAAACCACGCTCACGTACCAATCCGAACATCCCGATCCGGGCAGGCCGGAGTGTCGGAAGTGCTGGCCGACACGCGTTGGCGTGTGAAAGCAAAAAAGAAAATTGAAGGATGAAATAAAGAATAATGAATATTTAATTGAATAAAAAGGTCGAGTGCGGAAGAAATAAAAAAAATACACAACGTGGTAGAGTAAGGGGTACAAATCTAAACAACCGTAGAAACAACCACATTGTCCTTCTGCAGCACCCAGCGGCGTCCCAGGCTCACTTGCCAGCAGACCTGGAGGGCGCAAAACATAAAAAACGGTGAGTGGGTCAAAAGCAAAGTTTGATAAAACCGTTGTTTTCAAAAGTTTAGTAACCCCTCGTTTGAAAACAAGTATAATTTGAAAATATGTCATGCCCGTAGGCATGAACCTCAAATCATCGTGAAAACATGCGGGTACTCATTAATACTTTGCGGCATGCTCACCCATATGTAAACACACACAAGTCCACGTGGCTAAACCACAATGAGCAGGCTAGGTATAAAAGTAATACGGCGGGTACTACAATGACGCGAGTGCGCTAGCGGCGTGCACAAAGTGGTTACACAGAATCCGAGTTGCCTAGTGCAACCTAAGAGCGAGCTAGTACCTACAATGGATCCAAAGGTTTGCGTAGCGGTACGTAGTGACTACTCTAACGTCAAGGCTAGTCCACGGCCACAGGCGAGTACTAATACAGGGTGTATACATCTACGTGAGCAACGATATGAAAACATGCATGGCAATATAGTACGTGTGTTACACCTCGACACACGTAATGAATGTACATCTACGCTAACAATTTAAGCGTTGAAAAACCATACTTATATATATACATTTATCAAAGAAAGACCCAACTCACTCACTGTCACGTGGCCAGGGTCGAAGTACCCAGATCTGGGTAGCCCAGGTAGTCCTGCGGATAGGCCCCACACATGTGAGAAATCAGGTATAATGATTAACTCGAAGGTAGCAGTGCGAATTAATTACACCTATCCCTTGCTTTCTCAAATTGGAGGTCCAAAACACCTCAAAAATTAACATGCATACTACCCAGGAGTGAGTACACGTCGTCACGAGTGTACGTGAAAACGGTCGAAAAAGACCTCCACGCGCCCTCGCGCGGTTTGGAGGGTGCGGAGCCTATGAACCCGCGCGCGGCTCCACGCGCGGCTCACGCGCGAGTGGTCACGCGGAGCCGGCGGGGGTCAGCGCGGCTCGGTGGGCGGTCAGCTCGGCTCGGCGAGCCGGTCCCAGCTCGGCTCGAGCGGTCTGGCTTCCGGCTTCGGCTCAAAGCGGTCAAAGCGATGGCGTCATGGCGGCGTCGGCAAATCGGTCCCGAACCGGTCTGTGAAAGCGTCGGCATGCCGGTCCCGCCCGATCCGACAGCGTCGGCGCGGTCATCCCCACCCGGATTCAGTCCTTGCGGCGCCGCGCGATACCGTGTGGCTGCGCCGTCCTTCGGAATGCAGGAAAATGGCCGGTTTAAGGTAAAACTTCAAGCCATGCTTCTTCGTTTTAAGTCCAAATTGGACGATTCAAGTACCAAAATGAAGCTAGAGATGAGGAGAACAAGATTGTACGGGGACCAAAAACTGGCCAAGTGGCCTGAAATTGAGGAGGAAGAATCGGCCAAAAATGAGTTCCCTCCCCGTTCTCGTGCCAATTGACTTCAGGACCTTGGAGTTGGGTTCCCGAGGTCTCTGAGAATGTGATTTGGTGATTGTTTTGAGGTCCCTCGAGCTCCGGAAAGTGGGTTTGAAAGGGGAGAGTGCCACGGGGGTGGCTTGATCAAATCCCGGGGCTTTGGGTTTGTCCGGGTCTTACGGACACCCACTGTTTGCAAGGTTTGAGTTTGTTTTTAGTGGAGAATGGTGAAGGTTCTGTCAACAAGGTGGCCAAGATGGCCACGGCAGTGATGAAGTTGGGAACAAAGAGGAAGAAGAAGGGAGGAAGGGCTCGGCGAGGAGCCAAAAACCCAACCGAGACCAAATCCCAGGAAATACAGGATAGGCCATGTCTGCCAGAACAAATGGGCCCCGGCCAAACCAGACAAAACAAACCCAAAGAAATACGGAAAATCTTAGAAAATCGACGTGTAAAATCTTCGTTCGAATTCAGGAACTGACGCACGGCTCGCGTCTGAGGTCGTATCGACGAGCACGTCAAGAAAAATACAAGTGGATGTGTCGTGCAGTTACGACACAAAAGTCAACCGAAAAGTCAGCCCGGGGGCAAAAGCGTCATTCCCACTTCCGGGAATAAAATAAATTAAATTTTGAACGGGATGTTACATATGCCCCTGTATGTCTAAATCTTATAACTCTGATTGTCGAAAGGTTCTATTAACTGCTAATTGGCATTCCTGCTCAACATTTTGCTTTTCTTTTTCATCTTTTTTGTTGGTGCAAAGTGACTGATATGTATTTCAGCCATGCATAGTGGCTGTGGGATATGGCGGCGCATAGAGATCATATTTTGAGACTGCAAATTTGGTTCACTTGTAAGAGCGAGCGTATTCAATGGGCTTCCTAAATGAGCTTTTGGCTAAAATTTAGAGAGGATTTAACAAAAATCAACTCTCTCATGCTCCCTATCAACATTTTTGATCAAGCTCCTTATTTTATAGCTAAATTTTTATCTAAAAATGCCAAAAAGTTCTTTGTTTTGAGTTCTCTAAAAAAGTTTTGCTCTAACCATATTCTGTACTTTAGAGAAACATAATAAGTTAACCAGTAGCCAATAGGAACTAATTGTTTGTTTAAAATAATACTAAAGCAATGAGCATTAATTATAGAGACCCGCATGGAGCTCCTTTCTTCCTTCCGACATTTAAGAGTTCTTAGAAGAATCTTTATCTTAGGAGGTGAATATGAAGCATCATTGGAGTTGATTTTTTTGAACTCCTTAAATTTTAGTTAAGGAGCTCATTTAGGGAGCTCATTGGAGATGTTCCTAAATCTAGGAAGGGAGAGATTTTGAGTAGGTTTGACAATTTCTTGCACGACTTGTTAACGAGTCAGGTCGTTATCGGGTTATCTGTTAAAAACTCGTTAAGATAATGGTTATGACACGAAAACAATACGAACATGATCCGTTTGTCAGGTCTAGACAATAGGCATGGCAATTTCTTGCATGACCCGTTAATCCGACATGAAATGACACAAAAATAACAGGTTTCGGGTCAATCCGTTAATAAGTTGGGTTGTTATAGGGTCACCTGTTAAGAACCCGTTAAGATAGCGGGTTTGACTCGACATGATCCTTTAAGATAACATGCATGACACAAAAAATAACACGAACGCGATCTGTTTTCCAGGTTTAATTTTCAGTGTACCCAGAACACAATACAGTACACCACCTGTCATAATATAAGTTGAGGGACATTAGGAAATATACTCTAAAAGTGGACATTTCAATCTTGTCGTCCACTTATATTATGACACGTGGTGTACCACATTATGTATCGGGTACACAAATTTTTTTCAAGCTTTCCTAGTGACTCTGTAATTAATGTTCCATGTTTCAATATTATTTTAAACAAATAATTAATTCTTATTGGCTCATAGTTATTGCGACCCTTTAAATTATGAAGTAAAATTGGAGTAATTTTTTTTTAGAGAGCTTGATATGATTTTTACTGTCTATGCAATTAGGCTCAAAATCACATGAAATACTTGCAAGAATACAAGGATATTGTAGTATAGATGCTCATGCAAGGTCGTTCTCCTCAAGGACTATTTGGATAATTTATGTAACCTAATTAATTACCTAGAATTGAAAATTGAGAAAAGAGATTTTGATTTTTGGTAATATAAAAGAAACGAATTTTAATTTAAAAACAAATATGATAAAAGAAAAGAGTTTTAAAAACTAGTTTATAAAAGCACTAGGGTTCCACCATCACCTAGCAATCTTATGAATTTCTACCAATTACTTATGATCTACACATGCCACTTTGAAGGTTAGGTTTTCCTAATATATATTCTCCTCGTGATATTCAAGCAATAACGTATATCTAACATGCAATCCGTCTGTGATATTCAGATCAAATATAAACATGCAAGACTCATTAAGTTCTATGAAAACCTTTTGAAAAACCATGCAACCCCTAAGAGCGTGATATTCGCCTTAGATGAAATTACAATTATTAATCACAAGAAGCAATACTCAATCCTCCGGTGATATTCCGGCCGAATTGTATCCAATTACTTGTCTAAACATCCTAATGGTGGCCAGTCATCAAGACAATTAGATAGTTTAAAACAGTGATCAATAATTCAAAGTGTGCATGCAATCAATCATAAGCAATTAAATAAAAATTACATATTCATGCTAAGGCTTAAGGTTTCGCCCTAGCCAATGGAAATTAGTTACGCAAATTCATAATTGAAATCATAGAAAATATTATTAAGAAAAGGAATGAAAACACCTTAAGATAGAGTCTCCAAGAACCCTAAAGTTAAATAAGAATAAGCCTCCCCTACAATTGTGAACGGCAAAAGCAATATATACTGCTATGTCATCGCACAAACCCTAAATAATAGTCTTTCGTTCCAACTAGGAAACTAAATAATAATAAAATAACTTAGAAAATAGATTCCTAATTAAACTAGAAGAATCTACACAGAAACTGTCCAGCCACGTTTTAGCCTCAAATCTCCTCCAAATCCGGCCCAAGATAGCTTGTTTTAAAGATAAGAACGTTTTGAAGAACGGCCCAAGATACCACGTTTTAGCCTCAGCTCCAATGGCTTCGTCACTTACGAGTGTTGGCCAGCACGCCCGAACTTGGTATCCACGTGGGTAACGAGGGTGGGGTGTGTCAACCTGAATGTTCTACTCCATGTCTATGAACCGTTTTTCATAGTACTGACCACAATCTTGTTCCCTTCGTTACAGCGACATGTCGAATTTGAACAAACTCGACTTTACCTCTCTGGAAGTCTCTGGAAGGAACTACCTCAAGTGGGGACAAGATGTGAAGCTACATGTCACTACAAAGAGTCTTAGGGCTACCATTGAAGCTGAGACGGATAACCCAGTTGGCAAAGCTGACAAAGCAACCGCCGTGATCTTCATCTAAAGACATATCCAAGACGCACTGCAGATCGAGTACCTCGCTGAAGAGGATCCAAGAGCTTTATGGCTCACTCTGGAAGAGCGCTTTGATCATCAAAGATATATTTTCTTGCCTGAAGCAAGACACGACTGGCAGCATTTACGCTTCTAAGACTTTAAGTCTGTGAATGAGTACAACTCTGAAGTTTGTCGAATCCGATCACTTCTCAAGTTTTGCAAAGAAGACTTGACTGAACAAGATCTCCTAGACAAGACCTATTCAACTTTCCATGCCACCAATATTGTCCTGTAACAACAATATATAACATAGAAATTCACCAAATTCTCATATTTGATCTCTATCTTATTACTTGCTGAAAAGCAAAACCAGTTGTTGATAGCTAGACCTACTGGCTCGAACGTTGTGCCTAAAGCACACTCTAGCGTGAATCGAGGCCAAAATCGACGCCAGAGGCGTGGTGGGAAAGGCAAGGGTTCTGACCCTAAGCCACAAGCCCAAGGTCGACAGGGCGTAGGCCCATCCAAGGGAGGACATAAAGCCCCGAAGCGCACTAATTTAGCTCCCAAAACCTCAAACTTCAAGACTAAGAGCAAGGCAACCAAAGAGGTGAGTCTGTGTTAACGTTGTGGTTCTCAAGACCATTGGTCCCGCACTTGCCGAGCTTTAGCTAATGCCATTGCTAAGTACCATTCAAGTCGTAAAGCAGTAGATACTAATCTTGCTCAAGTGGAGAATCCCGAAGATACTACCCTAGAGATTTCTGATTTTTAAGAAGCATCTACTCCGATTGAGATTTTAGACATGGACCTACATGTTGGCCGAATTTCACCACTAGTGGCCAAAACCATTAAGTGGTCGAACCCCCCTTATCTTTTGGTTTAAGTTTTGAACAATCTTTCCTTTTTGTTTGGTATTTGTTTTAAGTTTTTGGATATTATTTTGTGATATTATTTCTCGAATGATTAATTGAATAAATGATCTTTCAATTTCCATATACATGTGACCAATTTAATTAATTTATTTCTAGGTATGTCTTGTGGGGAAGTTAGTTGTCTTGCAGATAGTGCAACCACACACCATTTTACGTGAACGCATCTATTTTACTAACTTCATACCTAAAATATCACCTTTGACAACCCTTTCAGGCTCATGCAACCTGATTGAGGGGTACGACACTGCCCACCTAATGTTGTCCAATCGTACTAAATTAACCATTAAAGAGGCACTTTACTCACCCCGTTCCGGAAGAACGTTGTTGAGCTTTAAAGATATTCGAGATAATAATTACCACGCTGAAACTTCTGAAGAAAATGGAGTTGAATTCCTTTGCATCACTTCCTATGAATATGGCTAGAAGCGTTTTCATGAGAACATGGAGCGCCTTCCAAATGACTTGGATATTACAACCATTCGCTCTGTTGAGGTTCACCATGTGGCCGGCCCTAGTAGTGGGCTTGCAATGGAAAATTTGCTTTGGCATGACCGTTTGGGACACCCTGGACGAATTATGATGCGCCGTATCCTCAGTACTTCACACGAGCATTCCCTTACCCGCAGTAAGGACTTCATTCTTCGCACTTTTCCATGCCAAGCATGCTCCCTGGGTAAGCTAATCACTCACCCATCCATGCACAAGATCCAAACGGATCCTCCCAAATTTCTTCAAAGGATTCAGGAGGACATTTAGGGACCTATTCAACCATCTTACGGACCATTTAGATACTTTATGGTATTGGTTGATGCTTCCACACGTTGGTCACACGTGTGCCTTCTGTCCACTCGTAACGCTGCATTCTCCAAACTCCTAGCTCAAATTATTAAGCTAAGGGCTCACCACCCTGATTATCCGATTAAGTCGATTCAACTGGATAATGCTAGAGAATTTATATCGAAAACTTTCGATGACTATTGTATGTCTATTGGGATTGATGTTGAACATCATGTACCCCATGTTCACACCCAAAATGGCCTAGCAGAAGCGTTCATTAAGCGCCTTCAAATGATCGCTCAAACTTTGGTAATGCGAACCAAACTTCCGATATTTGCTTAGGGCTGTGCAATACTTCACGTAGCAATTTTGGTCTACCTAAGACCCATCATGACCCAACCTTACTCTGCGTTATAGTTGGTGACTAGATACGAGTCCGACATCTCGCATTTGTACATTTTTGGTTGTGCGGTCTATGTGCCAATTGCGCCGCCCTTACGTACCAAAATGGGTCCTCAGCTAAGATTGGGAATCTATGTCGGTTATGATTCTCTTTCAATCATTTGTTACTTAGAATCTTTGACAGGCGATCTCTTTACATCTCACTTTGCAGATTGTCACTTTAACGAGACAGTCTTCCCGACGTTAGGGGGAGATAAAAACATAGTTATTCCTGAAGAACGCTGAGAATTGTCGTGGTCTAATCCCATTATTTCTCATTTAGATCCTCACACTGCTCAGTCTGAAATTGAGGTGTGACGTATTTTAGATATACAAAGCGTTGCTCAAAGCATGCCGGATGTTTTTACTGATCAAGCGAAAGTGACGAGATCACATATACCAGCTGCAAACGTGCTTGAAAAGATAGATGTACCAAACGTATGTTGAACCATCACCCCTGAAAGACGAAACGCCCTCAAAAGATGTGTGGCCGCACCTAATGAGTGACCCACTACCCTAACAGCTAGCCAATCATTTGCTTCTACCCTTAAGCGTGGCAGACCTGTTGGTTCAAAGGATTCACAACCCCGGAAGAGGAAATCCATGGCACCAACTAGTGTGCCTAGTTCGAATCCTACCATCGCCAACTCATCCTTTCCAACGCATGAGGTTATTCTAGATTACGGTAGTGTCTTTGAAGAGACCAATCCGCCTCCTGAGAATCGTGAGATTTCGGTCCATTATGCTAGCCTGGATGTACTTTGGAATAGGAATGAGATGATAGTCGACGATGCATTTGCATATGCAGTAGGTATCGATATCATGATGAGCGATGACATTGAACCACGTTCCGTTGATGAATGTCGACGTAGAACTGATTGGTCAAATTGGAAACAAGCTGTCATATCCCGAACCGGCTCCTCCGTAGCACGATATTGTTCGCTTTGGGCCACGCCCTCACGGTTTTGTTTTTGGGAGCTCACGAGCAACTTCCCAGTGAGTCACCCATCATGGGATTGCTCTAGCCCAAACTTGCTTAACTTCGGAGTTCTGATGAAATCCGAAGCCAGTGAGCTCCCAAAAGGCCTCGTGCTAAATGAAGGTGGGCATGTACATATAAGGCACATCACCCCCTCTCCGTTGGTCGATGTGGGATGTCACAATCCACCCCACTTAAGGCGAACCCGGCGTCCTCGTCAGCACATCCGTACAGAATGGCAGAGTGGCTCTGATACCATTATGTCACATCCCGGACCGACTCTGTCGTAGCACGATATTGTCCGCTTTAGGCCACGACCTCACGGTTTTGTTTTTGGGAACTCACGAGCAACTTCCTAGTGGGTCACCCATCATGGGATTGCTTTAGCCCAAACTCGCTTAACTTCGGAGTTCCGATTAAATCTGAAGCCAGTGAGCTCCAAAAGGTCTCGTGCTAAATGGAGGTGGGCATGTACATATAAGGCACATCATGTTACAACCCGTCCCAAAATTTATGTGAAATTACCAAAATACCCCTAGTGTCAATGTTGACTTTTGTTGACTTTTCGGGACGACTTGTAAAAATTTATTTCTTTACATATTCTTGATGTACTCATCGATACGAACGCGTGGACGCAAGCGGAACTCAATTTGGAGTTGACACGAACTTTTTACGAAGCTTTAAAGTGTAGGGGCATTTTAGTAATTTCCACCCCGTAAGTTGGGATTAGGGTTTTTGGCTGGCTGCTGTGCAGCCAACCCTTCCTCTCATTCCTGCACGTTCTCCCCCTCTATCTCTCTTTCTCTCCCAGTTTTCTCTCTAAGCCAAAAACCTCACCGAAACCCTAACCTTTGGACGAATCACAAAACCGTCGAACCGTTGCCCAAAATCCATACCATCTCGATCATCTCGTCATTCTGGACGAGGCTGTGATTTTAGAATCTCCAAACTCGAACCCGATCGTCCAAACCGACGCTGGAATGAAAACGACGAACTGCCATTCAAGTTTCTGTACAATCCCGACATAGGTAAGCCTCGAAACCATTACCATTGGTTTTATTGGTTTGAGTAGGTTCAAATCGATATAAAGAACGTCCAATTTGGTGGAGTTTTGAAGGAGAACGGAATTAGGGTTTCCCGAAGCTCCCCGGCCAATTTCAGGCTATCTCTGGCCATTTTTCTGGCCTCAAATTGGTATGAAAATATTCTACTCGTCAATACCTTCATTTTGATATATGGCACGTTAAATTTGGCCAAAGAACGAAGAAGATATGAATTTTTAAAGTTTTGGACATTTTCGAAAAATTTTCCAGAATTCCGGCGAACTAGACGGCGGAGGACGGCGGCGGCTCCGGCAACCGGCGAGAGGAGGAAGAAGAAGGAATATTCCATCAACGGTAACGGAATATTCCTGACGGCGTCAGAATATTCCGTTAGAAAGGTATATTCCGTTAACTTTAACGGCGCTGACGTCAGCAGGCGCGTGGCTGAAGTCAGCATGCGCGTGGGGGTGACGTCAGCAAGCGCGTGCCGGGCGTGGGGACACGTGTCAGCGCGTGGCGACACGTGCTAGCGCGTGGGAACACGCGCCAGCGCGTGGGAACACGCGCCAGCGCGTGGCGACATGTGCGAGCGAGTGCCGGCGCGTGCCAGCGCGTGGCCGGCGCGTGAGGCCACCTCCAGGTGCGTGGCGGCATGTCCGACCGTTTCCCGGCGCGTGGCGGCGCACGGCGGCGGTGGACGGCGGCGGTGGACGGCGGCTGTAGAATTTTCGGGCTCCGGAAATCGTTTTTCGAGCCCGTTTTCACGAAAAATAGTGTTATTTTTGGAATATTTTTCTATAGGGCCTATATTGATTTATATTAGGGAGGTTCTAATTGTTCCTCTAATATTAAATAGGTAATTCTTCGGCGCCACACATCGAGGAGGGCAACACCGAAGGAGATTTCACTCCCAATCACCTGTGAGTGGACTTTTGGTTTATTAAATGATTTCAATGCTTTGAAATGATTACAGTTTTGATATATTAAATGATTTTAAATGTTTTTGAGGCATGCTTATATATATATATGGTTATATATATTATGAAATGATTTTGAGAATTGAATATATAGGGATATATATTATTAAATGGTTTTAGCCTATGATTTCGGGTATGCATAAATATTGGTATTTGATATATGACTCCGATGAGAATGCTATTTATGCAATGTTTAAATATTTGGGAAATTATGAAGTATATGATATTCTTCACTTCTACACATGAGTATGTATGTATGTTTTCAAACACACTTGGTATGCTTTCACTACGTTGTAGTACCGTCTCACGGCCGTAGGACAAGTCTCACATGTTTGGGTCACACGCACTGTACTCCAGGGGTATTGTCCGGTAAATACCTTAGTGCAAGCTTGTCTTACGTTTATGTTTATATTTGGGGAAAAGGCCCCACTACGTAAGGACTCGGGTGTGACGCGCAAATGCGCAAGTGCTTACATGTGTGTGGTACTAGGAGTACAAATTAATGGATAACGTAAAGTGTTTGTACGGGGATTGAGAGGCTGTTCCTTAACACGTACATGGGTGATTGCTTATATACCCTGTGTTGGTTTTCCTATTTATATTATTGGTATATATGTTGAAATGACCTATTGGAAATATGACTTGTTACCTTCAGATTTTATATTGATATATGTTTTCAGCTATACTTATAAAGTACGTTTTGATACATATTATGATAGTATGATTTTACAATTATACGGGATTTCAAATAGGGGGATATTATGTTGAAAAGAGAAAGGTACTTCGAAAACTTTATTTTTTGTCATTTTTTGTCCACTCACACCTTTGTTTTTGCGTCCCCTTCAGGACATAGTGATAGTGCATCCGGCGAAGTCGAGGCATCTGCATGGCAGCTCTGATCATCCATCCCGACCATGTAGGGATTTATCTTTTCTTTTCAGTTTCTATAATAATATCCATCCCTGTTATGGATAGAGATTCTAGGAACTTATTTTATTATTTGGTTTCCGCTGTTTCAAAATTAGTACGTTCTGAACCATATGCATATTGACATTGATTTCCGCAAACTTAATAGTATTTTAATTTTGTTTCCACTAAGTGTTGTCATGCATTTAATGGCTTCGTCACTTACGAGTGTCGGCCAGCACGCCCGAACTCGGTATCCACGTGGGTATCGAGGGTGGGGTGTGTCACATCACCCCCTCTCCGTTGGTCGATGTGGGATGTCACACAAGCAATCCATGTCGAACTTGATTCACTTGCGAAACGTAAAGTGTTTGGGCCTGTAATTCCTACACCTCCACATATGAAGCCCATTGGCTACGAGTGGATTTTCGTAAGTAAGCATAATGAGAATAATGAAATAGTGCGATACAAGACACACCTCATGGTGCAAGGTTTCTCTCAACGCCCTGGGATTGATTACGAAGAGACTTATTCCCCCGTAATGGACGTTATAACATTCCTCTACCTTACCAGTTTGGTAGTTTCAAAAAACTGAACATGCAGCTTATGGACGTGATAACCGCGTATCTCTATAGGGATCTTGATACGAAAATATACATGAAAGTTCCCGAAGGACTTACATTGACTGGATCAAATAGTTCTAAACCACGGAACACCCTCTCAATTAGATTGACTGGATCAAATAGTTCTAAACCACGGAACACCCTCTCAATTAGATTAAGACGTTCACTCTACGAATTAAAGCAATCTGGATGGATGTAGTATAATCGTTTGAGTGAGTATTTGATTAGTTAGGAATATGTGAATAATGAATTATGCCCATGCGTGTTTATTAAGAAGTCACATTTCAGATTTGCGATAGTTGCAGTCTATGTCGATGACATGAATCTCATTGGGACTCCCGAAGAGCTTGAGAAAACTGCCTCGCACCTAAAGTCAGAATTTGAGATGAAAGATCTTAGGAAAACTCGATATTGCCTCAGCCTGGAGCTTAAGCATTGTTCGGATGGTATTCTGATCCACCAATCGAACTACACCCATAAGGTGTTACGTCATTTTAATGAGGATAAAGCGAAACCTTCGAGTACTCTTATGGTCGTTCGAACGCTAGATGCAAAACGAGACCCTTTCTGTCCTAAAGACGATGAGGAAGAGGTTTTGGAGCCTGAAGTTCCATATTTGAGTGCAATTGGCGCTTTATGGTACTTAGCTCAGTGCACTAGACCGGACATCTCCTTCTCTGTTAATCTTCTTGCAAGATAATATTCAGCATGCTTAAAGCGAAGAAATGCTAAGTTATGAGCATATATATGACTCATAAAGGAAGGAGGAAACCACAATGCCCTCGGTGTGATCCACGTTTGGACTTGATTCGCTCCCCATGTTGGGGAAGGATGTTGAACCGAAGGTAAGTCTTTGATAAATATTGATACTTAGCTTGACTAAGTCGGATAGAGCGTACAAATAAAAGTGTCGATTCCCACAGACGACGCCAAATGTTGATGCACAAAATTTGGTCGATCTTAGACCAACCTAAAGTGTGGTGTAGTGACCTTTACGAGGGTGCTTCAATCACTAAGTGATGATGATATATAAAGAGATAAGGGTAGAGAAGTAAACATGAGATGTACGTGGTTCACCCTAAGTTGGGCTACGTCCACAAGGTTAGAGGAGTTCTCATTAATAATGTAGTGTTTAGATAATACAATGGTTTAAGCATAAGTAGAGGACTAAACTTGGATTAGGGGTCCTAAGATCCAAGAGCCCTTCATTGTGAGAGAGAAGTCTCCTTTTATATGTGAGGAGAGTCCCCTATTCTTGTCTGTGGTCAATGTGGAACTCTAGGAACGTTGTTGTAGCGTTGCCACGTGTCTTTGAGCAAGTGGACTACAAGTTGGAGGAATGGAGAGCTCATTTATTTGAGGTTGGTTAGTGTTCTTTGGTAAGGGTGCCAAAGCGAGGATCCTTCGGAGAGTTATCGAGACTTTCTAGTTGACTGGTACTCGATGGTTTCGAGGTCGATATAATATGGTACAAACAAAAAATACAGAAAAAAAAAATTTAAAAAAAAAAAAATACATTTGGGACGGATAATTCCGCCTCTAATCTCCCAACATTAATTAGGGCAAATAAATCAACCTCTATTATACATTAATGGTGTTCCTAATTAAATATGCCCCTAATCACAATTAATAGAGACGATTCAACTATTCCACCCCTAATGCTCACGTTTTTGGTAGATCTTTAGTGAAATGTAGCAAGGTAAGCTAACAATATAACAAGAAAACTCAGTTACGAGTCTATTTATCGGGACTGGCTACAGTGCTCGCAAGCATTGAATGCTCACACCGATCTCACCCTCCTTTCCCCCCTCTTTTCTCCCTCCTCCCTCCTTTTAATGGTGAGCATTCAATGCTTGCGAGCACTGTAGCCTACTCCCTATTTATCATTTCTTTCAACATATTTGTGTTACTGTGTCCTTACTTACGTGATGTTTTTTTTTATACCAGACAACAATTTTAACTGTCGTTTAAGACCTTTTTTGTACTAGTGTGGGTCAGTGGCTCGTATTAAAACCTAAAGATCAGAAATAAATTAGAATTTGAGATGGCGGTATGTTCATACGTGATGTGATATATACCAACTAACTAGTTACTTTTAAAGGTGAACTCAAGGGTTCAATGCAAGGAAATATTGTGGTATTTTTTCTTTTCGTCAAGTGTTGGTGTTGATGAAACTAGTTACCAAACAAGATTTTAGTTTAAAAAAAAAATGAAAATAAAAACTGAAAACGAAATGGTTGTCAAACGTTATGGAAAGAACACTAATATAACACCAATAAGGTTATAAATTCAGGGCCTGCTCTCATAATTAACAACACAGAAAATATATTGTTGCCCCATTGAGTGTACTATGAGAGGGACTGGAGAGATCATAGAAGACGTGAATACAAGAGGTCAACGCTTCTTATCTGAGTTCACCCACCATTTAACTTCAATTTTTTTTTAAATGATTCTTGGAGCGTGATTAGCCTCCTGGAGACATCAGGCCCCGCTGTCGCAAGCCTCTCCCCAGAACAATAATTAAGGTCATACAAGAAACCACTGCATTATACAAAGTATGTGACAGTAGTAACACATTACATGATCAAATTGACTGGCCATTCGACATATATCATTCGAAGCATCATAAGCCTGAAAATTTTCCAACTCTGTCATATGCTTAACTCATGTCTAATTTCAAGTTCGCCTAACGATGAAGGCGAACAGCTGAAGACCAAAGAGTATGAATTGATTCATGAGCAGAAATGACATTGTCAGTTTCAACCTCGCCTCTCCGGTTCAAAGCATTTTGCTCCAATGAAATCGCAGAAGGTAACACCATCTTTAGACGATTTGCCAACGTCTTGGAAATTACTTTGTACAGTCCCCGTGCAAGGGCTCAAATCAGAGGCACAAGTGGGAACCTTCACTTTTGGCACAAGAGTAAATCAAAGTATGAAATTGGGAGTTTTTAAACATGAGGTATGCAGATGCAATTCTTGCCAAACCTGAGGATGTAAATGCAATTTAGTTGCTGCTACTTATGCAGATCTTGACCACGATTTTAGACTCCAGCAGGATCCCACCTGATGTTGTCCATAAACTTTGCTTGATGTGTTTGCTGTGGTAAGCTTTTTGTTTTCACAAGAGAAAAAACATGCATGGTTTCATACAAGTGATCAAAAGAGTGGCACCGTTTTCGGACGAGAAAATTGTCATAGTCTTGCACAATCTTTAAGACCTTGTATCAATCTTCACGATTCCATAAAAATATCATATAATTTATCCAAATCTACACACAATTCTTACAACATATGAAATTATAAAAAAAAAACCATTCATAATTACAATATGACCAAAGTTTCAACATCATGTTTATTAATATTGCATAGAAAGTGGCAATTATCACTAAAACAATTATGCATTTACTAGCACGAAGGAAATCTAGTTGCAGACCTTTTAGCTAATTTAGGACATAATTATTCTCGATTGTGTCTGATTTAAAAATTTCACTAGCTCTATATCTTTGAAAATAGGTTTCGATGTACGGAATCTTGGTATCCTCGAGGGTATTCTTTGTTATATTTTTTAACATAAAAAAAAATGCATATATTAGGATATTAAATTATATAAATAATTTTACTTATCATGGGAGACAAAATATTAGCATTATTCAGATTCCTAGATTCCTGATGTACGGTATATTTTACTAACACATAAGGAATCAAAATATAAGAGTCACATTACAAACATATTACAATCAGTAATCTCAGATCAATTAGGGAGGGGTAATCATCTCATATATACATGAGCAAGCATGTACCATTCGAATTCATAACTCCCCAATTCTTAATAAATAAAGATGTCATACAATTGGAATGGTGTAAATAAAGATGTCTTCCTCCCTTAGAGCACCTTCACCCGTTGCCAAAAGGCAAGGGCAAGGGCAAGGGCTCCTAACTTGCCTTTGAAACCCAAAACACCTCTCCACCGGTCTAAAATGGAGAGGGCAACTTGTGGGCCAGCTGAAGCCTAACTAGAAGCCCGAGCAAGTTGCACTCGACCTCACGCCAGCAGACGTGGCTGACGTCAGTATGACGTCATCCACGTTCTGCTTTTTTTTTTTGTATCAGGCCCGTGCAATACATGCGGGGGTTTATGCGAGTGGAGCCAATAGCGCCTGACGCGCGGAGCCCACTTGGTCAGCAGCCACATAAAGGCTCTCTGACGTGGCACTTCCGTAGCCATTGGATTTCCAACAATAATCTGGACTGTTGGATTTCCAACGGTAAAAAAATATTGAATTCGTTACCGTTGTGCCACGTGGCACAATCTGGTGCATGGATTTAAAAATGAAAAAAAAAACGGTCAGGATTAATCTAAACGTTTAAAAAAAATGGAATTCAGTTTTTTTTTTTTTTTATAAATACCCCCAATCATGTTCTTCATTCCTCACACCACAACTCAATATTTATTTTTCCTACAAGCTCCTATATTTGTTTTCCACTTTTCAAATCTTTTTTTTACAAAAAAAAAAAAAAAAAAGAGTGAGAAGACAGTTTGGTCGATCACATAAGACATTGCATTATCTGAGTCTTGGGTGCGTGTTCAACGGGTGGAGTTGTACAAAGACAAGTGCTGTTTTTGAAGGGCAATCACTTGCCCTTGCCCTTGCCCTCCTCTAACGAGTGGAAATGCTCTTACTCTTCCTAATGTAAAGGAAATATTCTTATAACAATAATTTACAATATATTGTGTAAGTTTTTCCTATAATCAAACCCAACTAACACATTAGCATTTTATCTGTATCTTTGAATTTAGGTGTAGATTGCTTCCGAACTGTCTCGTAGTGAAGTACTAGCTATGAGTGTGTTAGCTGTTAACTAGATGAAAGCAACATTTTATGAGACGAAAAATGCCCCAGAAGTCTTTGTTTGATCTTCCAAGTTACATACTTGACTTGGTCTTACTGAAAACGAAGGCAACACATCATTTATCCGTCACGGTATCACCAAATAAATCTTGACCATCAATTGTTCATCTTATATTAATGGAAAAAATAAAACTCTACCATACCATTGCATGTCCTGTGGGTCATAACCTCAAACTAGAAAAATTTTACGGTACTCATTCTTATGTCATATTTATACCATCCAACAGTCAGATTTGAAGACTGTTGGCTACATGATCACATTTAACTGTTGGATGGTGTAAGTATGACATAGAGATGAGTACCGTAGTCAATCCCCTGAAACTGTTATCATATATGAATGTAGGCATGTGGTGACCACAAATCTCACCAGAAGTGGTGAAACTGCCGAAGAAATTAATGATACTTCTTTATCTTTTGAGTTGGAGCTAAGTGGTAGATTTGTTCTTTCTAGGTTTAGATTAGTTTAGTTTTGTTGTAGTTGTTTGTGCCGCTTTAGCGGTTGATGTGGTCTCATTGTTTGGTGATGACTTTGTGTGTTTTCCGGTATTGGTTAGTCGCTTATGTCGTTATTGTGGTATTTATATCAGTGGTTTTTGTTCACGTGGTGGGCATGTAGGGATTTTACTCTCTTTGTATTTTCTTGCAAATTATTTTCATATCAAATTTTTTATCACTGAGAAAATTTATCCATTTGACACCTCTTATAATTGTGATAGTTGATCAATGAAATCTCGTTATATTTCTTGTCAAAGAGGTATTCAATTTAGATCCATTTATTGGAGGAAAATGATTACAAACAAGAGTTCACACGTTATGTTGCTAGCTATATGGAACAATATATCATATTTGTCCCAAGAAAAGAATCCAAATGTTAAAGTTCATGTCCATCCCTTTCAAAAGGACCCTACAGCTCATGACTCCTAAGTTGACCCGACAAAGAGTTCATCATAGATGTACAAGAAGGTCCTGCAACTAATTTTGGATTTAAATCAAAGACAAAGCATAGCATTACTTACAAGAAAACAGGCATGGGTATCATTATTAATCGCTGAAAACTACACCTTCGTTGGTCGCATGGTGAAAATCCTAAAAATTATTATTCTTTTATTTAGCTGTGTACGTATGTCTTTGAGTCTTTCTCCTTGACTTTATTTGCAAGAAATTTCCAGTGAACATATAGCTACCAAGACCTTACGTTAATCAGTATCCATGCTCAAGTTTGGCAACAAGCACTATAGCTATGTATGAATGCTAAAACAACTTATTTGGGAAGTGCTTTTAGATAATTGAAAGCGTTTTTTGAGAAAATATTTTTGGTTTTTAAAAGAACTTGGAAGTGCTTCCTGCAAAAAGCACCAGTTATGTACTTCTTGCACGAAACACTTCAAGTGCTTTTCAGGATTAACTTGATATTTACTAAGGATTGATTTCAAAAATATTTTCTCTAAAAGCACTTTTCAAACGAAGCCTTAATGTTGCTTGGACAAGAATAGTAATGGCCAGCGTAAAATATCTGCTAGAGTATGGAGAGATTGTAATCGTGTATAATATTTTCTTTTTTCTCATCTCACCTTTCATAAGGGAGCAGCTGATATAGAAACTGTATCAACAAAATAGTATTTACAAAATTAAAAGAATAAACTTGATTTAGATCCAATTTTGTGAGCTACTATTAGGAATAGTCTACTTATGTGAAATTGGTCCAATGACGAGGATTATACATCAGCATACTTTTATTTTCGTATCAATATACCCTTAAGATTATAATTTGTTATGAATATGTAAATGTACATAATCCCTTAATTATAGTATTAATAGTTGAACGAATTCCTTAATTGTAGGATTTGAACTAATCCCTTAATTAATAACTTCAACTCTCCCGTAAGAATTCTAGGTTGGGAGGTTTTGGGTGCTGTTTTGAATGATACTAGACACTTTTTGCATTTAATTCCTCAGGTCCGTTTTAATCCTTAAAGGGAAGCAAACACTCTGGCTCATAGGCAAGGTGGTGTGGGAAAGTGATCCGGACGCCACTTGGTTTCGTTCGTGTTTATCTACCTATATCATAGATTTTTTTTATTAACCTATCCTCTACACACACACACACACACACACACACACACACATATATATATATTACCTGTATTACAGATTAATTGTATTATCACTTGTTTTTTGGTAATCTATCTCAAATTAATTGTTTTTCTACATGTATAATAGATGTTTTTTTATTGATCTACCTCTATATCTATTTTTTTAAGGAAATTACACACAAGGTATACTTTTAGCTTTGAATTTAAATTGAGACTATTTTTTATTTATTTCAAGGAGAGACAAAATTATACACGTGGTATATGATGTTATTTTCGTTGAAGCTAAAGTTACTAAACTACCACTTCTGTTATTTTTGACATTGAGGCCTACTTCTTCGGCATTAACCGACAACGAGCGTCGAGAAGACGAAGTCAAGCTCGTTGAGGCCGAAATTAGGGTGGGAAGCCATGTCGTCGAGGATGCAGCAGCGGTGGCCGCTATGTTTGATCTGAATCTAAATCTCAACCTACTGAGTGATCAATGATGTGATGAGAAACCCTAAACTGATTCTACTAAAATATATAAAAAAAATATACAAAACTAATTCTACATATAGTTAGAACTGTTTCTGTAAAAATCTGACACATCCCGATCCTGACACGCTAGGTGTCGGGAGGTGCTGGCCAACACGTGTTAAGTGACGAAAGCCAATTATGCATGTATAAGTGAAAAAGTGAGTAGAAATAGAGTTGGATGCGGAAGTCAGAGTGTGGTGATGGGTAAAGACCCATTATTACAGGTGCATAATAGTCAGAGCAAAGTAAATAGAATATAGAGTATAAACATTCACATCCTCGTGAGGAGGATGGATAAGTAAAAGTTAACTAAAAGTAGGAGTGAATCTTACATAATCTGGAGAGAGTGTCAAAACCACCAACCACAGCCAAAGCAACCCCTCGTGTCACTGGTAATCGAAACCGCTACTAAGTCCTGGAGGGGCGCAAAACATAAAAAAGTGAGTGGGTCAAAAAGCAAAGTTTGATAAAACCTTTGATTTCAAGAGCATACTATCCCCTCGCTAGAAAACATGTATAGTTTTTGAAAATACGTCATACTCCCCGGTATGATCCTCAAAATACTAATATAGTAATGCTCAAAACACGGGTACTTCCCGATATGCACGACTGACTGCTCACCCATATGTAAACACACAAGCCCAAGTAGATAAGCTACGAGGAACAGGCTAGGTATATAAGTAATACGCTGAGTACTATAATGACGCGAGTCTAACGCTAAGCACTGGGCACAAAGTGTGTCACACAAGTTCGAGTTGCCTAGTGCAACCTAGAACAGGCTAGTACCTACAATGGATCCAAAGTTGCGTAGCGGTACTGGTAGTGACATCTCCAAACGTCAAGGCTAGTCCTGGCCACAAGACTGAGTACTGATACCCGGGGTGTTATACATCTACTGATGAGCAACAGTATAAAAATATGTATAGCAATATAATACAAATGTTCTACCTCCAACATTCGCATATGATATGAGTTATGCTAACAATTTAAAGAAAGCATTGAAAAACCATACGTAGATATATATTTATCAAAACAAAGACCAACTCACTCACCTGTAAGTAGTCGGGTCGTAGCCCCCTGTCCTGGGTAGCCCCTGTAGTTCTCTGGATAAGTCTCACCTATATGAGATATCACTATAATAATGATTAACTCATAAAGGTTTTAATTAAACTAATTAATTAAACCTATCCCTTGTTGGCTCAACACGGAGGTCCGAAACACTCCGTAAAATACCATACGTACTGCCCCTAGGTAGTACGCGTCGTCATGAGTCGCCTCGCGAAGAAGGAATTGAAAAATAGTGTCACACGCGCCCTCACGCGTGGGCTAGCCTTGGCTCACGCGAGGCTCCACGCGCTGGGTTAACGCACCGGTCTAGACTGGTTGCTGACGTCACTGCTGACCTCATGGCCGGTATCGACCGTTGCTGACATCACTGCTGATGTCACTCGGTCTAAACCATTGTTGACGTCACCCGGCCGGTCTGGACTGGTTGCTGAAGTCAGCGCCGGTCGCCGCTGCAACGTTTTTCGGCCGCCATCGCTGTCGCCAGAATTTTGGCCGGTTTCTGGAGAAATTTTCAATCTCCATACCTTCTTCATTTCTTGGCCAAATTTCACGTTCTTTATATCAAAATGAAGCTAGAGAGGAGTAGAATGACGTTGTACCTTTGGTTTGGCCGTACAAGCTCAGGAAATGGCCTGTAATTGCCTCGAAAGGCCGCGGGTATTGTAGCTTCACTGATCTATGTCAAAACTCAACCAAATCAAGCAAACCACATATGAAAATTCATCTACTCAACGAGAGGAACCCAATGGTGGTAGTTAGAAACCTCACCTCGGTCTAGAATGGTGAGAAAATCACCGAGAAGGTCCAGTTCTTCCGTGAGCTTTTCCTGTCAAACGGTTGGGAGTTTGGACGAACGGTTTGCACCGTAGAGTCCAGGGCGTCGAGACGAAAAAGGTGGTGATTTTAGTTTGCCTCAGATTGACGGTTTTTCGTCGACGTGCACTGTGCACATACGGTGAGAGAGAGGAAGAAAAAGAGAAGAATGAAAATGGGATAAGGGAGAAAAATCAGACGGGGAAGAAGAAGGAAAAAGAGATATTTTGAGTTTTGGGAGTTTTGCGAGAAAGATCACACGATCCCGTGTATAAAATAATCACGCACGTATCCAAAATATCCCCCGGGAATTATTTTATAACAAATTTTTTAAGGGATGTTACAATAGTTGAAGATGGGATGGACTGATAGCATGTATGTAATTTTGTTGAAATTATACAAATTGATTCTACTAAAACTATACAAATTGGTTCTACTAAAAAGTATACAAAATTGATTTTACATATATTTGAAACTGATTATGCAAAAATGGTCAAGGAGCGGTTGGACTGATAGCATGTACATAATTTTTTTGTAATTATACAAATTGATTCTACTAATAGACAAATTGGTTCTATTAAAAAGTATACAAAATTGATTTTACATATATTTGAAATTGATTATTCAAAAATGGTCGAGGAACGGTTGGACTGATGGCATGTATGTGATTTTGTTGAAAGTATACAAATTGATTCTACTAAAACTATACAAACTAGTTCTACTAAAAAATATACAAAATTGATTCTACATATATTTGGAATTGATTCTGCAAAAAAAGTCGAGGAGTAGGTCTAGATGGCATGTATGTAGTTTTATTGAAAGTATACAAATTGATTTTACTAAAACTATACAAACTAGTTCTACTAAAAAGTACACAAAACTGATTCTACATATATTTAAAATTGATTCTGCAAAAATGGTCGAGGAGCGGGCCGAGCTAGTGGCATGTATGTAATTTTGTTGAAGTTGTCACAGCCCGTTCAAAGTTTTAACTTATTTTATTCCCAGAAGTGGGAAATGACATTTTTGCCCCTGGGTTGACTTTTCGGTTGACTTTTGCGTCGTAACTCGTACGACGCATCCACTTGTATTTTCTTGACGTGCTCGTCGATACGAATTCGTAGACGTGAGCCGTACGTCGTTCGGACTCCGAACGAATATTTTACGGGCGTTGAATTTCGACGTTTTCCGTAATTCAAATTTGGGCAATTTTGTCTGGTTTGGGCTGGGGCCCATTTGTCTGCAGACAGTGGCCTATCCCAGATTTCCTGGGATTTGGTCTGGTTGGTTTTGGCCCTTTGTGGCCGAGCCATTTTTTCCCCCCTTTCTTCCTTCTCAGCACAACAACAACAACCACCATTTTTGGTGCAAATCACACCGTGGCCCTCAGCAAGCTCTCACTCTCTTCTTCTTCCCTGCAAGCAGGCCACACCCAGCTAACCAAAACCAGGAAACAAACTGAACCAGGAAACCCAGAAATTTGCTATTTACACCCGAGCCCTTCCCGACGAGCTTTCTCGTCGATTTCGAGCCAAAAACTCATCAAACGAATCACCACCGTGTTCCTGGATGTCCTTTGTACCTTGCTCGAGCCTTGGATGGTGGTGGTTGGCCGAGAATCGAGGAAACCGTGATCGGCTTTTTGCACCGTGGCTTCTTCCTCAATTTCAGGCCACTTCTGGCCAGTTTTTGGTCCCCAAAATGGTACAATCTTGTTCCCCTCATCTCTAGCTTCATTTTGGTACTTGAATCGTCCAATTTGGACTTAAAACGAAGAAGTTATGAAGCTTTGAAATTTCCCCAGAAATCCGGCCATTTTTCCAGATTCCGGCGACGGCGACGGCGGCGCTGGCGGCGGCGCCGGCGACCGGAATCCTGGCAGGGATGACCGGCGCTGACGTCATCGGACCGGGTTGGACCGGCCTTGCTGACGTCAGCAGACCGGTTCAGACCGGACTTGCTGACGTCAGCATTGACCGAACCGGCTTGAGCCGAGCTGCGTTGATGGCTTGAGCCGAGCCGCATTGACGGCTTGAGCCGAGCCGTGTTTACCGGCTTGAGCCGAGCTGAGTTGACCGGCTCACCGGCTCAGTTGAC
Organism: Gillenia trifoliata; assembly: GCA_018257905.1. Classification (NCBI taxonomy): domain Eukaryota; kingdom Viridiplantae; phylum Streptophyta; class Magnoliopsida; order Rosales; family Rosaceae; genus Gillenia; species Gillenia trifoliata. The sequence goes on along the minus strand of CM031080.1, from coordinate 9,112,063 downwards.
CAGCTCGCGCGTGAGCTGCGCGTGGAGCCATAGGCTCCGACCTTCAAGCCGCGCGTGAGGGCGCGTGGGAGGTCCTTTTTCGAATCTGTTTTCACGTGTCGACTCGTGACGACGTGTACTACCTCGGGGTAGTATGCATGTTAATTTTTGAGGTGTTTTGGACCTCCAAATTGAGAAAGCATGGGATAGGTTTAATTAATTCTTTAATTAGTGACCTTTATGAGTTTAATCATTGTACCGGTGATATCTCATATAGGTGGGGCCTATCCAGAGGACTACCGGGGCTACCCAGGACGGGGTACATCGACCCGGCTACCTACAGGTGAGTGAGTGGGTCTTTGTTTGATAAATGTATATATATATATACGTATGGCTTTTTAAACGCTTTCTTAAATTGTTAGCATAGATGCATATTCATTACGTGTGTTGGAGGTAGAACACTCGTACTATATTGTCATGCATGATTTTATACTGTTGCTCCTCAGTAGTTGTATAACACCCCAGGTATAGTACTCAGTCTCGTGGCCAGGACAAGCCTTGACGTTAGGAGCTGTCACTATCAGTACCGCTACGCAGCATTGGATCCATGTAGGTACTAGCCTGTCTTAGGTTGCACTAGGCAACTCGGACTTGTGTGACGCACATTTGTGCACAGTGGTTAGCACTAGACTCGCGTCATTGGAGTACTTAGCGTAATTATTTATACCTAGCTTGTTCATTGTGGGATTTAGCCCCGTGGACATGTGTGTTTACATACGAGCGAGCAAATACAGTAAATGATGTATCGGGGAGTACCCGAATGTTTTAAATGGTAGTGTTTTGAGGATCATGCGTACGGGCATGACTTATTTTATCAATTATACTTGTTTTCAAACGAGGGGTTACTAGTTTTTGAAAACAACGGTTTTATCAAACTTTGCTTTTTGACCCACTCACCGTTTTATGTTTTGCGCCCCTCCAGGTTAGTTGGCTGGGAGCCTTGCGACGTCGATGGCGCGGTGGTATGACGATGTAGGGATTCTTATACGTTCGTATAAATTTGTATCCATTATTCTACTCATACTTATTATTCTTTTAATTCTTCCGCCTGTTGGAAATATGCCCTGAAAGTCAATCTTTGGAAGAAACTTTTCAGGACATTGACTGTATGTATGGATAACCCTAAATACAGCAAAAGGGCAAAGTCACTTATTAGGACAATCTCAATAGTTGATAAATGTCCAAATAGTGAATCCATGGACAATGGATTGATGGAAGAAGTAATCTAATGAAGTTAGACTGCAGAGACCTTCTTCTCATAACCATGATGTTCAAAATGTTCCTGGTCATGGGATTGTCGGAGGGATACTGACAATCCATAGACCAGTACGTACTATGTCAGCTTCAAATGGGAAGGATGGAGAGTCTCAGCCATTCGTGTATTGACACTATGACAAGTATGTAGGTGCTCATTAAGGGAATGAGTTCACTGAATACAATCGAAGGGAGTACTTGCATGGAGGTCTACTCACATGTCAAGCAAGTAACTCCATTGATTGGAATATGTAAGTAATCCTTTGACCTGAGACATCATAGTTGTCTTGTGGTTAGGTCCTTGATCTTTGATTGTGTCAAAGTCACCCCAATCTTGAGGGTGTCCACGGCATAATTGGGGTTAAGCTACTTAGCCATGGAGGCAAGTGAATGGTCAACAAGGGATCTCTAATCCTCGTTACGAGAGGAAGAATACTCTAAGATATGATTCGGGAATCTTCGGCCGAAGTAATGAGCGTAGTGAATGAAAGTGTTCCTTTACGACTCAATAGAATCATATAACATGGTATAATCACATTAGGGGTTTGACATTATGTATCCATACCCTAATAATGTGATTGAGAGTATTGTATTAGAGAAGGATCGAATTACATTGTAATTCCAATTGAATAGGTTCTCCGAACAAACTTCTACATTAGCTTGGGTAGCCATGATATATGTTTAGATGTCACTCATGGCTTGTGGGTTCTTCTTGATGATTAAATATGTAGTCATCAAAGAAGAAAGAGAATTAAAAGTAAGTTTTAATTCACTAGATGATTGGATTAAAACTAATCAATTGGATTGATACCAATCACCTCACTGCCTTGCTAATTAGAACCTAAAATGATTGTACACCGATACACTCTTGTGGTGGAACCACATATGAATGATGGAAATAATTAATTGAATTAATTGAGTGATATGATTAATTAGAAAGTCTAATGAAATCATAGAAGCGATTAAAGATCGTTTTGGACTTTATGAAAAGTTCGGGTTCATTAGGGCCCATTGGGCCCTAAACCTCTTTGGGCTTTTATTCAAGCATAAGATGACTTGAATTATAAAAGCCCAAAAGCCCAAAAATGCACTCAATGGCCGGATCTAATGAGAGAGAGTGAGTGGAGTCAAAAGTTGACTCCCCTCTTTTATATATATGGAAGTTTAATGAAACTTTCATTAGAGGAACTCATCACCATACTTCACACTATACTTGGTATGGCTTTGGATTGAGTTTGTCAACCAAAGAGAAGAAAAATATCTCCTCATTCCTCACTAAAACAGCCGGCCATTTCCAAGAGAAGGGATAGCTACTCATCTCCCTTTCTTTTGATGATCCATCATCCATTCCACTACTAGTGTAGGTGTGGATCTTTAGAGGCCTTCTACCTTGGAGGCTCTAGGAGAATTCTATTGAAGGCAATCATTAAAGGTGGAGGAATCAAGGAAGGAAGCAAGGCTCAAGGAGTTCCAAGAACAAAGGGCTTGGAGGTGGTCCATCCTTGGTCTAAAGAGTAGATCAAGAGGTATAAGACTACACCTTAACTTTGTTCTTATTTTCTTAGATGCATCAAATATTAACCTATGCTTCTTGAAGGGGATTTGCATGACTAATTGCTTTGATAATTTAGCTTCCGTTGCTTATGCATATGAATTTCGAATTGTATATGCATGCTAGTCATTAGAAATCCCATACAAATCTCATAATTTCCCTTCAAGTGGTATCAAGAGCCAAAGGTTTATATTTGTTGTGTCCTTTTGGATTTTATATATATGGGTTATAATTTTATGTTAGACATAATATTTCTTCATTCAAAGTATGTTTATCTTTTGTTTTTCAATTGTTGAAAAATGTGATTCAAAAGTTGAAGAAGATATGCATGCAAAAGTGTTTTGGATGCATGAATGAAGAGTGAGTTTTTTGAACAAAAATTGGGGTTTTTGACTACATGGGAGGGCACGGTTTTGGGGGAGTTTTTGGGCTAGTGTTTGTGTTTTATTTTGATATACACTCACACACTTTTAAGCTAGAAAGTCTAGCCCTTGTCACTTTTGTTTTTGTTTTGAAAAACCACCAAGAAAGTGCAAATCTTGAAATTGTTTCATGGTTTTTGTTCTTGGTGTTCATTTCATTTTTCTTACTTTAATTTCTGTTTTGGGTATGTATTTTATCTATCAAAATTGTTTGTAGATTTAAAATATCCTAGTTTTGACTAGGAACCCATCCCTCACCCATACCCAAACCTTACTTCAAAGTCAACAAAGGACATTTGGTGACAAGGAAAAGCATGGGCTCTTACATGTTTTTGAAATTAAGGGAAAAGTTGGACTTTCTCCCTCTCTCCCTTACCACAGCCGGCCTAACCCCATGATGAGTCCCTTTTGGGCTCTTTTGCAATTTTAAAAAGTTGTATTTACTTTCTAGTATTTGCGGTTTGACCCATAACTTTTAAATATTTGCAATTTTGCCCCACCTCTCTTGAGGACAAAATATATTGATATTTATTTTTTGTTTGTAGATTAAACTCATCATACAATTATGCCCATATGTACTAAATCTAATTGATAATTGTTGCATTTCAATTAATTATTTAATGTGATTAAATAGTTAGTAGAATGGTTGACTATGGACATACGCAAAGGTTTAAATTCCTTGGTATTGTATATACTCTGTATCCCGTACCTTGTACGATTGCTGTTGTATTGATTCTTTCGCCCGTACATTTGTGTACACTTGATCTTAAATTATTCAAATATTCTTATTTCTTTCAATTTGGCTTTCGTCACCCTACGTGGTGTCGGCCAGCACACTCGACTTTTGGGTGTCCACGTGTACATCCGGGTCGGGATGTGTCATGTCCCCTTCCTCTTCCTCTTCTCTGCAACACAAAACAACAAAGAACCAAAAACCTCCCAAATTTCTCAAGGCACCCGAGGCCTCCTCCCTTCTCTCTGAGCCATCCTTTGGCCATGGGAGACCACTGACATTTTCTTCACACTCGTCGACCTCGAATGCTTGGACCTGGACCACAGCCGACCCTGGAAACTTTCAAGGTCAGTTTCTAGAATTTTTCCGGCGAGGTTCAATTTTGAACCTCGGCCATTTCTTGGTGAAATCAAACCCAAAACATCCCAAACTAATCACCATTGTGTTCCTGGAAGTCCCAGGAACCTTGCTCAAGCCTTGGATGGTGACGTTTGGCCGAGAATGGAGGAGATCAAGTTTGGCCGGTTTTGCATCGTGGCTTCCCCTCAAATTTCAGGCCACTTCTGGCCAGTTTTTGGCCTCCAAAATGGTAAAATATTATTCTCCTCACTTCTAGCTTCATTTTGGTACTTGAATCGTCCAATTTGGCCTTGAAATGAAGGAGTTATGAAGCTCTGAAATTTCCCAGAAATTCCGGCCAAAATTTTCCAGATTCCGGTGACGGCGCCGACGACCGAAAAGAGGTTGAAGACGACCGGCGCTGACGTCAGCAAACCGGGTCAGACCGGTCCTGCTGATGTCAGTAAACCGGTTCAACCTGGTCAGACTGGAATATTTCAAGGAATATTCCATCCATTAACCTTAACGGCGTTAACGGAATATTCTAACGCCGTTAGAATATTCCGTTAACTCTAACTGCACAGTAACGGCGCGTGACCGGCGCGTGTCACCGGCGACCAGCCGGCGCGTGACCGGCGCGTGTGGCGCGTGGCCGCGCGTGGATGGCTTCCAGCCGCGCGTGACGGCGCGTGGAGGCGCATGTCCATAGTCAACCATTCTACTAACTATTTAATCACATTAAATAATTAATTGAAATGCAACAATTATCAATTAGATTTAGTACATATGGGCATAATTGTATGATGAGTTTAATCTACAAACAAAAATAAAATATCAATATATTTTGTCCTCTAGAGAGGTGGGGCCAAAATGCAAATACTTAAAAGTAAATACAACATATTTAAATTTGCAAAAGAGCCCCTAAAGGACCCATCATTGGGTATGGCCGGTTATGGGATGGGGAGAGGGAAAAAATGTCAAACATTTTCAAACATGTAAGAGGTCATACTTTCCTTGTCACAAACTTGTCCTTGTTCACTTTGAAGTAAGGTTTGGGTATGGGCACGGTAAGGCTTCCTAGTCAAATCTAGGATGGTGTAAATCTACAAACATTTTTGATAGATAATAATATACCCAAAACAGAAAATAAAGTAAGAATAATAATATGAACACCAAGAACAAAACCATGAAAACAATTTCAAGATTTGCACTTTCTTGGTGGTTTTTCAAATCAAAAACAAAAGTGACAAGGGCTAGACTTTCTAGCTTAAAAGTGTGTGAGTTGAAGGATAAATTTTGTCCTAGCTAAGAACAATAGATGAACATTTGAATACATAAGCCAACTAATAACAATTTAAAGCAAGCATGCACTCAAAAACAATTCATAAAACCCATGACTTTCAAAGCCTAGAATATGGTGAACCAAAAGACTCTTTAACAAAATTAAAGAGAGTGAGGTTTGGAGATTCATTACCCTTGAAGCTCATCCTTGTTTGCACAAGGGATTCACCCAAGTGGAGGGCCTTCAAGTCACCTCCTTTGCTCCTTGAGGATGTGAGGATAGGATCTCCTAAACACCAAAGATTTGGTGTCTCTAAGTCTCCACACCAAGGATGAGGTGTGAAGATGAAATGGATGATTTTAGAAGCAAGAGATTGCTAGCTATTTGCTTCCTAAAATGGCCGGCCTCCCTTGAAGAAAGAGAGAAAAGTTCACCTCATTTTCCTCCAAGAAAAACCCCTTAAGTGATTATGGCCATAAAGTTCCCTTTATGCCTCATCACATGTGAGTGGCAAACTTGTAAATAACTCAAGTTTGCCTCCACTCACTCTAGGCCGGTTTTGGCTTTTATTTTGGGTTAATTTCCATTTAGTTTTAGCTGTCATACAACCTAAACTCAATGGGCCTTGTGGACCAAAAACCCTTTTGGGCCCCGAAACCCAAAACCAACTTAAAAGCCCAAATACGAACCTTTCGTATAATTAATTAATCATGATCATTCTCAATTAAACAATTTAATTGCTTATCCATTCCTTTATTTCTTCACTTTCATCCTTACTCGGTGTACGATCCATTAGGTTCCAATTAGCGAGGCAGTGGGCGATTGTTACTCTTAACGATCGATTGTGAATTGAAACCACATTTCAATTCTCCCTTTGATGAAGATTAGTGTTTGCTAATCCTTAGGGCTTCCACAAACCATGAGTGACACCTAGCAGTATGTCATGGTTACCCAAGCTAAGTAGAAGTGGTTGGAGAACCTATTTACTTGCAATTACAATGCAATACGGTCCTTTTCTAATACAATACTCCTAATCACATTGTCTACTATCCAATGTGATTCTCTTCTATATGATTCAATTGAATATGATTTGAAACAAATTTCCTAAGTCATATTCATGTGCTTTGGCCAAAGACTTTCGAACCGTATCTCAGAGTATTCTCCTTCCACCATGGAAGGTTAGAGATCCCTTGTTGTGCACTCATATGCCTACATGACTAGATAGCTTGACCCCAACAATGCCGTGGACACTCGCAATGGAATGCCTTTGACATGATCAAAGATCAAGGATCCAATCATTAGACATCGATGGTGCCTCAGGTCAAAGGACTACTTTGCATATTGCAACCTAGAAGTTCTTACATGACATGTATGTACGAACTCCTATTGATCGTCGTTCAGTGTACTCAATTACCTTTTGAGCACCTATGTGTTTGTCTTAGTGTCCAACACTAAATGACTTGAGACTAGTCATACTCAACGATTGAGTCAACATAACACATACTAACCTTAGCGGATTGTCAATGCCCAATTGACAATCCTATGGCTAGGAACGTTTTAGGAATGAACATAAGAGAGAGGTCTCGTTTATCTAACTTACTTAGATCACTTCTCTCTTAGATCAAATACATTCCTTGGATTCTCTTATTGATAAAACACATGATACAATAAATAGTGATTAACAATAAGCTTTGCCCTTTCATTAAACAAATAATAGTTTAATACAATAAGTATTCCAAAAAGCTATTACATCAAATGAGTGGCTTTGTGGGCATACTTCCAACATGAGTATATATCAAAATAAAACACAAACACAAGCCAAAATACTCCCCCAAAACCGTGCCCTTCCCAAAGATCAAAAGCCCCAATTTTTGTTCAAAAAACTCACTCTTCATTCATGCATCCAAAACACTTTTGTATGCATATCCTTTTCAACTCTTGAAACACATTTCTCAACAATTGAAAAAACAAAAGATAAACTTATTTAGAATGAAGAAATATTATGTCAAACATAAAATCATAACCCATATGCATAAAATCCAAAAGGACACAACAAATATAAACCTTTGGCTCTGATACCACTTGAAGGGAAATTATGAGATTTATGTGGGATTTCTAATGACTAGCATGCAAATACAATTCTCAATTTATAAGCATAAGCAACGGAAGCAAAATTATCAAAGCAATAGTCATGCAAATCCCCTTCAAGAAGCATAGGTTCATATTTGATGCATCTACTAACAATGAAGAACAAAGTGAAGGTGTAGTTTTATACCTCTTGATCTAGACTTGAGACCAAGGATGGACCACCTCCAAGCTTTCTCTTCTTGGAACTCCTTGAGCCTAGCCTCCCTCCTTGCTTCCTCCACCTTGAAAGGTTGGGACTTCTTTTGGTTCTCCTCTAGTCCCCAAAGTTGAAGACCTCTAAAGATCCACACCCACCCAAGTAGTGGAATGGATGATGGATAACCCAAAAGAAAGAGAGATGAGTAGCTATCCCTTTGCTTTTGGGTGGCCGGCTGTGAAGAGTGAAAAGGGAGAGAGATTTTTTTTCTTTTTCTTGTTGTAAACACACACAAAAGCCCTTGATGAATCTAATTCATTAAACTTTCATTTATAGATATGAAAGAAGTGAGTCAACCTTTGACTCTTCTCTCACTCTCTCTCTTTCTCTCTTTAGGCCGGCCCCCTTAGTGTTGTTTGGGCTTTTGGGCTTTTAATAGTTCAAGTCATCTTATGCTTGAATAAAAGCCAAATGGGTTTGGGCCCAATGGGCCCGAATAAACCCGAACATTTCAGTAAGCCCAAAAATGATCTTTCATCGCCTTTATGATTTCATTAGACTTTCTAATTAATCATAACACTTAATTAATCCAATTAATTATTTTCATCATTCATATGTTGTTCCACCACAAGAGTGTATCGGTGTACAACATATGAATGATGAAAATAATTAATTAATCCAATTAATTATTTTCATCATTCATATGTTGTTCCACCACAAGAGTGTATTGGTATCAATCCAATTGATTAGTTTTAATCCAATCATCTAGTGAATTAAAACTTATTTTAATTCTTTATCTTCTTTGATGATTACTAATTTAATCATCCATAAGATCCCACAAGCCATGAGTGACATCTAAACATATATCATGGCTACCCAAGCTAATGTAGAATTTTGTTCGGAGAACCTATTCAATTGGAATTACAATGTAATTCGATCCTTCTCTAACGCAATACTCTCAATCATATTACTAGGGTATGGATTCATCATGTCAAACCCGTAATGTGATTATACCATGTTATATGATTCAATTGAGTCGTAAAGGAACACTTTCCATTACTACACTCACTACTTCGGCCGAAGATTCCCGAATGCTTACACGGTGTTAGTTGTACTGTTCGGGGCCAGGACCAGCTTCACGTGATTGTTCACACGCACCGATACGCTCGTTATGGATCCATAGCAGGTGCCAGCCTGTTCTAGGTCGCCTTGGCGACTCGAACTCGTTGTGATGCGCGTAGCGCCAGCTTCACGTGATTGTAGTACATGAGCGTATCGTTATTTATACACCCAGCCTGTTCATGACAGAGTACATCTGTATGAACTCGTGTGTTTGCCATACCTAAACGAGCGTTTATCTTATAGTTTTGTATTGTGATTTTACCACTGATTTTCACTGATGCCTCGGAGGCTTTTATTTGATTTACGGGTTTCCCGTATATCTTTATTTTACGAACGTTCGGGTAAAGTATTTTCTACCGAACGGTGGCTTTCTGCCCGTTTCGGACGATAAGTATATTTCCGTACTTACCTAAATTTTCTACCTACTATTGTAGTATGTTTTCCGAATTGGTTTTCCGATCAATTACTTGATCTTGACGGCGAGGGGTTACTATTTTCAGAAATGAAAGGTTTTCACAAAAATAACTACTTATGGCCCACTCACCCTTCTGTTTTGCGCCCCTCCAGGTTTAGTGGCTGGAGCTGTCGACGTTCGAGGCGGTGGTATGACAAGTGTTTAATTCTTGGTAATTGTGAACACTAGGTATTCTGTACTTTGTATTTGGTGCTTTGTACAACAGTTTACTTTACTTATTCTTCCGCCTGTACAACTTTTGTGTACTCTGACCTTAAATTCTTTCAATTGTTCAATTTATTTCTTATTTCTTTCAATTTGGCTTTCGTCACCCTACGTGGTGTCGGCCAACACATCCGACTTTTGGGTGTCCACGTGTACATCCGGGTCGGGATGTGTCACATCCCGTAAAAAGTTTGTTATAAAATAATTCCCGGAGGATATTTTCTACACGTGCGTGTTTATTTCGTACACGGAATCGTGTAAGTTTACTGTTTTGGTGGGTGCACAATACCCCCAAAAACCCAATTTTCCTTTTCTTTCCTTCCCCTTTCCTTCTCCCCGTCACTTTTCTAAATTTTCTCAGCTTTGTCTTTTTCTTTCTCTCTCTCACCGTGTGTGCACAGTGCACATCGACGAAAGACCGTCGAATCGAGGCGAACCAAAATCACCACCTTCTTCGTCTCGACGCCCTGGACACAACGGTGCAAACCGTTCGTCCAAACTCTCAACCGTTTGACGGGAAACGCACCCAGAAGAACCGGAACTTCCTGGCCATTTTCCGACCAATCTTGACCGAGGTAAGGTTTCTAACTACCACCATTGTCTTCCTCTCGTTGAGTAGATGAATTTGCATAGGTCGTTTGCCTAATTTGGTTGAGTTTTGGCGTAGATCGACAAAGCTACAGTGAACCGTGACTTTCGAGGCAATTACAGGCCATTTCCCGAGCTTGTACGACCAAACCAAAGGTACACCGTGATTCTACTCTTCTCTAGCTTCATTTTGATATATGGAACGTAAAATTTGGCCAAGAAATTAAGAAGATATGGAGCTTTAAAAATTTTCCAGAAATCGGCCAAAATTCCGGCGACGGCGGCGGCGACCAAAAAATGTTGCAGCGGTGACCGGCGCTGGCGTCAGCAACCTGTTCAAACTGGCGCTGACGTCAGCAACCGTTTCAGACCGAGCTGACGTCAGCGATGACGTCAGTGTTGACCGTGCGTGGAGCATCTTTTTTTTATTCCGTCTTCACGAGGTGACTCGTGACGACACATACTACCTAGGGGCAGTACGCACGATATTTTTCGAGGTGTTTTGGACCTCCCTGTTGAGCAAACAAGGGATAGGTGTAATTAATTAGTTAATTAGTAACCTTTATGAGTTTAATCATTATTACAGTGATATCTCATATAGGTGAGACTTTTCCAGAGGACTACCAGAGCTACCCAAGACATGGAGGCTACGACCCAGCTACCTACAGGTGAGCGAGTGGGTCTTTGTTTTGATAAATGTACTATTACGTATGGTTTTTCAATACTTTCGTTTTTCTGTTAGCATAACTCATATCATATACGATTGTTGGAGGTAGAACATTCGTATCATATTGCCATACATGTTTTACATTGTTGCTCATCAGTAGATGTATAACACCCCAGGTATTAGTACTCAGTCTTGTGGCCAGGACTAGCTTTGACGTTTGGAGTAGTCACTACCAATATCGCTACACAGCTTTGGATCCATTGTAGGTACTAGCTTGTTCTAGGTTGCACTAGGTAACTCGAACTTGTGTGACGCAGTTTGTGCACAGCGCTTAGCGTTAGACTCGCGTCATTGTAGTACTCAGCGTATTACTTATATACCTAACCTGTTCCTTGTAGTTTAGCTACTTGGGCTTGTGTGTTTACATATGGGTGAGCATGTCAGTAATCATTGTTAGGGAGTACCCATATATTTTTATTATAGTATTTTTTGGGTCATACCAGGGAGTATGACGTATTTTCAAACTATACTTGTTTTCCAGCGAGGGGTTAGTATACTCTTGAAAACAAAGGTTTTATCAAACTTTGCTTTTTGACCCACTCACCATTTTATGTTTTGCGCCCCTCCAGGACCTAGTGACGGGTTCACTTATCGGTGACTTCGAGGGCTTTTTTCGGCGGTGGTCGACGGTTCTGACAACTTCTTCAGTCTATGTAGGATTCGCTCCTACTTTTAGTTAACTCTTATTTATTCATCCTCACGAGGATGTGAATAATTTATACTCTTGCACTATTTACTATGCTCTGACTGTTATGCTCCTGTATTGATGGGTTTTTAACCCTCACTACACTTCTACTTCCGCACTCAACTCTTTATATTCTTACTCTTTCACCTGTTCATGCATAATTGGCTTTCGTCACCTAACACGTGTCGGCTAGCACTTCCCGACACCTGACGTGTCAGGATTCGGGATGTGTCATAGAGGGTCAAAATGGGCATAATAAAAAATCTAATGGAACTGGACTTGATATGAAAAGAGCTCAAGTTTTTTGGACCTGCATCAAAATGCCCCAAATTAAAAATAAGAGAATGGGGCATAATGACCTCGAATAATGCTATGTATATTGTTTGGAATGAAAATAAAAAAGAGTTTCATTCCAAACAATTCGGAACGGATCGTATTATAATCTTCAAATTTGAAAATTTTGAAACATAATTCGGAATTTATATATTTTAGGCTTTTTAGCCAAAATGGTTCATGAGATTAGTATAACTCCTCAATTTAGCCTAAACCCTCAGAACTTTATCCTTCCGATCAAGGATATTAACTGGTTCCTCTTCATATCTCAAAATCCTTTTGTAATTCCAGTGGTGGCGGTTCCAAAACATGTGAACTATCTAGTACATAACCACGGAGCATCGATACATGAAAAACATTGTGAATACGGGATAACTCATGTGCCAAATACATTTGATAAGCAACAACTCCAATTCTTTCAGTAACATAGTAGGGACCAATGTATCAAGGACTTAGTTTTCCTCGCTTCTCGAACCATACCACCCCTTTCCAAGGTGACAATTTCAGGAATACAGGATCACCTACATTATACTCCCAATTTTTGGAGTGTCTGCCAGCAATACTTTTCTATTGATCTTGTGCTATCTTCAGACTTCTCTTTATCACCTTAATCTTTTCAGTAGCGTCATCTACTAATTTCGGACCCAAAATAGCCCATTCACCCACTTCACTCCAACACAATGGAGTTCTGCATGATTTTTCACACAATGCTTCAAATGGAGTCATACCAATACTAGTATGAAAATTGTTGTTAAAGGGAAACTCCATCAAAGGTAAGTATTTGTCCCAACTACCCTCAAATTGTATGACAGTGGATCTCAACATGTCCTCCAACGTCTGGATAGTTATCTCTAACTGTCCATCCGTCTGAAGATGAAAAGTAGTGATGTACAACAGTTAAGTATCCATAGCTTGTTGAAAAGCTCTCCAAAATTTAGAAGTGAAATGAGTATCTCAATTTGAGACAATCGTTATAAGAACTCCATGTAACCAAACAATTTGCTCAATGAAGAGTCAATCTAGCAATTGAGTAGGTTTCTCAAACTGTAATGAAATGAGCTAACTTTGTGAGTCGGTCAACAACAACCCAAATGTCGTCATGATTTTCCTATGTCTGAGGAAGCTTATACAAAAAATTCATAGTAATCTCTTCCCACATCCAAATACGAATAGGAAGCGGTTGAGACAACCCTGAAGGTTTCTGCCTCTCAACTTTGACTTTTTGACAAATTATACATCTTCTCACATATTCAGTAATATCCCTCTTTATACCTGGCCAATAGTAGAATGGTCTGATAGTATGATACATCTTGGTAGCACCAAGATGCATAACATGTGCTGAACAATGTGCTTCATCTAAAATCACTTTCTTGAGTTCTTCGTTCTTAGGGACATAAAGTCAATTCCCCAACATAAACGTCTCATCTCTCCTGATCTTGAGATCTTGTATGGTACCAATTGTTACTCCCCCTATTAGTTTCAGACATAACTGATCATCTCTTTTAGTTAAACGAACTTGATCAACAAGTGCAAGTCTGGTGTGGAAATGAGCTAACAAAGCTCCACCATCTTCGAATCGTAATTGAACTCTAGTTTTTCTCAACTCCACAAGAGTAGGAAGATAATTCTCAAAAAGAGATGAAAGTTGACCATAAGACTTTTGACTAAGAGCATTAGCTGTTACATTAGTATGACCAAGATGATATTCGATCGTACAGTTGTAATAACTAATTAGCTTCATCCATCTTCTTTGTCTCAGATTAAGACCCTTTTGTTCAAACAAATACTTTAAACTCTTATTATCAGTGAAGATACGATACATCTCCCCGTAAAGATAGTGTCGCCACAATTTCAGTGCAAAAACCAATGCTGCCAACTCAAGATCATGGGTAGGATAGTTCTGCTCATGACGTTTCAACTGTCTAGAAGCATAAGTTATCGGTTTCCAAGTTGCATCAACACACAACCCAGACCTTGATGTGAAGCATCAGTATAAACTTCGAATTTTTCGCTCTGATCAGGAAGACCAAGTACTGGTACATGAGTAAGACAATACTTCAACTCTATGAAAGCTGATGGGGCATTGGTTAACCCAAAAGGCATAACAAAAAATTCATAATGACCATACCGTGTTCTAAAGGCAGTTTTCAGAACATCCTCAAGACGAATCTTCAAATGATGATATCTCGACCTCAAGTCAATCTTAGAGAAAGCTCGAGGTCCTTTTAGCTAATCAAATAATTCATCAATTATAGGAAGAGGATAACAATTCTTCATTGTCACCTTGTTGAGGTGACGATAGTCAATGCATAACCTCATACTTCCATCTTTCTTCTTAAAAAATAAAACATGAGCACCCCATGGAGAAGTACTTGGCTGAATAAATCCATTGTCAATTAGTTTTTGAAGTTGAACTTCCAATTCCCTTAACTCATCTGGTGCCATTCAATATGGTGTGAGAGAAATAGGATTTGTTCTAGGTAAGAGATCGATAGTAAATTCAATCTCTCGTTCTGAAGCAATCCCAATAAATCTTCAGGAAAGACTTAAGGATACTCATTCACAATTGGAACATCTTCAACTTAAATATGATTCTCATCCTCAACTGTCACATGAGCAAGATACCCATGACAACCCTTGGAAATAAGCTTCTTAGCCCGAAGAGAAGAAATTAGGCTATTAGGTAGAATTCTCCATTCACCACGGAATACAACTTGCGGTCTCCTCGGTTCACGAAAAATAATAGTCTTTTTATGACAATAGATGACAACATGATGTTTGAAAAACCAGTTTATTCCCAAAATCATGTCAGAATCAACAAGAATAAAAAGAAGAAGGTCAACATCCATAAGTTTAGTACCCATAAAAATTGGACAATTTTTATATTCAATGGATATCAAAGACATCTCTAATAGGAATAGCTAATCCGAATTCTTGATTAAGTGGTGTAGGATAAGCATTCACCATTTGTGTAAATTTTGGTGAAATGCAATAATATGTAGCTCCAGGATTAATACTTTGATTAAATACACAAAGGCCTTTAACGTACCAACAATGACGTTCAGATCTTTATTGGCTAGCTGCTGGGTCATAGCAAATACTCGTCCTTGAGCTGGTCCCTTATAACTACTAGCTCTACCCCTGTTACGACCACCACAGTTTCACTGATTCTGATTTCCTCTACCTTGTCTGTTACCTTGACCATGACCACCCGGAGCTACATTACTCGGATGTTCCCACTGATAAGTTTGATGAGACTGTGGATAAGTCTGCTGGCTAGGCTGAAAAGGTTGTTGACTTTGCTAGTAAATCGGCTAATACTGCTGATAAATAGGTTGGTATGACAGGTCTATCATACCATAATTTGGCTGTTGAGTCATACTAAAAGACATACCCGAATTCTGATTAAGATGCGGGAAATTCCTCTGATAATGTCCTAGCTGACCACAGTTAAAGACATCCTAGATCCTTACCTACATTCACCTCATGATACCCAAAGCAGGTAGTACACAAAGGAATATGATCTCCTCTGAAAGGACCACTCCGTGATCCGCTCCCAGAAAACCTAAAGCTTACAGTTGATCCCTTACTCAGACGAGGTGTAGCAGGGTTTGATCCTCCACTCGAAGATCCTAAAGTATGTCCTATCTTCTTAATAGTAGTTTTCTGTATCATTCCACCAATAGACAAAGCTTCCTTGATGTTCTTGGCCTTAAACTTGTTATGAATACCACTAAACTGACTGTCACATCCCAAACCGGCTCCGCCGTAGCACGATATTGTCCGCTTTGGGCCACGCCCTCACGGTTTTTTTTCTGGGAACTCACGAGCAACTTCCCAGTGGGTGCTCTAGCCCAAACCTGCTTAACTTCGGAGTTCAGATGGAATCCGAAGCCAGTGAGCTCCCAAAAGGCCTCGTACTAAATAAAGGTGGGCATGTACATATAAGGCACATCACCCCTTCTCCGTTGGTCGATGTGGGATATCACACTGACCACTGCTACTAGTCTGTTTACTCTTCAATGCTTGTTTCTCTTTCCTACGGTTGTTCATCTGTTCAACCTTTTGAGTAGTACAAAAGGCAGAGTCATAAGTAGCATCATCATTCCCCATGGCAAAAGTGCACAAATAAGGGTTAAGTCCGACTATGAACTGTTTATTCTTTTCTTCATCATTATCTTTGAATCCCATGCAGTACTCAATCACTCTCTAGAATTCACGCTCATACTCAACTGCGGACATATAACCCTGTTCTAGTGACAGAAACTCTTGGCGCTTCATTGTCTGAAATTCTGGACTCAGAAAGTTACTTTTGAACCTTGCCTTGAACAGCTCCCAAGTCATAAGTGTAATGGCTTGAATGGATCTGTTCTGGGCCTTCCACCAATTCTTAGCACTCTCCACCAAGAAAAAGACTGCGGTATTGACCTTCTGATCAGCAAAACATCTCATCACCTATAAAACATCCTCCATATGTTCAAAACCATGATTCCGCCTCTTCACCCGGTTCGTGAACGTAAATGGAATAGGCTCCATGCCTAACGACAATTTCAACATGTGTACGGGCTCAATTTACTCTCGGAATTAACTAAGTTAAGGCATCGGTCAACTGCTGTAAACTGGGTACAACAACTCATTCTCACCTAGGAGGTATAATTTTGTCAATAAAGACACTAAATCATTAATACAATAGCTGGCATCATCCAATGCAAAATGCAAAACTGCAAAACTTCAAACCATACTTTTATACAATTCTGACACACCCCAACCCGATTAGCCATCACACTAATGGAAAAGGTGTGCTGGCCATCACAAAAGTAGTGATGGAGCCAAGGTAAAAACTATAAATGTGTGACAATTAAAATAAAACTAAAACATCCTGCAGAAAAAAGTCAATTTAAACACAACCTCCACACTTGGGTACACAATAGGGTTTATCCATTTTATTACATGTCACATGAGTTCAAAGCATAGCAGTAGTAAATGCAACCGTATTGGCGACAGTTATGTGATGTGCATATATGACCGTAAGTTTGGCTATTTATTATACAACTAGATACACAGACAGAAAGTAAGATCACCTTCCGTAGAAGAGATGTACTACTGCCAAGCCCACTCGTCGTCACTAACTGCAGCTTTCGTCGCATTAGGTCTTGACAGGCGAAAAACAAAGTGTGAGTGGATAATAATCATTTATCTAGTCAAAATTAGTTCAAACATACTAACCCCCGTTTTTAGAAAACTCATATAGTTTAAAACTATGTACTAGTATCTACTACATACACAGTTGAAAATACATGCCAGTCATAAAATAGAAATCATACTTGAGAAACTGCAATACATTACTAGCATTTACTAGTGCGAGTACATGCATCTACCTGTGTAATGCCAATATCTATTAGCTATCTATCTCACTAGCGTCCACTAGTATATCTAGCATGTACTAGAAATATAGACACATGCAAATATCCTATGGTCGCAAATAAACTATACTCTATGTATAACAAACCATGTGGTGAAAATAAAATCATAATATAAGTAAGGGTTGTGCTATCCACACACCCTTTTTTACTTCCCACACACCATTTTCAATTCTGACCGTTAGATTGAAAGAATTGAAGAAGATCTAAGGCCATAAATTAACAAGGGGTGTGTGAGAAGTAAAAAAGGGTGTATGGATAGCATAACCCTATAAATAAATATCATTTAAATGTCTTCTAATCATCTCAATCTAGAATCTAGTGTTATCGAAGACTAATATCAAAGGCATGTAAACTTTATCAAAACATGTTCATCAAAACATTTAGGAAGGAATCCACTCACAAGAATTCAGATCGATCCTCTTTGACATGTGCCTTCCCTTTGCTTAACTTAGACGAACTTGCACCTGTATCAAATGCCTCCGACTTAGTGAAAACGGAGTGCACCATGTGATTCAGGACTTTGAGAAACGTTTGGTTAGGTCTTAGGTCCCCATGCACCACCGTATGGACGTTAAGCGCCACCACGTGCCATCACTCCCCACTTTGTCGTCGTTGGACGCACCACTGTCCAGTTGAGTCGGACAATGGCAGTCACCGTCCGGCGCTGCCACGTGCCAAGCGTGTTCAAATTAACAGAGGTGGACGAAATATACCTTCTCCATCGTTAATTCAGTTAAAGTTATCAAAATTTGCCGTCTCGTCCACTAACGTTGCTAACATCATTGCCGATCACTGTGCTTCATTGCCAGAATCGTCGTCGGATTTTGCAAAATTTTCACTCCAAAACAACTTAAAAATCTTAGAAACACTTACCCAAGCTTAATCTAACACATTTTGGAACGAAATTCACCTCGAACTCTTTAGAGTTTCGTTGGTGAACCTCGCCGGAACTGGAAACACAACACAGATTTAAAAATCTTGATTTTCAACCCAAAAACAACATGCACGTGATGGAAATGATACCTGAAATTGACTAAAACTCAATCCAAGATTGATCAACGGTCGAATTGTCGAGTTCTACCTTAAAACTCGCTACAGAGCACGGAAGTTAAGACCTTTCGAGTTCCACACTTTCCCGGCCTCGATTCTTACATGCAAGACCACCAATAGGTTCTTGAGACCTCACTGGTTCGAATGGTGGTGGTCTGGTGTGGTAGTTTGGTCGAAGATGACGGTTTGGCCATTGGTGGTGCTCGGTGGTGGTGGGAGAGGTTAGAGAGAGAGAGAGAGAATTTTCGAGTGTTAGAGTGAGAGAGAGTCTCGGTGTCAAAATGACAAGGAGAAGGAAACGAGCTTAGTGTTGTGGTTTAAAACCCACTCAAAATTTCCCCCAAGCAAAATTATCATTTTGTCTTTACGAGAAAATAGACGTAACTTACACAATATAAGTTTTATTTCGAATCCTCTTTCACTCACACACTCGTGAGAGTGAGTACTAATCAAATAAAATAGAAAAGACAAGAAAACTAAATTAAACTCAGTGGTCCATAATTATTCAACTTAACCCACAACATGGGCATTTTTGTCATTTCACACTTTTCAGAAATAAAATACATTTATTCAAGGTACGGGTCATAACAGGTGACTACCGATTTCCCTCTTTGACTTGGCTATTTATAGAAGAGACTCCTCGTAGATAGCCTGAAAGCAAGGTTGCAGGGCATGCTAGGCAGACCTCTGTGTTCTGCGTATGTGGTGTAGACCACACTTTGCAGACTACTAGGGCAGTCTCTGGTGGTAGACGCGGTCTTTGGCAGATGAGTCTGTAGGAGCGAAGGGCACCCAAAGGGCATGAGTGGGGATATCATGGGCTTGAAGGACACCTTTATATGTATATGAGCTCGAAGGCCCAAGACCTATAAGGCAAACATATGGTTTGCCTATTAAGGTCTAGTGTGTGGTCTGCTTATGACGTCAAGGGTAATTCGGTCATATTGAGCTAATAGTCCACGTGTGATTCTTCTATTCGATGTGGTTAATTTATGTCTCTACAATCTCTACTATAAATCACCCAAGTCCAAAACTATACGACCTTTGGATTAAACGGTAGTCATTTTAGTGTTGAAAAACTGTATTTGTCGATTTTCTTCACTACAATTGGGTGTTTTATGAAAGGATAAATTGCGGATTAACCGAGTTCATTAAGCAACATCAATAAGCATGCATTTAACAATTAAAGGCGGAAACATGCTTCTATGCACTTAAAACAAAACTTTACCCAAGAAAATTCAAAGCCTAGTAGATATGGTGAACCAAGACTCAAACCAAAACAAATTTTGAGTTGAGAAATCAAATACCTTTGTAGATTCCTCTTTGCATAAGCAAAGGCTAATCACCCATGGAGAGGGTCTTCATTCCAAGCTTCTTTGCTCCATGAACATTTTCGAAGGATGATCAAAGAATTGGTTTCTCCAAGTACCCAAAGTAGGGGACCTCTAAGTCTCTTCACCAAGGAGAGTCTTGATGAGAAGATGAGTGCCTTAGAGTGAGTGAGATTGCTAGCCCTACTCCTCTATGGTAGCCGGCCTCTTTGAGAGAAGGGAGCATTTTCATGCTCACCAATTCTCCCAAAAGAAAACCTCTTTGTATGAAATGTTATAAACTTGTTTTATATCATTTCACAATGTAGTGGCAAACTTGCAATTAAAGCAAGTTCACTACATTGCCCTAAATGGCCGGCCATGTTGGGTTCATTGGGCTATTGGGCCCTAATCTATTATTAGCCATTAAGTTGTCATACAACTTAAGTCAATGGGCTTGACGTTCGAAGCCCATTGGGCCTTGAAGCCCAAAACCAACCCGAGGTCTTTAACGAACTTATTCGTTTGATTAATTAACATATTAATTAATCCTTGCCACAAATAATTAAACCATTTAATTATTCTTACTCATCTCCATTCTACGCATCAAACTCTACCTTACATGGTGTGCGATCCATTAGGTTCCTTTTAGCGAGGCAGTGGAGGATTAGAACTCTTTCAAATCATTTGTGAATTGAAACTTACTTTCAATTCTCCCTTTAGTGATCATACACCTTTAGGGCTACCACAAACCATGAGGGACACCTAGAAGTATGTCATGGCTACCCAAGCTAATCAGAAGAGGTGGAGAAACCTATTCAGTTAGGATTGCAATGCAATACGGTCCTTCTCTAATACAATACTCTCGACCACATTGTTTGGTTTGATAGTTTATTCATGTCTACTATCCAATGTGATTCCTTTACTTATATGATTACCTTGAATATGATTTGGAACGACTTCCTAAATCTCATTCATACTCTGGCCAGAGATTCTTAATCATATCATAGAGTATTCTCCCTCAAACGGTTTGAAGGTTAGAGATCCCTTGTTGCGCATTCACTTGCCTCCATGGCTAAGTAGCTTAACCCCAACTATGTCGTGGACACCCTCGGATGGGGTGACTTTGACATAATCAAAGATCAAGGACCTCACCACAAGACAACTGTGATGCCTCAGGTCAAAGGACTAATTTGCATTATCCCAACTATGAGTTCTCATGTGACATGAACATGAAAACTCATCGTTGATCGCGTTCAGTGAACTCATTCCATATTGAGCACCTACATGCTTATCCTGGTGTCAGTTACACCAATGACTCGAGACTAGTTACTCTCCCTGAGAGAAGACATAACATGTACTGATCTTAACGGACTGTCAATGCCCAATTGCCAATCCTATTCATCAGGAACGTTTAGGATATGTCTATGATCGAGAATGGTCTCATGAACCTAACTTGTTTAGATTACATTCTACTAAGCACATATTCCTTAGACTTATTGATTAAGCATATAACATTTATATGAGACTACTTTAAACAATAATCTATGCCCTTTATATTAAACCAAATTAGTTTAACATGTGAAATGTCCGTAAAGTATCATCATATGATTGGTTTTAGGGCACATTTCCAACATTTTAATGATTTTGGGTTTCTCTAATATCGTGTTAGGATCTATGAATGATAAATTAAAATATAGACGATTCGGATTGTTGAAAAAGGTTACGAAATAGACACCACAAGGTGTCCCTTGGATAAAATTATTTGAGGAATTGTAAAAGTATATAATTAAATATAGACAATGAATGAATTGCCCAAGACTAACAATGAACATAATAAAAATACCAAAGTTGATTATAAAATACATTACTTTACTAAATAACTATAGAGAATCCTTGCTTGGTTTTGATGTAACAGTGGAGATGGATGCCTCGAACTTCGCTGAATGGCGGTGGATTTCAATTTTGTGGTCTCGGTGGTAAGGAGGCGAGTTTGAACTTGTTAGATTCGGTGATGTTCGGTGTGTGGGTGAACTTACAATTTTTCTAGAGTAGAATAGATTGGCTTCAATAAGGTAATTTTAGAATGTTAATCCCCTTATGGCTATATATAGATGTTTATAACTTCTAAAAAATAATGTTAGACTTACCACAAATTTGTACTACATACGTGTGAATATAATATAATCATCGTCTGATGGTTGGATATAATTAATGTGAATATATGTATTTAAATACATGTAGGTATTATAGTCAAATTCTTACATTTTAATACAACTTCATGTAATATGTAAGGGTAAACTGCCGTTTGACCCCCTGAACTATTACTCCAGTTGAAATTGACTCCCTGAACTATTTTTTTGGTAAATTGACCCCCTGAACTATTTGAAATCAGCCAATTAACCCCTCACCGTCAGATTCAACGAAATTTCATCCTTTTTGCTGTCAAATACTAACACGTGTTGTATTTTAATTGGTAGATCTAGCTGACATTCTAACGAATTAACAGCAAATTAGATAGAATCTAGCGGTAAGGGGTAAATCTACTAATTTAGGAAAGTTAATTTACCAAAAAAATAGTTCAGGGGGTCAATTTCAACTAAAGTGATAATTCAGGGAGTCAAATGGCAGTTTACCCAATATGTAATGAAAGTATGCAATCAACATCTAATGAAATAAAATTAATACTTAATAAGATATAATTTTTAATTGACGTGACATTTACACATTCAGTCATTTCATTTCATATGGTATGACTAGTCGGGTTAAACTGAATAAACTTAGGTGAAAAGTTGGTTAGTAACAGAATCTGAATTGTTAGAATCTTTGTTTTTTGTCAAATGGTAATGATTTTTTAGGTGAAAATTACTGGTTAATTTTATTCTTCTTTTTTGGCTGCAAAATTTTCATGATTTCATTTTGACGTCTTTTTTTGATAATGAATAATGATAATCTAACAATTTTGTTATAAATTGAGCAAAAGAAATAATTAGCAGTGGCCGGTTGGTGACTTTGCGCTTTGACGACCTTCTCCTCTTTCTCCTCGAACTGGAAAGAAAGAGACTGTTTTGTGCCAAGCCCGAAGTCTCCACTGACCAAACCTAGAGAGAGAAAAAGGGAAGAGAGAGAGAGAGAGGGGTTGAGAGTGCAAAAGCTGCCTCTCACTCTTTGCTGGGTGTTTCTTATGTTTCCTTTTTTTTTTTTTTTGCATTTCTCCCTATGCTGTAGCTCCCTTGCAACTCTTATGTACTGAAAAAAAATAAAAAACCCGTCTTTCCCTTCCTTTCACCATCACTGCCATCTCTGTTTCTGAACCTATTGAAAAGTATTTCAGTCCAGAATCTCTCCCATCTTCTCACAGATCCAGCTGTAAGTCCCCTCCCCTCCTCTCTCTCTCTCTCTCTCTCTCTCTCTCTCTCTCTCTAACTTGTAAAATTTCTATCTACTCTTGCTTGGTTTGCTTTGTTGTGCCTATTTGTAAACTCTCAAATTATGCAATTTATCTAATTTTTGGATGTGGGTTTTTTGTGTTCTTTGCAGATTTCATCCTCATTGTAGTTTTATGTTGTGTAAGAACATTTCTGAGTTAATTTCTTGATTTGCAGCTTGTGTGATCCAGAGTTGATGCACTGGAACTCCAACAGTGATCGGAATTGGTCTTGCGGTAATCTGTATTACTTATTTCACAGCTTTGGAGTTGTCATTCTTGTTTTATAACTCGTTGAGGATGATTCCGATTTCGCCACCGGTTGCTTCAATCTTGAGCTTCTTATAACTCTTGAAAAGGCTTCAAGTTCTTGTCTTTGGATTTTGTATGAAATATACTTTGTGGCTTATCAACACAATGGGTGGGATGTGCTCCAAGACGAGGAGATCAACTGTAGACGATGTCACTGTAAATAATGCCCCCAGTGGAGGCATTCCTACTGCTAATGGCCATCCTAGTAATGGGTCTCGTGGTCTGCCCCCGAAAGTAAACTGCAATTCGACTCCATCCCCGGTTAGTGAAGGCGCGGACAAACAATTGCGAGACCCGTTTATGTTGCCAGAGACAAATAATATGGTACCTTATGGGCTCATAACAGATGATGTCAACGACGGGATTCCTCACTTGTCGAGGACCTTATCGCACAAAACTAGATCTACCAAGTCTAAGCAGGCTGTGGCAAAGGTAATCCTGACTTTGATATGTTAGTTTTTAGTCCTTTTCTTCTTGCCTATGTTGTGTTGGAGTGAATAATTTGAATTTGCGGTATGAATGGTTACTGGATAAACATTTTGGTTTCTATACCCTTTGGAACCACAAAACGTTCCGTAGTGAGTTGGGATGGAACTGTTACTCAAAAAGTGAAGTCATCAGGATGAGGGTGACAAGCTGTTCAAAGGCGCCAGTTTATGAGTTATTGCGTTTTAAGTTGACCTTTAATTAGGTTTGACATAGAAATACTAGTGTGAAACTTGGACTAGAAGGCCTCGTGTTGGTTGTGGATTATAGTTGTTGGGACCCTTTTCTTTGGGATACAGAGAGGAGTTGACTGAAAATGGTGCTAATAGAAGTGAAATACTTTAAGCAGGAATATTCTTTCCACAGTTAGATATTTGAGTGAGGCAGTGGTAAGGAGGAAACCTTCCAACCTTCTCCCTACAGGGATGAAAAATAGTGGGAAATGATTTTAGCCTTTTCCTGTTCTATTTTCAAGTCGCATGCCTAATGACATGGTTACTAATTTCACACAGTTCATTTAGAAAGACACCTGCACACAGTTCTTTTTTCACCTCTCGTTTCCATAGATGCTCTTCCTGTCATTCCCAAGTAACATAGGCCTCATTTTGGTATAGAGGATTGGATTGAAAGGATAAACCACCATTTTCAAGGCATGTTGAAGGAAATAATGAAAAAAACTGTATCCAACTTGGAGGTAGAAGATGGATTACTCATGAAGAAAACTTATCCATCCCAATCCCCCCCAATGGTAAGATTAGAAGGGAGAAGTTTCCTTCATGTCTAATACCCTCAACATGAAAAATCATTCTCTACCTTCAACATACCTTGTATTTATAGGGTTATCCATAACAAACCAGTCCTAGAGACTGAACAAGGCCATAAAAGATAAAAATGTCATTGTAATAAAGTGTCATTGCAATTCCAGATCTAGATACTTCTCCATGCAGAGCAGAAATTAGTTTTCCGTGTAAATTTCCGTTGATGGTTATTCATAGAGGAAAAAGCCTTTCCAACTTTTATCAGGGCTTTTTCTAGAGTGTCTTTTGTTGAACAAATATTTAGAACATATTATTAGAAAGTAGGGAAGGAAGTATATAAAGACGCTGATTTGAGCTAGGCTATTCCAGTATCTTGTACTACATTATTTAGTGAGAAGAATACAGGCTGTTGGGGAAGGGATAAGGGCTGTAGTCTTATGGAGGTGTTGAGCAAAGGCTGTGTCTTGGGTGGTGTGAATGCAGATAGTAGAAGGTTTCTTGACTGATAATGGGAGAGGGTGGAGGCTTTGTGGAATAGAATCAGACTTTGGAATTTTGTGGGTTTCGATCTCCAAAATTTGAGGAATTCCCATTATTTTTTTCTTTCTTGATTGGGGGGCTGTTATACACAGATCAAGAGCTTCACAGAAAGATGTTCCCATTTGTATATGAAAATCCTTTTTAGGGCATGCAATTCAAGTATCGGAATTGCCCCTTTTTAAGTTATCTTTAACCACTTACCATCGTTGTCATTTCAGTTTATCGGGCATATTTTGTTTGCCTTCACAATTTAGATTACCTAACAGGATTAGCTATATTTTTGCATGGATGACCCTTGAAACACCTAAAATAAAGACGGTTCCAATCATTCAGAATTGCATTGTGGGGTGTGCTACGGAGGATGTTTGCATTCCTTATTTATGATGAGGGCATCCTCACTTGAAAATTGTTAAACACATGTCTGGACGAGTTAAATTCTAGATACCGCCTCATTCGAAGGTCGTACAGGGTTGTTTCAAATGGCATATTCTTTTTTTGGTCAAACCTTGCTTGTTTGGAGTGTAATATCTGACAGTTGAAATCTAAGACGTTAGACCCAAATGTTTCTACACTCTAAAGTCATTAACTTATCCAATGATGATGATGGTCAATAGCAAAATGGCTAAATGATTTTCTGTCCGCTTAGTTATAAAGGGTAATCCTTTAAAGGGACCTAAAATATGCAGTTTGGGCCATTGGACCACACTGTGGATGATTTTCAAGTTTCTCTTCTTTTGCTTATGTCTTCTATACTTTTGGTTCTCCATGATTCAGCATGTACAAAGCGATGCAGTCACTGCATAAATTATGATTAAGCATGTTATTACTATGCATGTAATATGATGGAATTTATCAGTTTATCACATAGTTTTCCCTGTTCACCTTGTATTTAATTTTTCTTGTTTATCTTTTACTTTGTCTTTTATTTTAGGACATATGATAGTTGGTTTTTATAATAGATATTGAAGCGACTGAAGAAAATTCTACTGCTTTGTGGTTGAATAGATATAGTAAACCGTTTTTGGTTCTTTGTTTATTTAATTCTTCTTGTTATTTTCTTTTGTTATAGGTATCAGAAGTGAGCTCACTTTTGGGCAGGGCTGGGACTGCTGGCCTTGGGAAGGCAGTGGAAGTATTGGACACCCTTGGTAGTAGCATGACAAATTTGAATCCAAGCAGTGGTTTTACCTCAGGCGTTACAACAAAGGGGAATAAAATTTCAATTTTGGCTTTTGAAGTCGCAAACACAATTGTCAAGGGTTCAAATTTAATGCAGTCCCTTTCTAAGGATAACATCAAACATTTAAAAGAGGTTGTGCTTCCATCAGAAGGGGTACAGAATTTGATATCAAGAGATATGGATGAACTCCTGAGAATTGCTGCAGCTGACAAGAGGTTGATAACTGAAAATTCCTTGTATAATTTTCTGAATAATCAGAACAAGCTATAACTATTTTTGTTTCTTAACATGTGTTGTTTATGTCTTGAATAATTGTATATGAAGGTTGGAGAATTAATAGTTTTGTGGTAAAATTCTGGCAGAGAAGAGCTCAAAGTTTTCTCGGGAGAAGTAGTGCGTTTTGGAAATCGTTGTAAAGATCCTCAGTGGCATAATCTGGATCGCTATTTTGAAAAGTAAGCGTATCAATAAATTTGATATTTTCCACATGTCTGTTTCTGTTTAACTCCTTAGATGATGTTCTGACACCGCCACCTGTGCTATCTCCCAAATGTTAGGCTGGGTTCAGAAATTACACCACAGAGGCAATTGAAGGAAGATGCAGAGACAGTGATGCAGGAATTGATGACGTTAGTTCTAAATACAGCTGTAAGTACACGTATAGAGAATGCAACCTCTAGTAGCAGTTGTGTCCATTAGTGACTTACCTTAGAAGTTTCTGTAACAGCATGCACCATGTTAAAGAGAAAATAATAATATTTTTAATCTTTATATCTCCTTTCCACTGGGAAACATCATTGGCACAAGAATGTCATTGGATTAGTTTTACATTATTGTTTTTAGTTATCGTGAATGAGGTTCCCTCCTCAAGCTATGTGCTTTTATAAGTTTCCTTATTTTTATATTTTGTCAGCTGTATTTTAAGTATAATAGGTATTGTTGCTCGAAGTACCAAATATTTGGTAAATCATCTATCCGTCCGTATGAAGATTACAGTTAATGACTCAAAACGTTGTTGAGCTTCCTTGTAGTCCTTATTCTGTTGAAGGGCTTTCAAGCAAGACAATTAAATTTAGCTGTTCTGCATTTAGGATTTAGCTCTCTTTAGTGTTGCAGAATCATTATACAACTTAAAATTTTTAGTAAACAAGCATTGGTGGTGTTAAAAATGTTACTGCAACTGCTGGACACATGTTATTCCTTAGTACTTAACTGAACTAAAGCAAACCTTTTTCTTGGTTGCAGGAATTATATCATGAGTTACATGCCTTGGACAGATTTGAACAAGATTATCGGCGTAAGCTTCAAGAGGAAGACAACTCAAGTACTACCCAAAGAGGTAACTTGCATCTTGTATTTCCTTTACAATGTCATATGAAAATTTATCTCCATATTTTGGTCTTGTAGGTTGATAGAGTTATTCTAATTTGTATTTATCTGATCTTTTTTTCAGTTGATGACTGAGTGTCATAACGAAAGTATTACATTCCACTTTGATAATGTATTGAGTTCAGAGTCCATCAATATACTTTCCATATGTTTGTGTGTGTGTGGAACTGTAGATTTTTCCATGGTCTGTTTGGGCAGTTCTCATATCTAATAATTATGCCACGCTAATACTTGTTCTGAAGTTTGTTCATTATGTAATTATTTAATTGCTACTATTTTGGTATTTCCAGATGTTTTTCTTTGTTTCTACCTTTATAATGCCGTGCCTGGGCACTCAAATGTTCTTCCATTGTTGGTCTAAGCCAATAAACCTTTAATACTGGCGGTTGGCTTCATCTAAACGTGCCCTACAAAACCTTCCATATTTTTGAAGTTTGACTTCCTTCAATTTATTGTTTTGTTTGCAATGAGACGATTACAATTACTTGAAAGTAATTTTGGATTTATTGTGCCTGTATATTCTTGTCACGTGTAGGAGATAGCCTTGCAATCTTGAGAACAGAGTTGAAGAGTCAAAGGAAGCATGTGAGAAGTTTGAAGAAAAAATCACTTTGGTCCCGAATTTTGGAAGAGGTAGCAAGTCAGTATTTCTAATTGTGTACCTCACCTAGGTGCAACTGAAAATAACTTCTCTGTTGATCGAGTGTAGCACACATAAAGTGGATGGCATATATTTGTTAGTCACATGATAAAACTTTGGAAGCTTCAATTTGCAGCTAGAGAATACACCCATGTATTTTAAAGTACCCTTCTTCCGAATTTCTAGACAGGATTTCATTTAAAGACACTAAAGCCTAAACCACTTTAGCAAAAAAAAATTACTTGGAGAAAAGAAAAAAGTTTCTTAACTTAGGAAAAAAATGAACAAATAAGGCCTGCGATGGGGAGGGGACCTTTACTTTTTGGTTTTGAAGAAATAAAAAGATTGTATTTTTTTATTATGATGTTTTGAGAATATTCTAGGATGTGTGAATTCCATGTCTTATGCTTTTTAAATTAAGTTCCGGGTTGTTGAACGGTAATTGTGGGTGCACTGTGCAAATAGAATTGCCCTTGAAGTTCTACAACCATCCTAATATCTCATATTTACAGGTCATGGAGAAACTTGTCGACGTTGTTCATTTCTTACATATGGAGATTCATGAAGCATTTGGAAATGCAGGTATGCCTCAAAAGTTCAGATGGAATTTTTGATATTGGTATTCTGAGTCTGCTTGGAGCCTGCTTGGAAAGTTGGGAGTAGGACAGGAGGCTGAGAAAAATAATGGCTATTTCTTGTTTTTGATTAAATTTAATACTTACAAAACAAATTTGCATCTGACTGCTAGAAAGTTGGCATTGTTGAATTAATATAAAAATTTAAGTGTAATTGATATATGGTATGGTATTGGAACAACTCCAATCTGGTAAAGATAACATCTCCAAATTTAAGCTAACATCTCTTGTAATATATCTGTACGTATATTGTTTCTCTCTCGTAATATTCAATCGTGCATAAAAATTATGTAGAAGTTATTCATAGTGTTAAATTGTTAAGTGACTTTGTGTGAATTTTGTGGTCTTGCAGATACTGATAAACCTGTGAAAGGTTCTCAGAACAATCACAAAAAGTTGGGGTCTGCTGGTCTTGCGTTGCATTATGCAAATATTATCACTCAAATTGATATTCTTGTGAGTTAATGTTATATTCTTTCCGAAATATTCCACCTTTGTGATAATATGTTTTCTTTCCTTTTAATTTAGTGTAAACAAGTATGTGATATCATCAGCGAACTGCTTATTATGGTGGTGAAAATACAATCTTTTTACTGGAAGCTAGCAGGTTTTAAGTTTCCATACCTTTTTAGACTTCGATATGTTTATTATGGGGTTATGCAACCTCTTATTCGTTAGTGTGGAGCAGCTGACTTTGAGTGTGAGAGTGGGTTGTATCCAGGTCAATTTTTGAAACATATTCTTGTGGAGTTATGCAACCCCTTATTCTTAAGTGCCAAAATCTATCTGTCTGTCTGTCTGTCTGTCTGTCTCTCTCCATACTGTTCCTTTAAAGTTTTTGCTACCTCTAGACTATTTTTTCAATGAGCAGTCCTATGCCTGGGGGATTTCAAGTGTGGTGGTAAAGTATTGGGTTCTGATTTCTGTTGGTTGGATTCCATAAATATAGGATGTTCGGACAATGTATTTGTATTAGCTTTTCTTCAGTTGTGTATAGCATAACTAGCAAATAGCAGGTTATAGTAGTTATCTGGTCAACGACGGGAAGTTTCCCATTTTCTTTTAAAGCAAAATAATCTTTCTTCCCTTCAATCAAATTTTATGTTTATGTTGCTTGATAAGTGGGAATTTTATGCTTTATATCAAATCATGTGGGCCATGACCTCTGAGTTAATGTTTGAATGTAACCAGGTGTCTCGATCAAATTCTGTGCCTTCAAACACACGGGATACTTTATATCAGGGGCTCCCGCCTGGTGTGAAGTCAGCTTTGCGCTCGAAACTACAGTCATTTCAGTTTAAGGAAGAGGTATCTATAGTTTTATTTAATAAGTGGAATTATTAACCTAAATTGTATTTTAGTACTTCAAAGTAAGCTCATTTGTTTGCCCATGCATGTACAGATCTATAACTTATCTTCAAATGTTTTTTTTTTTGCAGCATACAATTGCTGAAATTAAAGCTGAAATGGAGAAAACGTTGCAGTGGCTAGTTCCCATTGCCACTAACACAACCAAGTAAAGCTTCATTAGTTTTTCTTTGATCGCTCTTAGCTGGAGTGATTAACATATTATCCAATTTTTTTGGTGTCCGCATTCTTCATTTATGACGATGTAATTTTTCACAACTCTCTCTCATTTTCCTTCAATTCTGTTTACTGATTACTTTTTGCTATGCGGTTTTATGTAGAGCTCATCATGGCTTTGGTTGGGTTGGAGAATGGGCAAACACTGGGTGAGTTCTCAATTGCAGGTTCCAGGTTCCTTTCCATTTACTTATGATTTCCCGATATTTTCCTAATTTTATTAGTTGCAATTCTTTAGGTCTGAGATGAACCGAAAACCTGCTGGTCAAACTGACTTGCTGAGGATTGAGACACTGCACCATGCTGATAAAAATAGAACTGAGTCTTACATTCTTGAACTGGTAGTGTGGCTTCACCATCTCGTCAACCAAGCGAGGGTTGGAAACTGTGGAATTAGATCTCCTGTTAAATCCCCTCTTTGCTCCCCCAACCAGAAGGCAATTCAGTTATGCATAAACAAAACCAACTGTCCATCACCCACATTAACAGTTGAAGATCAAGAAATGCTTCGATATGTAAGTAAGAGAAAACTGACACCGGGGATTAGTAAGAGTCAGGAATTTGACACTGCAAGGACCAGGTTCAGCAAGCATAATCGGCTGAGCAAGAGCAGTAACCACTCGCCAACAAGTGAACGTAGGAAGGATCCATTTCCCATAAGGAGGCCATCCTCCGTTCCTATCATTGACTTTGATTTCGACAGGAGCAAAGCACTGGATGTCATTGATCGAGTGGACACAATTCGAAGTATTTGAGTACACAGGCGAAGAAGGGGTTCTTGTGTATGTATGTCTAGTAGGTTCATCGGCGGCGTGTATCCTTGTCGGGTGCTCGTTGTTGTGGCAAGGGTGATGTTACGTTTGCGAGCATAGATGCTGAGAAAAGAGAAGTCATTGCCGTTTTGAATGTCAAAATGTAGGGGTGAGAAATGTATTTTGTTCAATGTAAGTTAAATTTCTGTAGATGGAAAGGATGCTGGTTTATAGCTTTTCTTAGTGGCTAATATGTACAGAATATTCAATTAATAATCCAGAGTTCATGCTTCTCCCATTGTCTCCCAGACTACACTAACAATTAAGGGTTAACTACATTTTATACCTTCCAAGTTTGGGGTGGTTTTCAAAATGGGTCACGAAGTTTCAATTTTCTCATTTGCACCCTAAGGTATAGAGATTTTACCAATTTGTCCCTTCAGTCTAATTGATTGTATGATAACTCATTAAATTGATGATATGGTGCACTTGAGACCCTTGTATGGGCTAACTTGAGACCCTGTCGTTCCATGGCTCGGAAGGTTTTCTCCACATGTTTGAGCCAATTCTTCGTCACCTCGGAGGTTTCTCTGCCTAAGAACGGCTTAACTTGAAGATTGGAAGCAATCTCCAAGACATTTTTCTGCTGAGTAGGAGGACGCCAATTCGTCTGAAAGGCATTAGCAAAAGCTGCACCAAACTGTGCAAAATCAAATGGTGGTGCAACAGGCTCATCTGCTGGTGCCTGAGTACGAGGTGCTCTGCGAGGTGGCATAGTTCTGACATCACAAAAATCAAGAATCATTATAGCACATATCACAAAGTGACAAATGCAAGACTGCCTAATACTTATGCTCTGATACCAATCTGACACATCCCGATCCCGGACACGCCAGGTGTCGGGAAGTGCTGGCCGACACGTGTAAAGTGACGAAAGCCAATTATGCAAGAATTAAGTGAAAGGTAGGAAAATTAAGAGTTGAGTGCGGAAGTAGAAGTGTGGTGAGGGTTAAAAACCCATAATACAGGATGCATAACAGTCAGAGCTAAGTAAATAGTGCAGGAATATAAAAACATTCACATCCCCGTGAGGATGGATAATTAAAAGTTAACTACAAGTAGGAGTGAATCCTACATAGTCTGAAGAAATGTCAGAACTGTCGACCACCGCCGAAGAGAGCCCTCGAATCCCTGAACTGAACCGTCACTAGGTCCTGGAGGGGCGCAAAATATAAAACGGTGAGTGGGTCAAAAATAAAGTTTGATAAAAACCGTTGTTTTCAAAGTATAGTAACCCCTCGTTTGAAAACAAGTATAATTGACAAAATACATCATGCCCGTAGGCATGAACCTCAAAATACTACCATGAAAACATTCGGGTACTCCCCGATAATAATGTACTGACATGCTCACCCATATGTAAACACACAAGTCTACGTGGCTAAACCACAATGAACAGGCTAGGTATAAAAGTAATACGCTGAGTACTACAATGACGCGAGTCTAACGCTAAGCGCTGGTGCACAAAGTGCAGTCACACAAGTCCGAGTTGCCTAATGCAACCTAAGACAGGCTAGTACCTACAATGGATCCAAAGCTGCGTAACGGTACTGATAGTGACTACTCCAAACGTCAAGGCTAGTCCTGGCCACAAGACTGAGTACTAATACCTGGGGTGTATACATCTAATGATGAGCAACAGTATAAAACATGTATGGCAATAAAATACGAATGTTCTACCTCCAACAAACGTATATGATGTGAATTATGCTAACAGTTTGAAGAAAGCATTGAAAACCATACGTATATACATTTATCAAAACAAAGACCCACTCACACACTTGTAGGTAGCCGGGTCGTAGCCCCCCGGTCCTGGGTAGCCCCGGTAGTCCTCTGGATAGGTCTCACCTATATGAGATATCACTGTAATAATGATTAAACTCATAAAGGTTACCAAATAACTAATTAATTACACCTATCCCTTGTTTGCTCAACCAGGAGGTTCAAAACACCTCAAAAATTAAAATGCATACTACCCCGAGGTAGTACACGTCGTCACGAGTCGACCCGTGAAAACAGAACTCGATTTGGACCTTCCACGCGCCCCCACGCACGGCTTGAAGATCGGAGCCTATGGCTCCACGCGCAGCTCCACGCGCGGCTCACGCGCGAGCTGGTCAACTGAGCCGGTGAGCCGGTCAACTCGGCTCGGCTCAAGCCGGTCAACACGGCTCGGCTCAAGCCGTCAACGCGGCTCGGCTCAAGCCGGTTTAAGCTGCTGACGTCACTGCTGACGTCATCAAGGCCGGTCTGAACCGGTTTGCTGACGTCATCGCTGACGTCAGCGCCGGTCCTCTGGTCTTTTTCCGGTCGCCGGCGCCAGCGCCGGCCGCCGTCGCCGGAATTTTGGCCGGTTTCTGGGTAATTTTTAAAACTCTGTATCTTCTTCATTTCAAGTCCAAAAATTACGTGCCATATATCAAAATGAAGCTGGAGAAGAGTAGAATCACGGTGTACCTTTGGATTGGTCGTACAAGCTCGGGAAAATGCCTGTATTTGCCCCGAAGGTTGCGGTTCACTGTAGCAAAGTCGATC
This sequence comes from Gillenia trifoliata, assembly GCA_018257905.1. NCBI lineage: Eukaryota > Viridiplantae > Streptophyta > Magnoliopsida > Rosales > Rosaceae > Gillenia > Gillenia trifoliata. The sequence goes on along the minus strand of CM031080.1, from coordinate 9,077,943 downwards.
TACGTCAAAACTCAACCAAATCAGGCAAACGACCTATGAAAATTCATCTACTCAACGAGAGGAACACAATGGTGGTAGTTAGAAACCTCACCTCGCTCTAGATTGGCCGGAAAATGGCCAAGAAGGTCCGGTTCTTCCGGGTGCGTTTCCCGTCAAACGGGTGAGAGTTTGGACGAACGGTTTGCACCGTTAAGTCCACGGCGTCGAGACGAAGGAGGTGGTGATTTTCGTTCGCTTCGATTCGACGGTTTCCGTCGGTGTGCACTGTGCACCCACGGAGAGAAAAGGGAGAAAAAGTCAAAAAAAAATCTGGGGAAAAGAAAGTGACGGGGAAGAAGGAAGGGAAAGAAAGAATAAGGAAAAATTGGGTTTTGGGGGTATTTTGCACCCACCAAAACAGTAAACTTACACGCTCACGTGTACGAAATAAACACGCACGTGTAGAGAATATTCCACATAAATTATTTTATAACAAACTTTTTACGGGATGTTACAATTTAAGTCCTATTAAAACAACTCAGACTTTGACTCTTATATAAATGAGAATAACCTTCATGGCACAAGTACACCGTCATATGATATTCCGTGATAATAAAACAAAGACATATGGGTAAAAAATAATGTCTTTATTTTATATTATTAGCACAGAATGTCACCGTTGCAGTGCATCCATGTTATAAAGGAAATACAATACGGTGTGTTTGAGATTGTGGTTATTGGAAATAGAGTTGGGCCTCAACATGGCAACACAATTTCTATTTCCTTTAAAACATGGGTCCAACTTCAGTCTGTTAAATGGCTAAGATTCATTTGAGGCCCACTACAAATTAATCTGAACCATTCAATAGTCGTACCATTGAATGGTACGTACCACTCAAGATTTTTCCTTAAACATGCAGATTCAGCCTTTACTTTATGCAAAGTCTTTTTTTTTTTATAAATAAAATATATTGAAGAGAAATAACTACAAACATGCAGCAAAGAGCTGCAGCCACCCTTGTGTTTGTGGGAAAAATTAATACACAAGTTTTTTTTTAAGAAAAGTGGAAAATATATAACAATTATAGACTCCACTCAACCAATTGTAATGTGTATTGTGTCTATTGACTGGAAAGAAAAACTCATCGCCATATGTAAATTGAATTTTTTTTATTCAGTTTTATTATAAAATATATGTACGTAAGCAATATATAGAAAAATATATAATTTTGGGGGCCGCATTGGAATTGGGGTTTATGTGCTAATGCACCTTTGCATGCCCCCAATGCAGCCCATGTTGGTGTGTGTTTAGTGTTCCTGGTGTGTTTAGAAAAAAGTTGGACGGTGTATTGGAAGGCTTGGAGTGTATGCTTGGTGAGTGTTGGAAGAGTTGGAGTGGGCTTGGTGCGTGTTGGAAGGGTTGGACCGTAGGAGTGCGGTTAGTGTGTGTAGGTTGTGTAATTTTCATACTTTTTCGATTTAAATATCCATAAAGTTGAGTTGTTTATAGAAATAAATTAAGATAACTTAAACAAATATTATTTTCAAAAAAAGTTAACCCGCTGTTTATGAGCCCAAAAATTTTAGAGTGGAGGGTTAGGAAAAAGAATGCTTAATTTAGGTCTTAATCCTAAAATTTTGTGCCCTAAATTTTATGCTTTAGGCCCTTACAAAATTTTAGGGTCCGTGCACGCTTGATGATGATTACCAAGAGTACAGGTATTGCCATGACTGGAACAAGGATATTCGGAAATCATTTGCTCCTTAATTTCTTTGTTATTATTTGACATGGAAAATGGAACTTAGATTATGCTCTTCTTCATCTCGAATAAATAAGAGCTTTGGTTATGTTTAATTTTATTGTTGAGGATACGCTCTCTAGTTATCGAATATTATCTTATTCTTCTTTTTTTAATTTTGTTGAGTTCCAATCTAAATTTCTCGAACATAAGATGCGATTTGTGCTAAACTTGTTTTTGGATGTTAACATGGACTGTATTATGTGCTTCTAGCTACTAATTAAAGGCCCTGTGATTGAATTCATTTCTGATGACAACATAAACAACATGACTACTGGTAACTGGCACGGTCCCATGGCAATGAGCCGCCACTGCCGATGCCCGGCTATATATGGGAGGAAGGAAGAGTGCAGTACCGCCGGAATGGTTGTTGTGATGGTGTGGAAGAATATGGCCGCAAGAAATATGTGATAAACTCAAACTTTCAAAGCGTTTTGATTTTAATTAAAACCATTATTCATATATGTCTATAGTCACATTGTTATATGTTCGGTAATTAACTGCATGCAGGCATGTTAGACCATATGAAATATTGAATCCCATAACGTTTCCAAGCAGCTCCAAAGGCTCAAACTTTTCCTCAACGTTGGATAAATTCTTTGCGTTTCCAGCGAAGGTGGTCTGAAAGTGTGAAAAATGTACTACGGATACCTTTTATTATCTCATAACTTTTTGTTGGTTTGTGCTATCTTTATTTGGTTCTCATATATATATATATATATATATATATATACATGACGATGAATGACCGTAATACTTATTTCCATAACTCTTCTGATAATGAATAATGATTGATATTTCCCATTTTCCTTACCCGTTTAATCAGTCGGTCAGAACAAGTCTCTTCATCCCTATATATCTAAACAACTGGTAAGTCTCTCTCTTGATGTTTTAGGCATCAACCACTTAATTAATTGTATGTTTTAGGCATCAACTACAAGTGACTTTAGGCGTGAAACAAATTTGGGAGAGCAGAGAGCTCATCTAAATTCGCTAAAAGGTGCTCTGAAGCGAGTTTAATTAATTGTATAAAAGGAGCTAGATTTTTATTTTTATTTTTTATTTTTTGATACAGAGGAGACGAGTGACTTTAATCGTGAAACAAATTAGGGAGAGCAGAGAGAGCTCATCTAAGTTTGCTAAAACTTGCTCTAAAGCGAGTCTAAAAGAAGCTCATCCAAATTGGGGTTCATCTGTCATTTGTGAGTTTACTTAATTGTATGTATATATATTCTTGTATATTAATTGTACGTTTGATTTGGATGTCGTTCATGCTCTGATTCATGTGCTTCGATGATCGATTCACAGGTAGGTAAATTAGAAACAACACTATCCAAATCCAGTGTGTGTTCTTTTGGGGTGATTACTGACGACATAAAAACATAATGGGCGGAATTCGCGACAAGGTGATAAGGAGGATGACCAAAGTAGAAAATGTCGTCATAACCTTAAACAATCAGCATGACAGCAGCAATGGGCCTGAAGAACTTGATATCAATGATAAGATTCCTTGCTTGCCCAAGCAGGTGGCTGTTCCAAAGGAAAACTCCAAACAATAAAGTAATATTAAAATTAACATATCAAAAGTCGGACTACTCGGTAATCTGGACTAGGGAGACAACCCATCAATATCATCAAATATGGCTACCTCTGTATGTAACCATGTTATCATTTATATTGATCTCCCATCTGATTTCACAACCATTCTATAATTTCTCTCTGGTCTTTGCATGTAGGGTAATCATTAATCCTAGGTGGGGTGTTGTCAATATTAACAGGATTATGTTATTTATTGAATAATTGTATATGAAGTCGGAGAATTAATAATGCTCCGGTACAATTCTGGCAGAGAAGAGCTCAAAGCTCTCTCGGGAGAAGTAGGGCGTTTTGGAACTCGTTGTGCAAATACTATCACTCAAATTGATACGCTTGAGAGTTTGATGTATACACATTTCTGAAAATTCTTCCACCTTTGCATAATATTTTTCGTTTACTTTTCACTTGCATATTAGTACGTGACATCATCACTACAACTTATTCTGCTGCTAATTTTGGGATTTTTTTCCCAAGCGATAATTGCTTTTAATAATAATCAAACTCGAACTGATACTGACACACCCTGACCCGGATATTCCGAAGGGTACCGAAATTGAGGCATGCTGGGCGAAACTTCGGAGGGTGATGATGAGTAGATTTTATATTATATATTTATCCCTATTCTTAGTATATTTTGGTTAATATTTTGGAAGAATTTTGATACTTTGAATTGTATTTTCATTATAGCACTTTCAATTTTCTCTGGAGCAAAACATAATCAAATGGACGAATTTTGGAGTAATTCCAGTTGGAGGACGTTCGCGAGTCTCTTAGCTTGATCGTATCAAAATATCAGATTTTTCCACCAAGTAGTTATTTTCTGGCAATAAAATAAAGTAGCAGTGCGCGGTGCTGGAAAGTCACGTTTTTGGGTTTAAATTGCGTTTTTGGAGCCCAAGATGACCTCAAATGGATTCGTGGCCTTCTGGAGTTGTGTTTAAAACGTTCTAATCTTTAAAGCAAGCTATATTGGGCCGGATTTGGAGGAGATTTGAGGCTAAAACGTGGCTGGACAGTTTCTGTGCAGATTCTTCTAGATTAATTAAGACTCTATTTTCTAAGTTATTTTATTATTAATTAGTTTCCTAGTTGGATTAAAAACTATTATTTAGGGTTTGTGCGATGGCATAGCAGCATATATTGCTTTGCCGTTCACAATTTTTATGGACGCATATTATTCAACTTTGGCGACACAGAGAACTTTGCTAGGGTTTTTGGAGACTTTCTACCTTGAGGTGTTTTCATTCTTTTTCTTCTTAATAATATTTTCTCTGATTTCAATTATGAATATGCGTAACTAATTTCCATTGGCTAGGGCGAAACCTTAAGCCTTAGCATGAATATGTAATTTTTATTTAATTGCATATGATTGATTGGATGCACACTTTGAATTATTGATCATTGTTTTAAACTATCTAATTGTCTTGATGAATGGTCACCATTAGGATGTTTAGATAAGTAATTGGATGCAATTCGGTCGGAATATCAGCGGAGGATTGAGTATTGCTTCTTGTGATTGATAATTGTAATTTCATCTAAGGCGAATATCATGCTCTTAGGGGTTGCATTGTTTTTCAAAAGGTTTTCATAGAATTTAATGAGTCTTGCATGTTCATATTTGATCTAAATATCACAGACGGATTGCATGTTAGATATACGTTCTTGCTTGAATATCACGAGGAGAATATATATTAGGAAAACCTAACCTTCAAAGTGGCATGTGTAGATCATAAGTAATTGGTAGAAATTCATAAGATTGCTAGGTGATAGTGGAACCCTAGTGCTTTTATAAACTGGTATTTAAAATTCTTTTCTTTTATCATATTTTTTTTTAATTAAAATTCGTTTTTTTTACATTGCCTAAAATCAAAATCTCTTTTCTCAATTTTCAATTCTAAGTAGTTAATTAGGAATTGTTTCTACATAAATTATCCAAATAGTCCTTTAGGAGAACGACCTTGCATGAGCAACTATACTACAATATCCTTGTATTCTTGCAAGTATTTCATGTTATTTTGAGCTTAATTGCATAGATGTAAAAATTAATATCAGGTGACGAAAGCCATGTCATGCAGATAAAGTGGAATTTCTGAATAAAATAAAACCAAAGTCTGGAATTATTAAAATCATGCAGCAGAGTACACAGAAGTACGGGTAGAACCCTTGATACATAGCATGAGATGTTCAGAGCATAGATAAAATACAATAAAGAAAGTACGAATTATTCCCATCCTGAATAGGATGGATAAAACATACTAGTGGAAGGAAGTAATCCTACATTTATCTGGTGTGGAAATCGTAAACACCAGAATGGTCGCGCTCACCACTAGTCCAGCTACTACGTCCTGGAGGGGCGCAAAACAGAAGTTGTGAGTGGGCAAAAATAAATATTTCTAAAACCTTTGTTTTTCATAACATAATAACCCCTCTTTTAAAATTCATGTATAGTTTCCCAAAATCATACTACGTATAGTATGAAAACTGTCTAAGATATGGTTAAACACCATTTCCTCAACATAATATAAAATTCGTCGTCAAAACAATATAAAGTCAACAAGGCTAAAGGTATGAGTAAATACCAAAATCTTCTCAACATATAACATACTCAACAACATAGAAATATATAATATGATATGCTCATCGACATATGCAATCACACAAGTCCATGCAGAAGTAGCTACATGGAACAGGATGGATGTAATGGATATATGCTCAGTACTACGATCACGTGAAGCTGGCAATAATCGCGTCACATACGAGTTCTAGCTGCCTAATGCAGACTAGTACAAGACACACCCCACCCTCGATACCCACGTGGATACCGAGTGCGAGCGTGCTGGCCGACACTCGTAAGTGACGAAGCCATTAAATGCATGACAACACTTAGTGTAACCAAAATTAAAATACTAATAAGTTTGCGGAAATCAATGTCAATATGCATATGGTTTAGAGCGTACTAATTTTGAAACATCGGAAAACAAAGGATAAACTGAGTTCCTAGAATCTCTATCCATAACAGGGATGGATATTATTATAGAAACTGAAAGAAAAGGTAGATCCCTACATGGTCGGGATGGATGATCAGAGCTGTCAGGCAAAATCCTCGACTGCGCCGGATGCACTATCACTATGTCCTGAAGGGGGCGCAAAAACAAAAGTGTGAGTGGACAAAAATAAAAGTTTTAGCAAACCTTTCTCTTTTCAACATACTAACCCCCTGTTTGAAAACCAGTATATCGTCGAAACATACTATCATAGTATAGTTCAAATGATACTTTAAAAGTATACCGAAAATATTTCCAAAAGGTAAAACATTCATAAATCACCATTTCATAGTTCCAGTAATATATAGACAAAGGAAAACCAACACAGGGTATATACGCGATCACCCATGTACGGGTTGAGGAACAGCCTCTCAATCACCGTACAAGCTCAATACGTTATCCAATAATTTGTACTCCTAGTACCACACACATGTAAGATTGCGCCGCAGCGCGTCACACCCGAGTCCTTACGTAGTGGGGCCTTTTCCCCATAAACAACAATAAACGTAAGACAGGCTTGCACTAAGGTATTTACCGGACAATACCCTGGAGTACAGTGCGTGTGACCCAAACATGTGAGAACTGTCCTACGGCCGTGAGAACGGTACTACAACGTAGTGAAAGCATACCAAGTGTGTTTGAAAACATACATACATACTCATGTGTATAGATATAGGAGCCAAAATCCCATTCATAATTCCCAAATATCAAGTATTGCATAAATAAATATTTCCCTCAAAACCATGTAATAAAATATCATTTAATATTTATGCAAAAGCAATATCATAGTGTAAACCATTTCATAAAGTATAATCATACTTGATAAATAATCCCAATCACCAATTAAAATCCATTTCCCAAGATATATACCATAAATAAAACAAATATGGTTGTGTAAACATTTATCAACAAGTATATATATTTATAATTAAATATATATAAGTAAACATGCCTCAAGCCATTTAAAACCATATATAAATCAAAATCATATTTAATTTCAAACATAAAATCCATTTAATAAAGCAAATGTCCACTCACCTCGAAAACATCGAGACGTTGATCCTAGTCGACATCCACCGCCAACTCCTTGACACTTATGAAAAAATATCTTCGAGTTTATCCAGCACAACCCCCATGTTCTCTTCCCTTAATTGGATGAAACATCTTGCTAGCTAAAACCACGCAAATACCAACAATTTGATTTGTTGCATGGCACACTTTTCAACCATGCATAGCCGTACCTTGTGGTTCAAAAATATGCCATGCATCTTCCATGCTACCACATTTTGATTGCATGTCCATTAGTGCACTCTCAATGCACAAGTCGCATTGAATTCCCAATTCCCATGCAAGTCCATGAATTTGCCGCCCATCTATCACCACACTTAATAAGTTTGATCACATCTTTGGCATTCAAGCAGTGGCTTTCTCAATTCTAATTGGATGACCAACATCTGTCATGCTTATAAAAGCACAGGGAACAGTTGTAAATGCCGTAAGATCATCGGGACAAGGAGACTGGTTATCTGCTATAACAATCTGCTTGCTTGTTAGAGTAAATATGCTCAGGAGGAAAAGACATGAATCTTTTGAAATCATCACTTAAAGCTTTCATTTCCGAAGCAGACCAAATTGATCCATCAAGACCCCAGCCCATGTAAAGTGGGGTGATACCAATTGCATCACGAGCTGCAATAAAACTTTGGTCTTTCGTGTCAAGGAGGACAAAGGAAAACATGCCATCCAACATGCCTACAAACCCTTCCCCATGATCTTCATAAAGATGGGCAATCACTCCATAGTCACTGCCAGTTCGGAACTGATGTGTCTTCAGATTTTCTCTCAATTGCTTATGGTTAAATATCTCACCATTGACAGTGACAATAACGGTCTTGTCCTCGTTGTAAAGGGGCTGATCTCCAGAAGTAAGGTCGACAATCGCCAACCGTTGATGAGCAAGATAACAATTTCCATGGCAGTGCAATCCACTCCAATCTGGACCTCGTCGATGGGTCCCTGTTTCTGCGATGAAGACTGGTGCTGCAGCTGGTGCATCCATGGCAGCTAGTGCATCCATGGCTGTTGCTGCTGTTGTTGCTGCCGTTGCTGCTGCTGTTGAGTACCCAGATCGCCACCGCCGTTGGATCGCTGGCCATGGCATGGAGCCTGTAAGCCGAGAGGTGGTTGCAGGGTTTTGTTTATCAGATAATAATCAGCAACATCACAGCCACCCACCGCTGAATTCAAGACCATGACGCCTTGTGTAAGTGCACTCAACCATCGGCTGGGAAGAGGGTAGGTTGGGTTTGTTAGACATTGCAGAAAGATCAAATTGTAGACTGTATTTGGCAAGAAAAACTGCTGCTTCGAAGAGGGAGAGAGAGAGCTCGATTTGAGACAGCAGCCGAATGAATTAATTGGACAACAGCTATTCCTAAAACCTAAAACCCAAAACCCAAAACCCTAATTCCAACTTACGGGGTGGAAATTACTAAAATGCCCCTACACTTTAAAGCTTCGTAAAAAGTTCGTTTCAACTCCAAATTGAGTTCTGCTTGCTCCCACGCGCTCGTGTCGATGAGTACATCAAGAATATGTAAAGAATTAAATTTTTTCAAGTCGTCCCGAAAAGTCAACAAAAGTCAACATTGACACTAGGGGTATTTTGGTAATTTCACATAAATTTTGGGACGGGTTGTAACATGAACATTGGCATGCCTTCAACAAGCTCATCTATTGAATTCTGTAAAGATTTTATGCCAGAATAAAAAGAGCGAACAAAAAAAACGATATGGCATACGCAATAATTACCCTGTTCCATATCGTATCATCTTCAATTTTCATTTAATTTTTAAACTCTTTTTTATTTCAAATTATCTTTATGTTGAAGTAACAGAGGGCAATTCGCTATGTTTTTAGGTGAGTTCATTTGTTTCGTTTGTTTTCCATGTGTGAATTATTGTGCTTAGGAATTCATAAATTAGACATATGGTTGGATTTGTGTTGTGTTATTTGTTGTGTTTATGTAGTTTGCTTTATTTGCTTTATTTTACTTCGATTTGTACTTCACATGTGTAATTTGCTTTATTTTAACCTTTTTTTTTATTGGGTTTAGGTTTCTTAGATGTTTGGAATTATAGATTATTTTGATCATGTTTTTATTCTTTATATATGGTTTCAGTTTGATTGCTCCTATGCGCTTTCTTCTATAAGTTTTTCCACTAAACTGTTCAACTTTTAAACTTAATGAAAATTCATTGTACCAGTAGGCCACACTATTTTCATCTTAAAAGTTGTATGAAGCTAACATATTTAACTAATACACACTGAATAATTTCAATTTTTTCAAAACTTCCTTCAAAATTTCTATGTTTTGAGATGCTACCATCACGCCAAACAACAGATAGAACAAAAAGAATTTATTTCATTTCTGTGAAAAGTGTACCTCTAAAGCTCCATCCCGCCAATACTTATAAGCAACAGTTTTCAATCTTGATTCTTAATCTAAATTCGATAACAAATGTGTTTAATAGTAGTGCTGCAGAATGAAGTTATTATCTTCATACATTGAGTTTTGTTTAAATAACCCATTCCATTTTCTTTAATCCAAATTTAATTCAACATTTTAAAATTTTTCAAAACTAATGATCTGTACTGCTACTTTCCTCTTTTGTCCATAGAGCAATGGATTTCACAGACATCCGATTCTTAAAAGATAATGAAACTCATCAAAACCTAAAAGCCCGTGTATGTAGAGCTTTCAGACAAACATTTTCTAGAGTATCTAACCAAGAAGGAAATTTAATCATCATATTGGTTGATCAAACGGTATGAAACTTTTTATTTATTTTTTACCAAGTTTAACATTGTATACTAACTTTTACACATCAAGATTCCAATGCTTTACCAATATTTGATCAATTCTGTATTTACTAAGCTCTCTTTTATCTTCTTATAATCAAACAGCAGAACGCAATACAAGCTAATGTGAGAGATAGTGATCATAATTTAGTGCGTCCAAAATTCAAGATTGGTTTGGTCTACGAAATTATATAATTTTTCACAATGCCTGCAAAAGATAAATATAAAATTGTGCCACATTCTCTTGAGCTCACATTCAACAACAAAACAGTTTTCAAAGAACTTCCAGGTGTTCATCCATCAATTCCAACACATAGATTCTATATTCAAGAGCATGATCAACTAGCTCCTCGCAGTGGAAATAATAACATCTTGATAGGTATGATTTAAATCAATTTTGAGTAAAGAAATATTTACATATGAATTTATATTTACAAATTTATTTGTAACACATTTTCAATTTAATTCCCCAGACATCTTGGGAAAAATGATCAAGATCAATCCTTTACAAGAGATTACAATCAAAGGTGACAGAAAAACATCCATGTGTGAAATCCATCTACATGACCTAAGGTACAACAATAAAGTTAATATCATCTTTTCCATACTATTTTTCTTAATAGTAAAAATTTGGTACTGTTACTTTCATTTAATGTTTGTGAAATAGAATATATCATTTTCACACCTAATCATGTTCTATTAATCAACAGTAAACTATTTTTTACTCCTTTCTAACATGATGATCAATTTATTTTTCTTTTTTTTTAAAATGTACTAATATTTAATAAAATGCATTAATTAACATTTACATATATGGTTTTATTCATTCATAAACAATCAGAAAGGAACTCTTCAAGTGACACTGTGGGGTGATACTGCAAAAAACTTTGATAAAATTTTTTTTGAAACATTACCAGTACCAGTTATTGTTGTTATCACTAGCCTCACAGTGAAACAATATCAAGGTAAATAATTTAGTTCCAATCAGTTATTATACACACTTAAATTGTAAAAAAATATATGTATAACTATCATTTTTTTTTAATAAACAAAAAAATTTGTTTTCAATGGCACCAACTTCACTTTGATCATCGCTGACTCTGCAATTTTTGAATTTGATGCATACAAAAAAACGTATGTAACTTTTCTATTTCCATTTTGTGTACACTTATAAGTTGTAAACACTCTATGCATAATATGTTAATTAACTATTATTTCCATCAGCTTTGCTGATAGTAAAGAACCTCTCATCATATTACAAAGTGGCAAAAAACTATCAGTGTTGAGTCATCAGTTTCAAAACCTGGAAACAGTGACTGGAAAAATTGAATACCTTGAATCCATCGCACTGCTTAGTAAGTACATTTAATATTGTATCACAGTTAAAATATTTTATATCTTTAACTTCATCTAACATTTCATACTCAAAATTATTAAAAAAAATATTTCAGGGTCAACTTTTTTATGCACTGCATCCATTGCAAGATTTGATACTCAAAAGAGTTGGTGGTATGAAGCTTGCCCAATTCCATCCTACAGAAACTCCAGTCCCATGGCAATTTTTTTGTTCATGGTTAATGTTCATTGGATCTTTCTATAAAGATTTGACATTAATAAACAATAGGATTTCCAATAACTGGTTTCAGCATTCAGATTTTATGCTTTATTTCATTGAAAAAGAACATTTAATGGTTTCAGCCTTGAAACTTATTGTCTTTCTGTTTGTTCTTTGTTATCTGCTTTAACATGCTTATTTAAATGCTTAACTTTGCATGCATCTCTCTTTGTAGAAATCTAAATATGGTCACATGAAGATTACTAACATTGCTCAATATGAATGTTTATACTCTTAATCCTATTGCAAAAAAGATTATCAACTTCTTACCTAAGATTATCAAATGTCTTTTATTTTATTTTTGTTTACTAGAAATTACTTGATTTACTTCTATACTCTTAATCCTAATTAACTTTCTACCATCAAGGTTGGTGCAGTCTAACTGTAATTTTGTAATTTCATAAAAAAATAAGTAAAAAATCAACTTATTTAAGTAACCTTGCTACTTCCAGTTACATATAAAGCGTCATACACTAAATTATACAATGTTTATTTTATTTGTATGTATCACTTTATAAACAACATATCATAACTGTTTGTCTTGGTTTTTTAACAACTACTATCCTATCCCAGTTATTTGCTTAAACTACTCCTTTCATGTTTGATATTACCCTTTTTTTTTCTTAATCGATCTCCTATCCTGTTTAACTTTAGGTATAAAGTCAACTTTGTAATTGAGGATTCTACAAAGGAAATCAACATTCTTTTTTTATTCTTATTAAAAACGTGAATTCCAAAGGCAACCTATCATTTTCTAGATTAATGCTAATGCTGGTAGTGTTAATAATTTGGCGTTTCTTAACCCGTCTAAGCAACTTTGTATCATAATTTGAACCACTACTGTGTTATTTGTTAATCCATGTTTGTCTTGCCTGCTTGTTTTCATTTTTTTCCAACTGCTGTCCTCTTTTTAATCCCAACTATTTATTTAAATCACTTACTTCATGTTTAATATTACCATTTTTTTTCTTTAATGCATCTTCTATCTGACACAAAGTGCTACTATTTCATTTTATACATAGTAAAAACCATTTTTAAAATGTAGGTACAAAGTCAGCTTTGTAATCGAGGATTCCACAACTGAAATCAATGTTCTTCTCATTGGAAAAGCTAGAGAAAAAGTTATTTGGAACAACTTGCAAAGAATTAGTTCTACAAAAGGGCTATGATGACCAAAAAAATTTCCCCCCAGACATTCTGCAAACAGAAATACAAACAAGAACATTTAAGTTGAAGTTTGGGAAAAAAAGGAACTTTCAACCCAAGAATGATATACTCATTCAAGATGTTCTCGATGAACCAACACAAATGTCAGAGGCAAGTGACATATCACCAACAACTCCAATGCCTCATGTAAAACAAGCACAAGCTAGAGGAAAAGAGCAAGCCCGAAAAGCTCTTTACATAGTTGAACCTACCAAAAAAAAAAAAGGTAAACACTTACATTACAAACCTATTAATTCTAGATATATTGTTTTATCATATATCACTTACTCAAGACAGCTTTATTATCCCAATTCACTTTCAATATAGTAGCACAACTGGAGATCAACCACAAATTCCAAACACTGGACAAACATCAGACATCAATGTGGAAAACATTGAAAATGCACCCCTCATAAGCTTCATGCAAAAATCATCACCAAACAAAGTTGAGAAAAAGTACGTCTCCTCATTTTCTCACTTTTTTTTTTCATGCTCTTTGTAATTCATTTGATTTAAAGCTATATATTAATCAAACAAAAATATACTCTTTGCTATGTCCCACTCTCATTCCTGTATGGATAACTATAGTAAATAGTCAAAAATAGTCTTGCCATAAGTTTATTATGCAAGACAAAATCTGAGTTGGAAATTAAAGATTTAGAGTCCTCTTTTTATTCGTATAACGTATGAATGAAGTAAAAAGTGGTACCTATTGCTTAAAATGCAATGTTACCAACATATTATCCAAGATTGTATATCCAAAATTGGTCTTTACATTAGGTATGTGCCTTTAAGTTTGTAAAAATTTAATTAGCTTCATATAAATTGTATATGCAAAGTTGGTCATTAAATTAAGTAATGTTTGAATCCACTATTAATAAGTTCTCGATGTTTTTCTTATTCATGTGTTGGAAACCATTTTTGACAATTTAAATTCTCTACAATTTTTGGAGGACAGTGAGAAGGTTCAGAATAGTTGGATGACATTACATTATGTTTTGATAAGAGTCAAATAATACATGCTTCATTACCACATTTGTTATCTAGAAAACAATTAATAAAATGAAATGAAACATAGATATAAAGAAACATGGTTGAAACTGTGCATTACAAGTGTATTTAAATTAGTTATATATAACTGTACCTAAATGAGTTAATTTTTACTAAACATCACTCATCAATGCACTTGCTCTTCAGTTTAAAAACTGCTTTTTTGCTCTTTTTGCTTCTTCTGCTTTTAAAATGTCTTTACAATTCAAACTACAAATATACTGTTTCACCTATATAACTCACTATTTTTATAATGTCTTTACAATTTTAACTGCATTCACTGTTCATATTCAAATTCTATGAACAGGGCACTACCACTGAAAGACAAGCAAGATTGAAAAGCAGTGCATGCAATGAAGCAAGTCGAAAGAAATGCACCCTTTCATCTTTTATGATTGTAAATATAATTAGTACTTAGAAGATCACCCTTTTTGGCTGCAAATATGGTACTACTGCTTAGAAGACCACCCTTCCATCTTTTGGGCTATAAATATGATGCTACTTAGAAGACCACCATTTTTTGCTGTAAATATCGTACTACTGCTTAGCAGACCACCCTTCCTTCTTTTTTGCTGGAAATATGATGCTGTTTAGAAGACCACCATTTTTTGCTATAAATATGATAAATATCACTGGAAGAAATCGCGGTTTCTCGCGATATAACCCCAAAATACCAAGTGAACAGTACCATCTCGACTGGGTTTTAGTATATTTATAATTTCTATGGTTTATTTTTGTCTCTCCCTCCCGATCTTGGGGAAGAATTACGTTTATTGTTTCCTTCATCGAAGAATACATTGTGGTTTTATTGCCAATTATATATTTGCACAACCATTTGCCTCTTCACAACAAGTTTAAGTGTCAAATGATTTATGAATCCTTTTATCTATCTATGGTGATCCTCGGAGTTGAAATGGTTGTGATGGTGGATTCCACCAGGTTCCAGTGAGATGCGGTGGGACGTCAGCGACGCGGTTACAGTTCCAGACTAGTTACCAGCAATTTTTTGAACTTTCGTATTTTAACTGCCAAGAGATACATAATTCTTAAATATTTGCTTTATGAATTAAAAATCTGTTAATCTTTTTCGGTCGACAATTGCATTGTTGGTCCTTTTTACGTAAACTTACGGGTAGTGTATTGATTGTATGTTTCATTACTTGATTTTCCTTCGCATGTAATCTTTTGTTATATTTCCTAGCCTTCCCATGTAAACCGAGAATATTGATTGGATAGATGGGTACTGATGATGATGGAGGAGTGTAGTTGTCGTTGTATTGAAGTCATCAGCCTCCCCATCATAATAAGGACTTGCAAGCATGAAGTAATGCCCAAGAGATTTGTTTGTTGTGACTAAAACATCCATTGTTTGTCCTGGGGTGATCATTATATGTAACTGGAAGTTATAGGTTTGACATAAGAACCATCCATTCCCACGAGTGTGAGATTGTGATCAGCAATCGCGAAGAACATGTCTATGTTGTGCACCGAATTGACTATTCGGAGAAGATAGGTTTTTCCGTAATCAACAGACATTCGATATCTCATTTCTGCAATGCAAAAAATACTAGAGATTTTTAAGTTCTGTGCAAAAAATACTAGAGATTGTTATATTCTAGGGTTAAACTCACTGTACTACCCTCAAGTATCGTGAAATTCTCACTTTGCTACCCTTAGTTTGTTTCGTCTCACTTTCATACCTAAAGTTTGATTTTTCTGACACTTTCATACCTCCGTTAGTATTTCCGTTAAGTTCACTATTGGGTCAAGCTGTTCTACCAAAATAACCAAACCAAAATACCAAGGGCATATACAACTAGTATCCAAACAAAATGAACCCTAAACCACCATTTCTCTTTCTTTTTTGACCTCCTCTTGCAGTGGACTTTTAGGAAGCTTGAGTTAGCTGAGATGATGGTTGTGGAGCTTCAGAAGTGCATGCCTGTGATGACTGAGAGGGTTGATAAGAGGGTGGTCTCATGTCCTGCAACAAAATCATGCATCAATAAAGTAATTCAAGAATACTACCTTATAGTTAAAACCCATTAAAACCCATGCATTTCCTCGTTTGAGAAGTGCCCAAGTAATGAATAACACATTAGCTTTTAGAATAAACAGAAATAAAGAATCAGTAATGAATATCAAAATTTTACCCGACTTTTCTTGCTTTTTCTTCCCTTTTTAGCAGCTGGAAGAGGATGAGTGGTTGGGCATGTGGCCTTATTGTGTCCACAACCCTTGCAAGTAGTACAGTTCACAGATTTTTGCCCTTTCCTGCTTAACTTGAATTCATTTTCATCTGCCTCCCTTACTCTCTTTTTTTTGGGTCTCCCAGGCTGCCTTTTGAATGTTGGAGGAAGAATGCATTTCTTGTCAAATGGCTCCCAAAATTTCATTCCTTGAACAGGTTGAATCAAGTTCTCATAAGTAGCATAATACTTCTCTTTCTTGTACCAAGAGGAAACAAATTCCTCAGGCTGTCTCCTTGCATAATAGATGGTTGAACAACCATGAATGCAAGGAAAACCTGTCAAATCCCATCTTCTGCATGAACAGGTACAAGCATTCAAGTCCACCACATATGTATTGCCTCTGCCTTCATCCACTTCAAATTGGTCTCCTCCAGACCATGTAGCTATTGTGTATGAGCTTTTCAGCTTGTACTCCTCCAACTGCTTCTGAATTTTGGGGCAGATAGTGGCTTTATCTTTCCTCATTGCATCTCTTCTCAACCATATCATTTTCATCAACATTACCCTTATAGTCTCAAGCATGGTAATTATAGGCTTGTCCTTACCCCTTAATATAAAGGAATTAAAGCTCTCACACAGGTTGTTTAAGAGAATGTCACACTAAGTGTATGTATCAAAGTGTAACCTACTCCAATGCACTGCTGGTCTCTTCACCAACCATTCATAAGCTTCCTTTTTCAGCCTCTTCACCTCAGCCATACTCTCTCTAAAGTCAGACATCGTAGTTGACTTGGCAACCTTCCATAAGGCATCCTTTAATCCTTTCCCTTTAAAGCTATCTCCCTTGAAATTGGTGTATAAGTGTCTTACACAAAACCTATGCTTACAGTTGGGCAACACCTTCTCAAAAGCTGGTATTAACCCCTTTTGTTTATCAGAAATAAATGTCCAACTGTTCTGGTTCACAATCCCCAAATCAGCGGCAAGTAGTTCCAGAAACCAGACCCAGCTGTCCTTGTTCTCAATCTCTACAACGGCATATGCAATAACCCAAGTTTGGTTATTTGCATCCATTCCCACTGCAAACAATAACTGGCCTTTGAATTCTCCTTTTAAATGACACCCATCCAACCCCACTAGTTGTCTGCAACCCTTATTAAATCCATTTTTGCAAGGCCCAAACAAATGTAAATCCTTTGGAATATGACATGATCATCATCATAGGGCAGCACCTTCATCTTAACTGTACTCCCACGATTTGTCTTCCTAAGCTCATCACAATACTCCCACAATTTTGGGTATTGCTCAACATTACTACCCTCGAGGATCCTCAAGCATTTTGCTCTCACTCTATATGTTGTCTTCAGGTGGATCTCAACCTTTCTTTCCTCCTTCACCGTCTCTATAAAGGTAGTGATGGGCATTGTTCGGTTGATTCTGAACTTATCAACATACCTCTTCACAAGCCATGGTACTTTGCAGTTTGGATTCTGCCTCCATATCCGTGGACACTCATGTATCCCCACATAGGTCTTTATTTGCAGAGAGTCTTCATTGTACATCTTGGATGCATACAATCTCCAAGGGCAGCCTTCTGCACACTTTGCACTTATCTTCCACCTCTCATTCCTTTTCAGCCAAATCATGGGTGCGCCATACTTAATAGAATGTGAATACACTGCCTCTCTCAATTGTGGTGCACCTTTGAACTTCAGACCCTTTTCAAATTTTGGATCATCCATGTCAGCTTCTTCATTGAATTCAGGGTAGATGATCTTGTCTTCAACATCAGAACCTGACTCATTCACACTATTCAGGCCATCTGAGTCTTCTATTGCATCGTTTAGGGGAACATCTTCTACATCTCTTGCATCAACTTCTGGAGGGTGGTTGTTTGGGTTCCCACTATTACCAAACCTTTCACCCCTTTCAACTTCTCCAATTAGAGTATCAACAACATTTTCATCTATTGCACCACCATCATCATCATCATCCAAGCTGTAGTCACTGTCCACAAATTCACTATCAGTAGTGTCCTCGTCTTCATTAACTTTAGTTGCACCATTTTCTCCAACACCCACACTACCATCACTCTAATATCCATCTCTTCCTTCGTTATCTTCTAGATCAGCATTGTAGGCAATTTCATTCAAAATGGATATTTGTTTTTCTAAATTAGCAGCAACCCCTTTTGCTTTAGTCTTCTTTGATGTTGATCCACAACCCTTCACCCTTTTTGTAAATTTTATTGCATCCATCTCTTCCTCAATATCTTCTATAACTACCCCCCTTTTTACTATGCCACTCTCATCTAGATTCAGCAAAAGCTTTTGTTTCAGTGCAGCTTGCCTTGCATTTAGATGTTCTAGGTATAATTCTATTTCCCTAGTCCCTGGAACATACTTACACATGTTATCCACGTCTTCATCACGTTCAATGAGCCTTAATCCTTCAGCATAAGACATCGTGGGAATCCTAAAGTGGTACAAAATGTAGCCTTCGTACCCTAACTCCTCAACCATTGAATCAATTTCAAAAAAAGACAAAGTCTTTGTCTACAAAGTCAAACCAAGCCTCAAACCCACCCATATATGCCTGTTCAGACCATTTCCCACCATGATTAATCTTCAATGAAAAAAGCTCTGGCATGTCTGCAAGGTGAAAAAAAGAACAAGTTTTAAAACACTACACCATGGAGACACCCATTACGAAACACTACACCATTGAAAACACAAACTAGAGCACATTGAAAACACTACACCATGGAGACACCCACTACGAAACAAAATTTCACTATATAAATCCAACAATTCCAAAAACTTGACAAAATATTTCCACTATATAAACCCTAAAACAAGTACAGAACTTTAATCAGATTTGATAAAGTAGGATTCTTACCATATTTAGGTGTTCCAATAATATCTATTGGGCGCTTTCTCCACCCCATCGCCTCCGATTTTGAGCCCTGAACTTCGAGCGACAGCCACTACTGTAAAGTCTAGATTTAAGCGTTTTTGGCTTTCCTTGTCAAAATTGTAATTAACATCACACAAGCTCTTAGATGAATCCCAATTAGATTAGATTAAGAAGGTTACATCGTTTTGAAGAATCTGGCATGAAATCAAAAGAGGTATGGTTATGCATGTGCATTCAAATTTCATTACTGTTTAATGCATTTTACGTCAAAGTTTTTTTTGTCTTTTTGACTAGTCTTTTTGTCTAGTCAAATAGAGTCTGTCTTATCCAGAATGCTGGCACACCAATTAAGAAAACCCACATGGGTCACTGACACTATTCAGTTCCCCAATGCAGTTCCCCACCGTTGATCTTTAGAGATATGTTTTGGTTGTGACACCTGCCCTCCTTTTTGTTTTTATGATCTTTTAAGGTTGTTTGGGGTGGTCAGAAACGTTGGGGTTGTTGTACACAGAAAAGATCAAAAATTGCAGAGAGTGTTTTTGGCTTTTGCTTCCTCTCTGTTAAGCTTTTAAACCCAGCAACAAACAGTTTTTGCATGAGCATTTAATTTACGTGTTATCATACACAAATATTTTGAAAACTTGTTTGTTTTGTTTATTGTCTAAAACTTGAAATTTCCAAATCTTCACAGACATTTTGTTTTTGGATTCACGTTGGTTCTTTCCTCAATTATTTTGAGCGAGAGAAACTGATTGGTCAGATTTGAATCCACATTTGCATTTCATCTTTACATCTTCATTCATTTGCATGGTTCATGCCTTGACTCGGTGCCACAAGACGTTGAGCTCGTAGGACAAGCTGCCCTCTCGTGAAGACTGAAGCAAGATCCATTTGGTGCTAAATAAGGTTGCACAAAGGTACAAGCTGCCCTTTGAACATGTCTAGGATTTGAGCTTGTTGTGTGAAACTTTGTATGAACCTTATTCATCACTAGTGGATAGGACTCCTTGGAGTCCCCCGGTTTTTTAACCCAGTTAGGGGTTTTTCCGGGCACCAAAATTATTGTGTGTTATTTGTTATAACTTGCTTAACCCTTCCTATTAAGTTATTGGCATGCTTGCTTCATGTTATCAAATTTGTATGATATGTTAGATGTTTATCTATCCTGCTGAGTTATATCTGTGGCATATTTGATTACTTGTGTAGTTTGGTCATTTAGTGTTTTTACCTGTATTAGGGTTTGCTGTCTGTAACATTCTTGTAACTAGTTGACTAGTTGTTAGACTAGTCAGATAGACAAGAAATTGTGTTCGTTGCAGGTTATTCCGCCTGGTACCAATTTCAATTGGTATCAGAGCGTCAGCTCTAAAGATACATAGAGTGATCTCTGGGAATTACTGGTATTGGGTGGAATCTCACCATGGATCGTGATAGGACGTCCTTGTCCTGCAACGCAGCTCCATTCTTCGATGGTTCTGATTATGCAGCGTGGAGTGAAAAATTCCAGATTTTCTTAGATGCTCAGGATCTAAATGCTATCGACTATCTTACTCTTGAATGGAAGGCTCCTTCAAAGACAGTTGATGGTGAGAAGGTGTTGAAACCTAAGTGTGACTGGACCACAGGGGAAGTGACTGCTGCAATGGCGAACAAAAAGGCTAGGAATGCAATTGTTTCTGCCATTTCTCGTGCTCAGTTTGGACACATTAGACACTGTGCTACCGCCAAACAAGCATGGGATAAACTCAGAATTATGCATGAAGGTGACACTCAAGTAAAGGATCTCAAACTTCAAATGACTCAGACAAAATTCGAAGAGTTGAAAATGGATGACTCCGAGCCTTTTTCCGTGTTCTATGAAAGGTTGGAAGGCTTGACAAATGAAGCTATGAGTTTGGGTAAACAGATTGATGAGACAACCATTGTTAAGAAGATTCTAAGGGTCTTACCTAAGAAGTTCAGTGCAAAGAAGACTGCGATTCAAGAGGTACAAGACCTCAATGAATGTATTTCGATATAGTTGCTGTTAAGAAGGACATATCACAGCAAGCCATGGATGTAAAAGCCTGATAAATGTCCCTGAAAGTTCTGCATTGCACCCTTCTTTTCCAGGTGATTCTCGTAACTTCTTCAAGGCTTCTGATTCACCACCTTTAAAAGAAATTTCGTCCTGCACAAACGTATTTCATATAAAAGGTGCTAACAACAAGGTGCGATTGAAAAAATTACTCCTCAAACCTGTTGTGTCTCTTCATAGCCAAGTTCTTCAACGGTTGGAACTGAAATCTAAATTCAAAATTCCCAACTGGAGGGAAGTGAAGAAAGTGTAATAGAAAGGGGGACGATGCCCATGAGGGCTCCCAGCAAGCTTCACAAATGATTGATAAGTCAAAGGTGGCCTTCCCCCATTCTTCAAGACACCAAGTAATACAACCGATGTCAGTACATATATTCAGCAAAATCCAAATCCCTCAAGTAAGCATGTAGATATGCTCTCAAAATCATGCAAACACTAAAAGTAATTCAAAAACTTACCTTCCGTATATCCGCCGGATTGAAGAGCGTATGACTCCTAGGACTGAACACCTCAATGCCGGCCGTAGATACATACCCCTGTCAAAACCAACAAAATAAAACCTCTACCTGTTACCAAATATCCACAACAAAAACACATCATAGTTAACTTCACCTTAACTAACCCATTGAGATTTTCCGTTTTCGTACGAAGAAATTAAGCTAAAATTAAGTAAGATTCACCATTTTTGCAGAAAGTTCAAGCTTTTCTACAATCAATAATATAATTTTACATGGGTATCGAATCTAATTACCAAATATATAAAAACCACCATACCTTAACTCTAACATCTAGAGCTTGATAATATGGTTCTGTATCATCTCCAAAGCAAAGCCTTCTCACATCCCACTGCTCAAAAATAACCAAATAAAAAACCAAAAAAATTTAAAAAAACTCAAAAATTAGAAATTGTAGAGAGAGAGCGAGAGAGTTTCATTTTACCTCCTTAAGGCAATAATGAGGACCTCGCCGGGTTCACCTTTGAGGAACCAACAATCTGGACCCAGCTTCTTGAGGTTCGAATCCAAATCCGAAAGGCTCTCGAGCAGGAACCGGATCCGATTCAGGCCGGCCTTGAACTGAAGCCCGGGAGAGGAGGTGTGTCCGGGTCGGGCTTCATGTAGTGCGGGTCGATTACGAACCGGGTAGATAAAATTACTGGAGCCTTTGGAGGCGTACTCGAGGGGCCGGGTTGTCATTGATCTGAGGCCCTTCCGAGAGTCCCCGATGAAGGGAGCAGACCGGATGAAGCATTGTCGGGTTTGGATACTGAGACGAAGGAAGCCAGAGAGGGACGGAAGTTCAAACCGTCTGTATGGTTCGCGCGCTTTAATGGTTGGTTAGGGAAGAAGAACCGAAGAAGGATTTACTTTTGGACACATTAGACCGGTCCTGCGCGCGGAGCCTTCACGCTTTGTTGAAAGCAACTTTGCGAAGCCGGATTAATTCTAAGAATGAAGATTTTTTAATTTTTGAAAATATAAAAGATGATCCTACAAGCAAAATAGTGAATAGAAAAATAAACATTATGAATTTGAGAAATTATAGGTCCGTTTTGATAACTTCTTTAATCTTCAATTTCAGATTCTTAGTTTTTCTGTTTTTATTTTAATTTTTTAATTTTTAATTTTTCAAAAAAAAAAAAGTTATAAATTAGAAAACTGAATTTGTTTCCAAACATTTTAGATGCATAAACGATTTTAGTTCAAATGATTATTTATATAGATAATCTTCAATGAAGTTAAACACAAACTTTTAGTTGGCTAATTTCCTAAACCACCTTATAAAACGCGTATGTAATATTTAGTCTTCAATTTTTCAGTTTAGTCTTAAATTTCAGATGCGAGTGAAGAAGACTTGGTTTGCATTAAAAGTTGATTTCGTGGACTTCTTAAAGTAAAACAAATTGTCAAAATTATCTTTTATTGTTGTCCCATTTTCTTAGGCTTTAATCTCCATTAAATATAGCGCATGTGTCTGTATTGTGGGAAATTAACTTTTATATTCTAAGTGTTAACACTCAAAGTGGGAAATCAACAAAGGTCAGTATAGCAACCCTTAGCGGGTTTAAAAGATAGAATGGATATAGAAACAACGATATTTTAGAAGTAGTTCACCCGCAAGATGGACTCGTCACTGGAGTAGTCTTGTATATATAAGTTGTGGTTTTACAATAGCTCTGGACTGTTTATAAGGAGTATTCACTTACTCCTTTATAAGGCCCTAATGAGCTTTAAAAGTCTTGGGCCTTTAAGTCTCCTGCCCACTAGTAAATGGGTTGTATTTCGTAGGCGTGATTGTAGACTACTTCTCAGCGATTGACGTGGAGAAAGAAGTGACATCAGTGCAGGACTACTTGTGGTTTCTCGAGTTGACATCCCACGAGAGTCTTTGGGTGGTTGAAAACAGTTGAGTGCTTAGTAAACAACATTCATATCCATTTATAAACTTTCTTTTTGTTCTTTGGTCAGCGTGTGACTTAGAGTTGGCCCCAGATAACCTATCATGGGTTTTCGTGTCATAAAGTTGTCAAGTCTGTCGGCGCTGGATTGAGCGATCGTAAGTAGTACCCCAAGTTCAACGCTGGCGTTGAGGGATTATATGACTAATCAATCCAATCATGTGAGATGGGCAATCAGTCAATTAGATGCATAAAACTACTTCTTTGTTATTAAGAGGAAATGATTTATGCGTTTCGGTTATCTTCCTTTACACTTTTTTTTTTCTCCTTCTTGTTTGATTTATTTAATTTAATTTAATAATTAAATTAAATGAGATGAGTGCAGTACGTGACACATCCCGACCCGGATGTACACGTGGACACCCAAAAGTCGGATGTGCTGGCCGACACCACGTAGGGTGACGAAAGCCAATTTGAATAAATAAAGAATATTTGAAGAATTAATGAATAAATACAGATATCGCACGAATACCAAATACTGAGAATTTACAAATAAAGAGAATTCAGGACAACTTCATACCACCGGGTCTCGATGTCGATAGCTCCAAACCGCTAAACCTGGAGGGGCGCAAAACAAAAGGGTGAGTGGGCCATAGTTAATTATTTCTGTGAAAACCTTTCCTTTTTGAAAATACTAACCCCTCGCCGTAAAACAGGTATTAAGTTTTGTAAAACCTTCCTTGAAAACATACTATAATAGTAGGTAGAAAATCAAGGTAAGTACGGAAATATACTTACCGTCCGAAACGGGCAGAAAGCCACCGTTCGGCATGATTTACTTTATCAAAAGGTTTCATAAATAAAGCTATACGGGAAAACTGTAATTCAAATAAATGTATCCGTGGCATCTGTGAAAATCCGAGATAATAACACAATCCGACTACAAGATAAATGCTCGGTTAGGCAAGGCAGACACACGAGTTCATACAGATATATTCTGTCATGAACAGGCTGGGTGTATAAATAAAGTTACGCTCATGTACTACGATCACGTGAAGCTGGCGCTAATCGCATCACAACGAGTTCGGGCGCCCATGCGACCTCGAACAGGCTGGCACCTTACTATGGATCCATAGTGTGCGTATCGGTGCGGGTGTGAACAATCACGTGAAGGCTGGTCCTGGCCCGGGACAGTACAATAACACCGTGTAAGCCTCCCAAGTTGAGTGTATAAAACATGCCACGGAGTAATCTTAAATAAAATAGTATGAGGTAATTTCCCTTTTTGGGATAACCTTTAAAACTACCACTAAATAAAGTATTCTCGGGTACCGTACCCGAAATACCAAGTAACTAACCACAATACGTAAAATACCAAGAATACGCCATACGGGTACCAAGGTATAGAAATACCAACTTAATGGTAGATTAGGTGAACCCAAAGTATGATAGGAATTTATCATTTCCAAAGTTCACCCAAATACGGCCCATGGCCCGTCAAACAAATATAAGATCCAAACGCAATAATAGGGAATTAAAATAATTAATTCCCTAAACCCTCGAAAATAGGGTTGGTACGATAAACGTAATACGCATACAAGATAATACATAATTTCATCAATTTAATGGCATAAATCCAAATGGAAATATGGGTCGAGGCCCACTAATTTCCATGGCCTAAAACATTACCGAGTCGGTCTACAAACATCAAGTCTATCCGATAAACCAAGTAAATACTACGAAGTACAGGGTCTACCGAAATACGGAACAAATACTATACTACAGTCAATAAAGGTGTAGACATAAATTAAGTTTGCCAACAAGTGTAATAATAGTCAAATTAAGTCATAGGCAAAACCATTTTAATAACTAAAATATATAAAAACATTTAATTTAAGTGAGGAAGGGGCCCACTCACAAATACCGAAGCCGGGAGTCAAAATGCACGTCCTCCGAACGCCACGGGTCGCCAAAACCTATTTTAGAAACCCACAAATTAGTAAAGTATACGAAATTACAAGAAAAACGGCGTTCGGATACCCGAAAACGGAGTTTCGGGGTCGGAAACCCCAAAACCGCCGCCGTGGGCCGCCGTGCGCCGTCGCACGCGCCGCCACACGCTGCCATTTGGCCTCACGCGCCGCCACGCGCGGCTGTGAGGTCACACGCGCCCTCACGCGCCGCCACGCGCCGGTGGAAGTCCACCACGCACGGCCACGCGCCCCACGCGCCGGCCACGCGCCGGCCACGCGCAGTGACACGTGTCAGTTACTGTACAGTTAAAGTTAACGGAATATTCTAACGGCGTTAGAATATTCCGTTAACGCCGTTAAGGTTAACGGACGGAATATTCCTTGGAATATTCCCGGTTCGACCGGGTTGAACCGGTTTGCTGACATCAGCAAGACCGGTCTGATCGGTTCGCTGACGTCAGCGCCGGTCACCCCTGACCTTTTTCTGGTCGCCGGCGCCGCCGCCGGCCGCCGTCTGCCGGCCGGAGCTTCGCCGGAAACTGGGATTTTTGCCGGAATTTTACAATTTGTCCTAATTTCTTCAAAACACAACCAAATTGCACGTTTCAAAAGCCAAATCAAAGCTGGAAGTGAGGAGAGTTCGATTTTTACCTGAGTTGGACCTAACTCGGTCGGAGTCGGCCGAAATTGGCCTCGAGAGTCTCGGCCCATTTTTGAACTTCGGTGAAATTTAACCAAAGGCTCGCATGCAGAGCCTGGGTTCGAATCCCAGGGCTCTCAGGAGTCGAAATATGTCGATTGCAGGTTGAATCGAAGCTGGGATGACCGAGATTGGTCGATCGGAGACTCGCCGGAGTTTCTGCAAATTCTGGGTTTTCGACAGCTCAGGTTCTGGGCTGAGTTCCTGGGTTTCCAGGTGTTCTGGGTTCAGTGGGAGTGAAGAAGATTGAGCACGAGCTCGAGATTTGCTCAAGGGGAGGCCGAGGTGGGTGAAGGCTCGGTGTTGGGTGCCTAAAGTAATTTGGGTGTTTGAGTTTTCTGCATTTTGGTTTTTGCCTGGGTTCAAGGCAGTGGCCTCACCAGCATGAAGCTGGTTGCAGAGATGCTCGACTGTGGTTGGTTTGAAGGCTGGATGCCTTGAATGATTTCTTGGATTTGTTTCTGCAGCAAGGTTGCATGCACTGGTGTTTGTGTGAGTGACTCGGGGAAGAAAGGCAGGTAAGTGAGGTGTGAGGGACTGAGAGATTGAGTGAGACTGAGGGGAAACAGAGACAAGGTCAGTGGGCTGGGCCCACAGAAATTATTGGGCCCAAGGCCCAAATTCAGAACACCAAACCAATTAACGGAACGTTAAAAGATTAACGTCCGTAAAACGCTCGTTCGAACTCTGAATGGCGTTCAGCTCGTGTCAACGCGTTCGTATCAACGAGTACGTCGATAAAACACAAGTGGAAACGTCGTACGAGTTACGACGCAAAAGTCAACCGAAAGGTCAACCAAGGGCAAAATCGTCATTTTGCACCTCCGGGAATAAAATAATATTATTTCCCGGTACGGGGTGTAACAATCTACCCCCCTTATGAAAATTTCGTCCTCGAAATTTCCATAAGAAATACAATGAGGTAGATGCGAATAAAAACAGTCCACTGAAATACGTCTCCCAGAGGCTCCCTCGAAAGAAACGCAAACGAAGAAATAACAGTTGTCTCAGCCGAGAGTCGGCTAAGAACACTCCATCATCACAACAACTCAATGTGACAATAGAACACCGAAAAGCGATCAAAAAAGGAATAATACCTCTAGCAGGTCGAGAAATCAGTCGTCCGAGGGACGTCTGATAGAGAGTACCAGTTACTACATTTGCACGACCGGAAGGTGGCAACCGATAGCGCAATCGTAGTCACTCAACAGCTCAATCCATCTCCAAGGCGGAGATTGAGGTCTCCCAGAGAAATGAGATGCCTCAAACTTTGGTGGACGGTGTACGGTCTACACGTCTCACCAAAAAGAAAATGTCGCCAAAACTTCAAAATAAAGCTACTGGCAACCAACTACGAATCGTGGGTATGATAATTCATCTCACGCGGTTTCAGCTATCTGAAAGCATGAGTGATTATCCATCCATGCGGTATTAGTACGTAAACCAACCCGCTCAGTGACTCATCACTGTAGAACACGTAGTACCGAAAGCGGTAATACAAGAACCAGAGTAAGACCAAACTTGAGCAGTCAAGAAACTTTGCTCGTGGTCGTCGTTCCACACAAAAATTAACAATTACCTGAAAAGTTTCGTGAGAGGCAAAATAACAGAAAAAGAATCACTTACGAAACGTCAATGAGAACCGACTAAAACAAGAAAGTTCTGAATCTTGTAACACTCTGCGGTCACAACCAGATCCCCGCCACAGCAACCAACTGAGGATCGGCAAGAAAGCAATCGGCAAAAATCACATGTCCCAAAAAGACACATGATTAGGGTAGAATTGGCATTCGATGAGTTGGTACAAGCTGAACATTCCTTAAGCTTCGTCAAAATCATGCGCAAATGCATTTTGCATGATCAGCCCCAGAATTGGAATACGCCAGAAAGTCAACCGGAAGATTATCACGAACTTGTTGAGATACGGGCGGTGTACTCAAACCAACAAGCTCATGAGATTTAATGAGGCGATTGTCATCCCGAAAGGTATGACAAGGGAAACTCGTAAGGCTCGCAACGAGTCCAGAAGGTGGTTAAGTAACAACAACGTTTTTGATCTTCGGCTGTAAACAATCAAGTTTCAGATCGATCTCGAAGAAAAACTGTGCACTTCGGAGCTGGTCAAAGGAATCATCGATTCCAGGCACGAGATAACGGTTTTTCATCGTCACTCGGATCAATTGCCTAAATCGATGCAGAGCCTTAGAATACCGTTACTTTGTTCGAATGAATAAGATCTGAGCTCCACAAAGTGAAGTGCGAGATTGAAAGAATTCTGACAGAAAAGTTTCAAGAACTGAAATTTCTTTTGACTCACACAACTCAGGTGGAGCCAAAAGATAAGAGGTAAGGAAAAGAGGTACAATCAATACTTGGAAAGATCGATGGTGAATTTCACTTCTCGATCAGGCGGTAATTCAGGTAGATCGTCAGGAAAACTTCAGGAAGATTCGTTGACAACCGGTAGACCGTCAACATGAAAAGAATTTTCTTCCTCCACAACGTCGAAAATGTGATACAACTATCACAAGCCCTAACTCAACAGTTTCACTGTTCTCGAAGCTGAAAGTCAGCCACAAGTCGGTTTCTCCGGTACTCGCCGGTAACGTCACAATCAATATGCCAGATGGCAAGGAGGTGATCAACCTCCGTCAACAACCCTCACTAGCACGAAATTGGGGTAACAATCCATTCCTAGGATTACGTCGAAAACCACGACATCCAGAGGAATGAGATTGGCAGGCAAAACTTGATTAGCGATGATAACAGAGTATCACCGATAACCCCAAAAAAAACAAGACAAACTTTGCCTCACATCAAAGCGATCCCAAATTGTACCGGTAGGAGTACAACATGGTCGAGTAGTTTGAATGAACAAGGGTGAAATAGCTGAGTAGGTAATACTTGGATCCGTTTGGATCTCAAGTAAAAAGCCCAAGAATGATTAACGTTTTCGAAGACAAGATCAGAACCGTTCAGAATACACTGCTGGTCAATGTACGAACTCGTCCATGAGCCAACAGCGCTCCACACTGGAACAGCCAGGCACCACCAGGATACAGGGCAGAAACACCAAGATTCAGGAGAAAGGTTCCAGAGTATGGGATGACATTGCCTTGGCAATGTACGTCTCCACCGAAAGTAGATTGTTGATAGAAAGTTTCAGAGGCTGAAATTTCACACTGAAAGGCAGATTCTTTCGGAGACCGAAAGAATGATCGTCCGATACCCAACTACTGGGTGCAAAGAAGTCGATTCCAGAACAGTGATCCCAGGCCATTTTAAGACGTGTCGAGCCTGATTCCAGTCCTTGGGACCACTTAGGAACTCGACGGAAAAGCTCGAGGGCTTCGCCGGAGTCCTAAAGAATTCAAGCCGGGGCTAATATCGGTTTTCTGGGTTCTGTCTGGGTGGTTTGTTTCCTCGTCGGCGTTCGAATAAGAAGATTTGGTAAAAAGTCAAACTGTATCTAGACAGTGGATACGCCGCAATTAGAGTCAAAACCGAAGTTATTTTCAATCATCGTCACTTGTGGATATGCAATCCATACCGTCGCCGAAGCGAATAGTTAAGATAGCCGCACATGCACAAGAGGGAAGATGATCGATTTGAATGACAAAAGTCATGAGTGGAAAGAAGTGTTGACTTCAGAAGTACGAAAAAGTTCTTCAACGTCTGAAGAAAATTGAGTCACGACAAAACAAAACAGTCATTAAAGACTCAACACAATTGATTAACATCGTGAAGATGGAGATTGTCCCAACTACGGAAAAGTAGTGGTCACGAATTGTTCGAGAAAAGTCGACCGACAGGTTCGGTTTACGATCATCGAAGAGTCATTGTAGTCGTCACGTGCGGAAAGTACCGTACAAGGAATTCACGGTGATAATTTTCCATTTCCGGATGAAAATGGAAAGTGATTGGAATAATTGGGAGGAAAACGTCTCCAAGTCTTCATCTGCTAACAATTTGGGTATACGCTGACGTACTCAGCGATCGCCGCCTACAGCCACAAGAAATTTGAAAGGCACGTTTAGTTAAACAACGTTAGTTGTTCAACTGTCACCCGTAGGTTGAAGTCGTCAGTTAAGGTGTACAACACCGTCAGCACAAAGGATTTGTGAAACTAAGTCTCACGAATTACGTCCACAAGAATTTCTCGGACGCGAAAACAAGTTCCGCCAAAATCTACGCCTAGCGTCGTCCCCAAGGAATAGCACTTGATGACAAAATCATCCTTCGTGTCAAACTGACACCACACACCCAAAATATGAAATACGGCAACTAAATCAGTTTCCCAATTTAGTGCGATTTCAACACAAGTTGGTAAGGAAAACGTCCAAAGTTAAGTGCCAAAAACTACGCGTACCCGAAAACGGGACAAAACCGTCAAAGTCGAGAAAACTACCAAGAACTGCGCATTGGTGACGTCAAGGTGGTATGACACAAGAAGAACTTAGAATTAATCCAAGGAGAAACAATACACCAAAAGTGTAGAGTTCGGAGGATTTCTCAATTCCAAGAAAAGAATTCGAGAACACAAAGTTCAAGAATGAACTTGGCAGGTAGTATAGAATACCGAAGAAATAGCCAAGATTCAAGGAATTGGAGTTTGATACCAACCGACAGGTACAGAGTACGGAGGGAAGAGCATAGGTTAGTAGTAACCGTGCTCTAATACCAAACTGACACATCCCGACCCGGATGTACACGTGGACACCCAAAAGTCGGATGTGCTGGCCGACACCACGTAGGGTGACGAAAGCCAATTTGAATAAATAAAGAATATTTGAAGAATTAATGAATAAATACAGATATCGCACGAATACCAAATACTGAGAATTTACAAATAAAGAGAATTCAGGACAACTTCATACCACCGGGTCTCGATGTCGATAGCTCCAAACCGCTAAACCTGGAGGGGCGCAAAACAAAAGGGTGAGTGGGCCATAGTTAATTATTTCTGTGAAAACCTTTCCTTTTTGAAAATACTAACCCCTCGCCGTAAAACAGGTATTAAGTTTTGTAAAACCTTCCTTGAAAACATACTATAATAGTAGGTAGAAAATCAAGGTAAGTACGGAAATATACTTACCGTCCGAAACGGGCAGAAAGCCACCGTTCGGCATGATTTACTTTATCAAAAGGTTTCATAAATAAAGCTATACGGGAAAACTGTAATTCAAATAAATGTATCCGTGGCATCTGTGAAAATCCGAGATAATAACACAATCCGACTACAAGATAAATGCTCGGTTAGGCAAGGCAGACACACGAGTTCATACAGATATATTCTGTCATGAACAGGCTGGGTGTATAAATAAGTTACGCTCATGTACTACGATCACGTGAAGCTGGCGCTAATCGCATCACAACGAGTTCGGACGCCCATGCGTCCTCGAACAGGCTGGCACCTTACTATGGATCCATAGTGAGCGTATCGGTGCGGGTGTGAACAATCACGTGAAGGCTGGTCCTGGCCCGGGACAGTACAATAACACCGTGTAAGCCTCCCAAGTTGAGCGTATAAAACATGCCACGGAGTAAACTTAAATAAAATAGTATAAGGTAATTTCCCTTTTTGGGATAACCTTTAAAACTACCACTAAATAAAGTATTCTCGGGTACCGTACCCGAAATGCCAAGTAACTAACCACAATACGTGAAATACCAAGAATACGCCATACGGGTACCAAGGTATAGAAATACCAACTTAATGGTAGATTAGGTGAACCCAAAGTATGATAGGAATTTATCATTTCCAAAGTTCACCCAAATACGGCCCATGGCCCGTCAAACAAATATAAGATCCAAACGCAATAATAGGGAATTAAAATAATTAATTCCCTAAACCCTCGAAAATAGGGTTGGTACGATAAACGTAATACGCATACAAGATAATACATAATTTCATCAATTTAATGGCATAAATCCAAATGGAAATATGGGTCGAGGCCCACTAATTTCCATGGCCTAAAACATTACCGAGTCGGTCTACAAACATCAAGTCTATCCGATAAACCAAGTAAATACTACGAAGTACAGGGTCTACCGAAATACGGAACAAATACTATACTAAATAATAAATGCATATAAATTAAGTTTGCCAACAAGTGTAATAATAGTCAAATTAAGTCATTTTTCTTCATAGCAAAACCATTTTAATGACCAAAACATATAAAATCATTATTTTAGGTAAGGAAGTGGCCCACTCACAAATACCGAAGCCGGGAGTCAAAATGCACGTCCTCCGAACGCCACGGGTCGCCAAAACCTATTTCTAAACCCACAAATTAGTAAAGTATAATGAATGAGGCAGAAAAACGGTTCGGATACCCGAAAATCCAGGCTCCTGGCTCAAACCCTAAAACCGCTGTGGCCGCGTGCGCTGCCGCACGCGCCGCCACACGCCGCCATTTGGCCTCACGCTCGCCACGCGCCGGTGGAAGTCCACCACGCTGCCACGCGCCTCACGCGGCTGCCACGCTGACGGCCACTACTGATCGACGCCGCCATCGTTCGCTAAAGTTAACGGAATATTCTAATCTGCGTTAGAATATTCCGTTAACGCTGTTGTTGTTAACTGACTAATATTCCTCGAATATTCCTGGCCCGACTCCGGTTGGAACTGGGTTTGCCGACACCCAGACCGGCTCGACCGGCTTCACACGCTGGGTCACTGGCCACCTTTCAACCCGGGCCCGGCTGGCGCGCGTCGGCCGCCGCCGGTCGCCGGTCACCGTCGCCGGAAAACTGGAAAAATTGCAGGTTCTCGAATTCATCACCATTTTTCACGCAATTTACATGAAATTGAAGCTGGAGGAAAGGGGAGTTCGAATTTTTACCTGAATTGGCCCAACTCGACCGGAGTTGGCCGGAAACTGGAGAGAAGGCCTCGGCTAGATTTTGATTCCTTCGATCTCGACCAGATTCATACATGCAGGGCCTGGGCTCGAGTCCCAGGGCTCCCAGGAGTTCAACTATGTCATCCTCGAGTCGAATCGAGGTCAGGATCGAGATGCTTGGCCGAGGTGACCTCGCCGGAGAAAGTGGCAGACGTTGGGTTGCTCTCGGTTCGAAGTTTCTGGGTTCAAAGATGACCCAAAACTGGAGAGGATGGTATTGGTGATAATCTGGGACTAAATCGAGTCGAGGGAAAGCCCCCAGATTCAAAGGCAACGATCGTGGGTGTGTAAAGAAATTTTCTGGGTTTCTCGGGTTTTCTGTTTTCTGGGTTCGACCTCGAGCACGGTGGGCTCGGTTGTGTGATGATGGAGGTGACAGTGATGAAGTTGGTGTGATAAGGGCGGTTAGCCACCAAGATTTGCTCTCGGGGAGAGATAAATGGGTGGTTTGGGAAATTGTTTTCAGAGAGAAGGACAGAGTGACAGAGGGGCAGGACACGGGGAGAGGAAGAAGAAGGTTGAGGCCCAAGTGGGCTGGGCCAAACACGACTCACTGGGCCCAAGGCCCAAGTATAACGATACGATTTAACGTCCGTAGAACGCTCATTCGAACTCCGAATGGCGTTCTGCTCGCGTCTACGAGTTCGTATCGACGAGCACGTCATGAAAATACGAGTGGAAGCGTCGTACAAGCTACAACACAAAAGTCAACCAAGGGCAAAATCGTCATTTTGCACCTCCGGGAATAAAATAATATTATTCTCCGGTACGGGCTGTAACAGTCTACCCCCCTTATAAAAATTTCGTCCCCGAAATTTCAATAAGAAGTAAAATGAGGTAGAAGCGAGTAAAAACAATCCACAGCAATACGTCTCCCTAGAGACTCTCTCGAAAGAAACGCAAGTAGAGAAATAACAGTTGTCTCAGCCGAGAATCGGCTAAGAACACTCCATCGTCACAACAACTCAATGTGACAATAGAACACCGAAAATCGATCGAAAGAGGAATAATACCTCTAGCTGAACGAGAAATCAGTCGTCCTAGGAACGTCTGATAGAGAGTACCAGTTACTACATTTGCACGACCGGAAGTGGTATGCGATAGTGCAATCATAGTCACTCGACAGCTCAAACCATCTGCATGGCTGAGATTGAGGTCTCCCAGAGAAATGAGATGCCTCAAACTTTGGTGGTCGGTGTACAGTCTACACGTCTCACCAAAAAAGAAAATGTCGCCAAAACTTCAAAATAAAGCTACTGGCAACCAACTACGAATCGTGGGTATGATAATTCATCTCACGCGGTTTCAGCTATCTGAAAGCATGAGTGATTATCCATCCATGCGGTATTAGTACGTAAACCAACCCGCTCAGTGACTCATCACTGTAGAACACGTAGTACCGAAAGCGGTAATACAAGAACCAGAGTAAGACCAAACTTGAGCAGTCAAGAAACTTTGCTCGTGGTCGTCGTTCCACACAAAAATTAACAATTACCTGAAAAGTTTCGTGAGAGGCAAAATAACAGAAAAAGAATCATTCACGAAACGTCGGTGAGAACCGACTAAGCCAAGAAAGTTTTGAATTTTGTAATACTTCTGCGGTCGCTCCCAGATCTCCGCCACTGTGATCATCTGGGGATCGAGAAGAAAGCAATCGGCAGAAATCACATGTCCCAGAAAGACACATGATTAGGGTAGAATTAGCATAACGCTGAAAATTCCTTAAACTTCGTCAAAATCATGCGCAAATGCATTTTGCATGATCAGCCCCAGAATTGGAATACGCCAGAAAGTCAACCGGAAGATTATCACGAACTTGTTGAGATACGGGCGGTGTACTCAAACCAACAAGCTCATGAGATTTAATGAGGCGATTGTCATCCCGAAAGGTATGACAAGGACTCGTAAGGCTCGCGAACGAGTCCAGAAGGTGGTTAAGTATCAACAACGTTTTTGATCTTCGCTGAAAAACAATCAAACTTCAGGGATCAATCAAGAAAACCTGCACTTCGGAGGTGGTCAAAGAAGTCATCGATTCTATGTACGAGGTAAATGTTTTTAATCACACTGGATCATTTGCCTAAATTGATGCAGATTCTAGAATACCGTTACTTGTTCGAATGAATAAGATCTGAGCTCCACAAAGTGAAGTGCTAGACTGAAAGAATTCTGACGTAAAGTTTCAAGAACTGAAATTTCTTTTGACTCACACAACTCAAAGGAGCCAAAAGATAAGAGGTAAGGAAAAGAGGTACAATCAATACTGAAAGATCGATGC
Organism: Gillenia trifoliata; assembly: GCA_018257905.1. Lineage (NCBI taxonomy): Eukaryota > Viridiplantae > Streptophyta > Magnoliopsida > Rosales > Rosaceae > Gillenia > Gillenia trifoliata. Next base: position 9,042,351 of record CM031080.1, on the reverse strand, counting down.
AGAATTTCTACTGATCAGGCGGTAATTCGGGTAAGTCGTTTCCAGTAAAGTCTCAGGAGGATTCGCGACAATCGGGTGGATCGTCAACACGAAAATAATTTTCCTCCATCAAAAATGTGATACAACCATCACAAGCCCTAATCTCAGCAGCTTGTACTCGTAGCTGAAAGTCACCTACAAGTTGATTTCTCCTCGGTGCTCACCGGTAAACGCCACAGTCAATATGCCAGATGGCAAGGAGTATCAACCTCCGCCAACAACCTCACTAGCACGGGGCCTGGGGTAAATAACTATTCCTAGATTACGCCGAAACAACGACTGTGAGGAATGAGATTGGCAAGCAAAACTTACTTGATGATAACAAAGTATCACCGCAACCCCAAGGAACAAGACAAACTTTGTCTCACGGCATAGCGATTCCAAATTGCACCCGGTAGGAGTACAACATGGTCGAGTAGTTGAATAAAAGCAAGGGTGAAATAGCCGAAAAGGCTACTTTGATCCATTTGGATTCAAGTAAAAAGCCCACGAATGATTAACGCTTTCCGAAGACAAGATCGGAATTGAAACCAGAGTATTTTTGTTGGTCAAAGTACGCACTCGTCCATGAGCCAACAAATACCCACACCTGAACTGCTAGGCACCACCAGGATACAGAGTAGAATAATCAAAATTTGGGAGAAAGGTCCTGTGGTATGGAATGACATTGCCTTGGCAATGTACGCTCCACCGAAAGTAGATTGTTGATAGAAAGTTTCAGAGACTGAAATTCACATTGAAAGACAGATTCTTTCGGGAGATCAGCGTTCGATCAGTCTCTGATACTCCAACTACTGCAAAGAAGCGGATTCCGCAATGTGCTGATCCCAGGCCATTTTAAGCCGTGGTCGAGCCCGATTCAAACTCCCTGGGACCACTTAGGAACCGGTTTTAGAAAAGCTCGAGGGCTTACCGAGTCCTAAAGACCAAGCCGGGGCTAATATCGGTTTTCTGTTCTTGTCTGGGTGGTTTGTTTCCTCGTCGGCGTTCGAATAAGAAGATTTGGTAAAGCTCGAATCGGGTATTCTCGCATGTGCTGGATACGCCGCACTAGAGTCAAAACCGGGTTATTTTCAATCACCGCTACCAGTGGATATAATCCATACCGTCGCCGAAGCGAATAGTCGAGATAGCCGCACATGCACAAGAGAGGGAAGATGATCGATTTGAATGACAAAAAGTCATGAGGAAGGCTGCCGACTACGAAGGTCGGTGTTCTTCAACGTTCGGAAAAGAATTGAGTCATTTACAAAACGACATACCAGAGAGACTCAACACACTGATCAACATCACAAAGATGGAAATTGTCCCAACTACTGAAAAGTAGTGGTCAGCGAATTGTCGATAAAGTCGACCGACAAAGTCTGGTTTACTTATCATCAAGGGTCATTGTAGTCGCTTTATTGCAGGAAAAAGTAACAGACAAGGAATTACATTAGATAATTTTTTTTTTTTTTTTTTTTTTTCCATTTCCGATGAAATGGAAAGTGATTAGAATATTTTGGGAGGAAAACGTTCCAAGTCTTCAAATACCATTAATTTGAGTAATGCTCGCTGACGACTCAGCGACGCGCCTGCAGCCACGCAGAAGTTGGAAAGGCAATGCCTCAACAAAACAACGCGGCTGTTCACCTGTCACCAGGTGTGTCGTCGGTTACGGTGTGAACACCGTCAGTGCAAAGAATCTCTTGTGAAACCAAGTTCACAAGTTAAGTCCACTAGACTAGTCGACACGTAAGCAAGTTCGCCACAAATTACGCTTAACGCCGCCCCCAAGGGAAAGTACTTGATGACAAAAATCATCCGATGTGTCAAACTAACACCATTGAATTTAAAAATACGAAACATAACAACTGGAATCGGTTTCCCAATTCAGTGCGATTTCAACGTGTTAACAAAGAAAACATCTAACGCTCACACGGGGAACCTCCAAGTCGGCCCAAGGTCAAGCACCAAAATTACGCATACCCGGTAACGCGACAAACCGTCAAGTCAAGAAAACTACTAAAAACTGCGCAGTGAGAGCGTCGAGGTGGTATGACACAAGAAGGACTTAGATTTAATCAAGAAGAAACAATACACCGAAAGTGTAGAGTTCAGAGAATTCCTCAATTCCGAGAGAAGAATTCGAGAACACAAGTTCGAGAACAACTCAAGGTGCGTAGAACACCAAGAGATAGCCAAGATTCAAGGAATTGAAGCCTGATACCCAACCAACAGGTACACAGAGTGGGTGAAGGAAGCGAGCATAGGTTATAGTAACCGTGTTCGATAATAAATCAATACACATCCCAATCTTGACATGTACACGTGACACCCAAACGCCGGATGTGCTGGCCGACACCGCGTAGGTGACGAAAGCCAATTTTAAATAAATAAAGAATATTTGAATGAATTAATGAATAAAATACAGAATACAGAGAAATCAATAATACCGAGAGATTTAACCTTTGTCATACCACCGCCTTGGACATCGACAACTTCAAGTCACAAACCTGAGGGTGAAAACAAAAAGGGTGAGTGGGCCATAGCTATTTATTTCGTGAAACCTTTCCTTTTTGAAAATACTCAACCCCCTCGCCGTAAAAAAAACAGGTAATAAAAGTTTCCAGAAACCTTCTTTAAAACGTACTATAATAGTGGTAGAAAATCAAAAGTACGGAAATATACTTACCGTCCGGAAACGGGCAGAAAGCCACCGTTCGGCATGATTTACTTTATCAAAAGGTTTCATAAATAAAGCTATACGGAAAATCAGAATTAAAATAAATGTATCCGCAGACCGTGGAAAATCCGATAATAACACAATCCGACTACAAGATAAAATGCTCGGCTAGGGCAAGGCAGCATACACGAGTTCATACAGATATATTCTGTCATGAACAGGCTGGGTGAAAATGTTACGCCATGTACTACGATCACGTGAAGCTGGCGCTAATCGCATCACAACGCAGCTCCGACGCCCATGCAAGCGCCCTCATCAGGCCGTCACCTTTACTATGGATCCATAGTGAGCGACGGGTGCGGTGTGAAATAATCACGTGAAGGCTGGTCCTGGCCCGACAGTACACAACACCGTAAGCCTCCTGCTGAGCGTGATAAACATGCCACGGAGTAATTCAAATAAAATAGTATAAGGTAATTTTGGGACTAACCTTTAAAACTACCAGACTAAATAAAGTATTCGGGCACTGCACCAAATACCAAGCAACTAACCACAACACGTAAAATACCAAGAATACGCCATAATGGTACCAAGGTATAGAAATACCAACTTATCGGTAGATTAGGTGAACCCAAAGTATGATAGGAATTTATCATTTCAAACACCACTCAAATACGCCCATGTCCACAAACAAATATAAGATCCAACGCAATAATAGGGAATTAAATAATTACCCCTAAACCTCGAAAATAGGGTTGGTACGATAAACGTAATAATACGCATATAAGATAATACATAATTCACCAATTTAATGGCATAAATCCAAATGGAAATATGGGTCGAGGCCCACTAATTTCCATGGCCTAAAACACACGAAATGGGTCTACAAACATCAAGTCTATCCGACAAACCAAGTAAATACTAATGGCGCATGTGGTCTACCGAAATACGGAACAAATACTATACTACAGTCAATAAAGGTAGACATAAATTAAGTTTGCCAACATGTAATAATAGTCAAAATTGGGTTACAGGGCAAAACTATTTTAATGACTAAACATATAAAATCATTATTAGGTAAGGAAGGGGCCCACTCACAAATACCGAAGCCGGGAGTCAAAATGCACGTCCTCCGAACGCCACGGGTCGCCAAAACCTATTTAGAAACCCACAAATTAGTAAAGTATACGAAATACACGAAAACGGGCGCTCGGATACCGAAAACGGAGTTCCGGGGTTGAAACCCCAAAACCGCCACAGGCCGGGCCAGGCGCTCGGCCGCACGCGTCGCCACACGCTGCTATTTGGCCTCACGCGCCGCCACGCGCCGGGTGGGCACCACCACGCGCGGCCACGCGCCTCACGCGCCGCCACGCGCCGTCACGCCGCGCCGATCGACGTTGCCACTGCTTCCGTTAAAGTTAACGGGAATATTCTAACGGGCGTTAGAATATTCCGTTAACGCTGCTAAGGTTAACGGACTAACAGCCTCGAATATTCTATCCACCGTTGAACCGGCTTGTCGACACGCCAGACTGTCCGACCGGCTCGGGCCGGGACGCCAGCGCCGTCACCCAACCTCATCGCGGCCGCCGCCGGTCGCCGGTCACCGTCGCCGGAAAACTGGAAAAATTGCAGGTTCTCGAATTCATCACCATTTTTCACGCAATTTACATGAAATTGAAGCTGGAGGAAAGGGGAGTTCGAATTTTTACCTGAATTGGCCCAACTCGACCGGAGTTGGCCGGAAACTGGAGAGAAGGCCTCGGCTAGATTTTGATTCCTTCGATCTCGACCAGATTCATACATGCAGGGCCTGGGCTCGAGTCCCAGGGCTCCCAGGAGTTCAACTATGTCATCCTCGAGTCGAATCGAGGTCAGGATCGAGATGCTTGGCCGAGGTGACCTCGCCGGAGAAAGTGGCAGACGTTGGGTTGCTCTCGGTTCGAAGTTTCTGGGTTCAAAGATGACCCAAAACTGGAGAGGATGGTATTGGTGATAATCTGGGACTAAATCGAGTCGAGGGAAAGCCCCCAGATTCAAAGGCAACGATCGTGGGTGTGTAAAGAAATTTTCTGGGTTTCTCGGGTTTTCTGTTTTCTGGGTTCGACCTCGAGCACGGTGGGCTCGGTTGTGTGATGATGGAGGTGACAGTGATGAAGTTGGTGTGATAAGGGCGGTTAGCCACCAAGATTTGCTCTCGGGGAGAGATAAATGGGTGGTTTGGGAAATTGTTTTCAGAGAGAAGGACAGAGTGACAGAGGGGCAGGACACGGGGAGAGGAAGAAGAAGGTTGAGGCCCAAGTGGGCTGGGCCAAACACGACTCACTGGGCCCAAGGCCCAAGTATAACGATACGATTTAACGTCCGTAGAACGCTCATTCGAACTCCGAATGGCGTTCTGCTCGCGTCTACGAGTTCGTATCGACGAGCACGTCATGAAAATACGAGTGGAAGCGTCGTACAAGCTACAACACAAAAGTCAACCAAGGGCAAAATCGTCATTTTGCACCTCCGGGAATAAAATAATATTATTCTCCGGTACGGGCTGTAACAGTCTACCCCCCTTATAAAAATTTCGTCCCCGAAATTTCAATAAGAAGTAAAATGAGGTAGAAGCGAGTAAAAACAATCCACAGCAATACGTCTCCCTAGAGACTCTCTCGAAAGAAACGCAAGTAGAGAAATAACAGTTGTCTCAGCCGAGAATCGGCTAAGAACACTCCATCGTCACAACAACTCAATGTGACAATAGAACACCGAAAATCGATCGAAAGAGGAATAATACCTCTAGCTGAACGAGAAATCAGTCGTCCTAGGAACGTCTGATAGAGAGTACCAGTTACTACATTTGCACGACCGGAAGTGGTATGCGATAGTGCAATCATAGTCACTCGACAGCTCAAACCATCTGCATGGCTGAGATTGAGGTCTCCCAGAGAAATGAGATGCCTCAAACTTTGGTGGTCGGTGTACAGTCTACACGTCTCACCAAAAAAGAAAATGTCGCCAAAACTTCAAAATAAAGCTACTGGCAACCAACTACGAATCGTGGGTATGATAATTCATCTCACGCGGTTTCAGCTATCTGAAAGCATGAGTGATTATCCATCCATGCGGTATTAGTACGTAAACCAACCCGCTCAGTGACTCATCACTGTAGAACACGTAGTACCGAAAGCGGTAATACAAGAACCAGAGTAAGACCAAACTTGAGCAGTCAAGAAACTTTGCTCGTGGTCGTCGTTCCACACAAAAATTAACAATTACCTGAAAAGTTTCGTGAGAGGCAAAATAACAGAAAAAGAATCATTCACGAAACGTCGGTGAGAACCGACTAAGCCAAGAAAGTTTTGAATTTTGTAATACTTCTGCGGTCGCTCCCAGATCTCCGCCACTGTGATCATCTGGGGATCGAGAAGAAAGCAATCGGCAGAAATCACATGTCCCAGAAAGACACATGATTAGGGTAGAATTAGCATAACGCTGAAAATTCCTTAAACTTCGTCAAAATCATGCGCAAATGCATTTTGCATGATCAGCCCCAGAATTGGAATACGCCAGAAAGTCAACCGGAAGATTATCACGAACTTGTTGAGATACGGGCGGTGTACTCAAACCAACAAGCTCATGAGATTTAATGAGGCGATTGTCATCCCGAAAGGTATGACAAGGACTCGTAAGGCTCGCGAACGAGTCCAGAAGGTGGTTAAGTATCAACAACGTTTTTGATCTTCGCTGAAAAACAATCAAACTTCAGGGATCAATCAAGAAAACCTGCACTTCGGAGGTGGTCAAAGAAGTCATCGATTCTATGTACGAGGTAAATGTTTTTAATCACACTGGATCATTTGCCTAAATTGATGCAGATTCTAGAATACCGTTACTTTGTTCGAATGAATAAGATCTGAGCTCCACAAAGTGAAGTGCGAGATTGAAAGAATTCTGACAGAAAAGTTTCAAGAACTGAAATTTCTTTTGACTCACACAACTCAGGTGGAGCCAAAAGATAAGAGGTAAGGAAAAGAGGTACAATCAATACTTGGAAAGATCGATGGTGAATTTCACTTCTCGATCAGGCGGTAATTCGGGTAAGTCGTCGAGTAAAGTCTCAGGAGGATTCGTTGACAATCGGTGGATCGTCAACACGAAAATAATTTTCTTCCTCCATCGTCGAAAATGTGATACAACCATCACAAGCCCTAACTTAGCAGTTTCGTTGTACTCGTAGCTGAAAGTCAGCCACGAGTTGATTTCTCCGGTGCTCACCGGTAAACGTCACAGTCAATATGCCAGATGGCAAGGAGGTGATCAACCTCCGTCAACAACCCTCACTAGCACGAAATTGGGGTAACAATCCATTCCTAGGATTACGTCGAAAACAACGACCTCCAGAGGAATGAGATTGGCAAGCAAAACTTGATTAGCGATGATAACAAAGTATCACCGGCAACCCCAAGGAACAAGACAAACTTTGTCTCACGGCATAGCGATTCCAAATTGTACCCGGTAGGAGTACAACATGGTCGAGTAGTTTGAATAAACAAGGGTGAAATAGCTGAGTAGGTAATACTTTGATCCATTTGGATTCAAGTAAAAGCCCACGAATGATTAACGTTTCCGAAGACAAGATCGGAATCGTTCAGAGTATTTTGTTGGTCAAAGTACGCACTCGTCCATGAGCCAACAGCGCTCCACACTGGAACTGCTAGGCACCACCAGGATACAGAGTAGAATAATCAAAATTTGGGAGAAAGGTTCCAGGGTATGGAATGACATTGCCTTGGCAATGTACGCCTCCACCGAAAGTAGATTGTTGATAGAAAGTTTCAGAGACTGAAATTTCACATTGAAAGACAGATTCTTTCGGAGATCGAAGGAATGATCGTCCGATACCCAACTACTGGGTGCAAAGAAGTTGATTCCAGAACAGTGATCCCAGGCCATTTTAAGCCGTGTCGAGCCTGATTCCAGTCCTTGGGACCACTTAGGAACTCGACGGAAAAGCTCGAGGGCTTCGCCGGAGTCCTAAAGAATTCAAGCCGGGGCTAATATCGGTTTTCTGGGTTCTGTCTGGGTGATTTGTTTCCTCGTCGGCGTTCGAATATGAAGATTTGGTAAAAAGTCAAACTGTACCTAGACAATGGATACGCCGCAATTAGAGTCAAAACTGAAGTTATTTTCAATCACCGTCACTAGTGGATATGCAATCCATACCGTCGCCGAAGCGAATAGTCGAGATAGCCGCACATGCACAAGAGGGAAGATGATCGATTTGAATGACAAAAAGTCATGAGTGGAAAGAAGCGTCGACTACAGAAGTACGAAAAAGTTCTTCAACGTTCGAAAAGAATTGAGTCACGACAAAACGACACAGTCGTAGAGACTCAACACAATTGATCAACATCACAAAGATGGAAATTGTCCCAACTACCGAAAAGTAGTGGTCACGAATTGTTCGAGAAAAGTCGACCGACAGGTTCGGTTTACGATCATCGAAGGGTCATTGTAGTCGCCACGTGCGGAAAGTACCGTACAAGGAATTCACGGTGATAATTTTTTTTTTTTTTTTTTTTCCATTTCCGGATGAAAATGGAAAGTGATTAGAATATTTGGGAGGAAAACGTCTCCAAGTCTTCAAATACCATTAATTTGAGTACGCGCTGACGTACTCAGCGATCGCCGTCTACAGCCACGAGAAGTTGAAAGGCACGTCCAGTCAAACAACGTCAGTTGTTCAGCTGTCACTCATAGGTAGAAGTCGTCGGTTAAGGTGTGAAACACCGTCAGTGCAAAGAATTTGTGAAACCAAGTCTCACAAGTTAAGTCCACTAGGACTAGTCGGACACGTAAGCAAGTTCCGTCACAAATTACGCTTAACGTCGTCCCCAAGGGAAAGTACTTGATGACAAAATCATCCGATGTGTCAAACTAACACCACACCGAAAATACGAAATACAACAACTGAATCGGTTTCCCAATTCAGTGCGATTTCAACGTAAGTTAATAAAGAAAACATCTAACGTCACACGTAACCTCCAAGTCGTCCAAGGTCAAGCACCAAAATTACGCATACCCGAAAAACGCGACAAAACCGTCGAAGTCAAGAAAACTACTAAAAACTGCGCAGTAGTGACGTCGAGGTGGTATGACACAAGAAGGACTTAGATTTAATCCAAGAAGAAACAATACACCGAAAGTGTAGAGTTCAGAGAATTTCTCAATTCCGAGAGAAGAATTCGAGAACACAAGTTCGAGAACAACCTTGGCAGGCAGTAGAATACCGAAGAGATAGCCAAGATTCAAGGACTTGAAGCCTGATACCCAACCAACAGGTACAGAGTGCGGAAGGAAGAGCATAGGTTAGTAGTAACCGTGCTCTGATACCAAACTGACACATCCGACCCGGATGTACACGTGGACACCCAAACGTCGGATGTGCTGGCCGACACCGCGTAGGGTGACGAAAGCCAATTTGAATAAATAAAGAATATTTGAATGAATTAATGAATAAATACAGAATACAGAGAAATCACAATACCGAGAGATTTAACCTTTGTCATACCACCGCCTTGGACATCGACAACTTCAAGCCGCTAAACCTGGAGGGGCGAAAAACAAAAAGGGTGAGTGGGCCATAGCTATTTATTTCTGTGAAAACCTTTCCTTTTTGAAAATACTAACCCCTCGCCGTAAAACAGGTAATAAGTTTCGTAAAACCTTTCTTGAAAACGTACTATAATAGTAGGTAGAAAATCAAGGTAAGTACGGAAATATACTTACCGTCCGAAACGGGCAGAAAGCCACCGTTCGGCATGATTTAACAAAAGTTCAGAAAATAGAGTTATACGGGAAAACTGTAATTCAAATAAATGTATCCGTGGCATCTGTGAAAATCCGAGATAATAACACAATCCGACTACAAGATAAATGCTCGGTTAGGCAAGGCAGACACACGAGTTCATACAGATATATTCTGTCATGAACAGGCTGGGTGTATAAATAAAGTTACGCTCATGTACTACGATCACGTGAAGCTGGCGCTAATCGCATCACAACGAGTTCGGACGCCCATGCGTCCTCGAACAGGCTGGCACCTTACTATGGATCCATAGTGAGCGTATCGGTGCGGGTGTGAACAATCACGTGAAGGCTGGTCCTGGCCCGGGACAGTACAATAACACCGTGTAAGCCTCCCAAGTTGAGCGTATAAAACATGCCACGGAGTAATCTTAAATAAAATAGTATAAGGTAATTTCCCTTTTTGGGATAACCTTTAAAACTACCACTAAATAAAGTATTCTCGGGTACCGTACCCGAAATACCAAGTAACTAACCACAATACGTAAAATACCAAGAATACGCCATACGGGTACCAAGGTATAGAAATACCAACTTAATGGTAGATTAGGTGAACCCAAAGTATGATAGGAATTTATCATTTCCAAAGTTCACCCAAATACGGCCCATGGCCCGTCAAACAAATATAAGATCCAAACGCAATAATAGGGAATTAAAATAATTAATTCCCTAAACCCTCGAAAATAGGGTTGGTACGATAAACGTAATACGCATACAAGATAATACATAATTTCATCAATTTAATGGCATAAATCCAAATGGAAATATGGGTCGAGGCCCACTAATTTCCATGGCCTAAAACATTACCGAGTCGGTCTACAAACATCAAGTCTATCCAGATGAAACCAAGTAAATACTAAAGTACGGGGTCTACGAAATACAAGGAACAAATACTATACTACGAGTCAATAAAGGTGCTGTAGACATAAATTAAGTTTGCCAACAAGTGTAATAATAGTCAAATTAAGTCATAGGCAAAACCATTTTAATGACCAAAACATATAAAATCATTATTTTAGGTAAGGAAGGGCCCACTCACAAATCACGAGCGGGAGTCCAAAATGCACGTCCTCCAGAACGCCACGGTCGCAAAACCTATTTTAGAAACCCACAAATTAGTAAAGTATACGAAATTACAAGAAAAACGGCGTTCGGATACCCAGCGGGTGGTGGAAACCCCAAAACACGCCGCCGGGCATGCGTGCGCGGGCCGCACGCGCCGCCACACGCGCCATTTGGCCTCACGCGCCGCCACGCGCCGGTGGAAGTCCACCACGCGCGGCCACGCGCCTCAGCTTGAAACCCACCTTGCTTAGGTCCTGTATTGGCCCAGCGATAAATCCTTTGTTAGTTAAAGTTAGAATATTCTAACGGCGTTAGAATATTAGATTAGCAGCCCCGTTAAGGTAACGGACGGAATATTCCTTGGAATATTCCCGGTCAAGCAAGGTTGAACCGGTTCTGCGACATCGACCGGGGCCGTCCCGACCGGACCCGGCGACGTCGGCGTGCGATCACCTTCAACCTCGGTCCCGGTCGCCGCGCCGCCAGCCGGCGCCGCCAGAGTCGCGATCATCGTCGCGGCGGAAAAGAATTGCGGGTTCTCGAATTCATCACCATTTTCACGCAATTTCCACATGAAATTGAAATTTGGAGGAAAGGGAGTTGAATTTTTTACGAATTGGCCCAACTCGTAGGAGTTGGCGGAAGGCTGGAGAAGGCCTCGGCTAGATTTTGATTCCTTCGATCTCGGCCCGGATTCATACATGCGGGGCACAGGCTCGGAGTCCCGGGGCTCAGGGATTCAACTATGTCATCCTCGAGCCGAATCGAGGTCGGGATCGAATGCTTGGCCGAGGTGACCTCGCGAGGGAGAAAGTGGCGGGCGGTTGGGTTGCTCTCGGTTGGTTCTGGGTTGAAAGATGACCCAAAGCTTGGAGAGGATGGTGTGGTGTCTGGGACTAAATCGAGTCGAGGAAGCTGATTCAAGGCAACGATCGTGGGTGTGTAAAGAAATTTTACGGGTTTCTCGGTTTTTCTGTTTTAAGGTTCGACCTCGAGCACGGTGGGCTGGGTTGTGTGATGATGGAGGTGACGGTGATGAAGTTGGTGTGATAAGAGCGGTTAGCCACCAAGATTTGCTGCGGGGAGAGATAAATGGGTGGTTTTGGAAATTGTTTTGAGAGAAGGACGAGTGACGAGAGGGCGGGAGACACGGGGAGGGAAGAAGAGGTTGAGGCCCAAGTGGGGTGGGCCAAACACGACTCAACTGGGCCCGAGGCCCAGAGTATAACGATACGATTGCGTCGTAGAGCGCTCATTCGAACTCGAATGGCGTTCGCTGCGTCTACGAGTTCGTATCGGCGGCACGTCACGAAAATACGAGTGGAGACGTCGTACAAGCTACAACACAAAAGTCAACCAAGGGCAAAATCGTCATTTTGCACCTCAGGGAATAAAATAATATTATTCTCGGTACGAGTATATGATCTACCCCTTATAAAAATTTCGTCCAAATTTCAATAAGAGAAATAAAAATGAGGTAGAAGCCAGTAAAAACAATCCTGTGTCGTCTCCCTAGAGACTCTCTCGAAAAAGCAGGCAGAGAAGTAACGGTTGTCTCGACGGGAATCGGCTAAGAGCACTCCATCGTCACAACAACTCCAATGTGACAATAGAACACCCGAAAATCGATCGAAAGAGGAATAATACCTCTAGTGGGCAATCAGTCGTCCCAGAGGAACGTCGATAGAGTACCGATTACTACATTTGCACTGACCAGGAAGTGGTATGCGATAGTGCAATCATAGTCCTCGGCTTGACTCAAACCATGCATGGTGAGATTGGGGTCCCAGGAGGATAGAGATGCCTCAAACTTTGGTGGTAGGTATGCAGTCTACACGTCTCACCAAAGAAAATGCTTCGGCAAAACTTTAGAAATAAAGCTCACGGCAACCAACTTCTACGAATCGTGGGTATGATAATTCTGTCTCACGCGGTTTCATTATACGAAAGCATGGTGATTATCCATCCATGCGGTGATGATACGTAAACCAACCGCTCGGTGACTCGTCAGTAGAACACGTAGTCACGAGCGGTAATACAAGAACAGTAAGACAAACTTGGCCGAGTCAAGGAAACTTTGCTGTGGTCGTCGTTCCACACAAAAATTAACAATTACAAGAAAAGTTTGGTGAGAGGCAAAATAACGAGAAAAAAGAATCATTCACGAAACGTCGGTGAGAGCAGAGCTAAGCCAAGAAAGTTTTGAATTTTGTAATACTTGCGGTCGCTCCCAGATCTCCGCCCTTGTGATCATGCGGGGATCGGGAAAGCAATCGGCGAAATCACATGTCCCAGGAAAGACACATGATTAGGGTAGAATTAGCATAACGCTGAAAATTCCCTTAAACTTCGTCAAAATCATGCGCAAATGCATTTGCATGATCAACCCAGAGAATTGGAATACGCCCAGAAGTCAACCGGAAGATTATCACGAACTTTTGAGATGCGGAGGCGGTGTACTCAAACCAACAAGCTCATGAGATTTAATGAGGCGGTGTCATCCCGAAGGTATGACAAGGAAACTCGTAAGGCTACTTGAGTCCGAGGAAGGTGGTTAAGTAACAACAAACGTTTTTGATCTTGGTGAAAACAATCAAACTTGGTCAATCTCGAAGAAAAGCGCTACTTCGGAGGTGGTCAAGAAGTCATCGATTCTAGGTACGAGGTAACGGTTTTTAATCGTCACTCGGATCATTTACTAAATTGATGCGGAGGCAGAATACGTTACTTTGTTCGAATGAATAAGATCTGAGCTCCACAAAGTGAAGTGCGAGATTGAAAGAATTCTGACAGAAAAGTTTCAAGAACTGAAATTTCTTTTGACTCACACAACTCAGGTGGAGCCAAAAGATAAGAGGTAAGGAAAAGAGGTACAATCAATACTTGGAAAGATCGATGGTGAATTTCACTTCTCGATCAGGCGGTAATTCGGGTAAGTCGTCGAGTAAAGTCTCAGGAGGATTCGTTGACAATCGGTGGATCGTCAACACGAAAATAATTTTCTTCCTCCATCGTCGAAAATGTGATACAACCATCACAAGCCCTAACTTAGCAGTTTCGTTGTACTCGTAGCTGAAAGTCAGCCACGAGTTGATTTCTCCGGTGCTCACCGGTAAACGTCACAGTCAATATGCCAGATGGCAAGGAGGTGATCAACCTCCGTCAACAACCCTCACTAGCACGAAATTGGGGTAACAATCCATTCCTAGGATTACGTCGAAAACAACGACCTCCAGAGGAATGAGATTGGCAAGCAAAACTTGATTAGCGATGATAACAAAGTATCACCGGCAACCCCAAGGAACAAGACAAACTTTGTCTCACGGCATAGCGATTCCAAATTGTACCCGGTAGGAGTACAACATGGTCGAGTAGTTTGAATAAACAAGGGTGAAATAGCTGAGTAGGTAATACTTTGATCCATTTGGATTCAAGTAAAAGCCCACGAATGATTAACGTTTCCGAAGACAAGATCGGAATCGTTCAGAGTATTTTGTTGGTCAAAGTACGCACTCGTCCATGAGCCAACAGCGCTCCACACTGGAACTGCTAGGCACCACCAGGATACAGAGTAGAATAATCAAAATTTGGGAGAAAGGTTCCAGGGTATGGAATGACATTGCCTTGGCAATGTACGCCTCCACCGAAAGTAGATTGTTGATAGAAAGTTTCAGAGACTGAAATTTCACATTGAAAGACAGATTCTTTCGGAGATCGAAGGAATGATCGTCCGATACCCAACTACTGGGTGCAAAGAAGTTGATTCCAGAACAGTGATCCCAGGCCATTTTAAGCCGTGTCGAGCCTGATTCCAGTCCTTGGGACCACTTAGGAACTCGACGGAAAAGCTCGAGGGCTTCGCCGGAGTCCTAAAGAATTCAAGCCGGGGCTAATATCGGTTTTCTGGGTTCTGTCTGGGTGATTTGTTTCCTCGTCGGCGTTCGAATATGAAGATTTGGTAAAAAGTCAAACTGTACCTAGACAATGGATACGCCGCAATTAGAGTCAAAACTGAAGTTATTTTCAATCACCGTCACTAGTGGATATGCAATCCATACCGTCGCCGAAGCGAATAGTCGAGATAGCCGCACATGCACAAGAGGGAAGATGATCGATTTGAATGACAAAAAGTCATGAGTGGAAAGAAGCGTCGACTACAGAAGTACGAAAAAGTTCTTCAACGTTCGAAAAGAATTGAGTCACGACAAAACGACACAGTCGTAGAGACTCAACACAATTGATCAACATCACAAAGATGGAAATTGTCCCAACTACCGAAAAGTAGTGGTCACGAATTGTTCGAGAAAAGTCGACCGACAGGTTCGGTTTACGATCATCGAAGGGTCATTGTAGTCGCCACGTGCGGAAAGTACCGTACAAGGAATTCACGGTGATAATTTTTTTTTTTTTTTTTTTTCCATTTCCGGATGAAAATGGAAAGTGATTAGAATATTTGGGAGGAAAACGTCTCCAAGTCTTCAAATACCATTAATTTGAGTACGCGCTGACGTACTCAGCGATCGCCGTCTACAGCCACGAGAAGTTGAAAGGCACGTCCAGTCAAACAACGTCAGTTGTTCAGCTGTCACTCATAGGTAGAAGTCGTCGGTTAAGGTGTGAAACACCGTCAGTGCAAAGAATTTGTGAAACCAAGTCTCACAAGTTAAGTCCACTAGGACTAGTCGGACACGTAAGCAAGTTCCGTCACAAATTACGCTTAACGTCGTCCCCAAGGGAAAGTACTTGATGACAAAATCATCCGATGTGTCAAACTAACACCACACCGAAAATACGAAATACAACAACTGAATCGGTTTCCCAATTCAGTGCGATTTCAACGTAAGTTAATAAAGAAAACATCTAACGTCACACGTAACCTCCAAGTCGTCCAAGGTCAAGCACCAAAATTACGCATACCCGAAAAACGCGACAAAACCGTCGAAGTCAAGAAAACTACTAAAAACTGCGCAGTAGTGACGTCGAGGTGGTATGACACAAGAAGGACTTAGATTTAATCCAAGAAGAAACAATACACCGAAAGTGTAGAGTTCAGAGAATTTCTCAATTCCGAGAGAAGAATTCGAGAACACAAGTTCGAGAACAACCTTGGCAGGCAGTAGAATACCGAAGAGATAGCCAAGATTCAAGGACTTGAAGCCTGATACCCAACCAACAGGTACAGAGTGCGGAAGGAAGAGCATAGGTTAGTAGTAACCGTGCTCTGATACCAAACTGACACATCCGACCCGGATGTACACGTGGACACCCAAACGTCGGATGTGCTGGCCGACACCGCGTAGGGTGACGAAAGCCAATTTGAATAAATAAAGAATATTTGAATGAATTAATGAATAAATACAGAATACAGAGAAATCACAATACCGAGAGATTTAACCTTTGTCATACCACCGCCTTGGACATCGACAACTTCAAGCCGCTAAACCTGGAGGGGCGAAAAACAAAAAGGGTGAGTGGGCCATAGCTATTTATTTCTGTGAAAACCTTTCCTTTTTGAAAATACTAACCCCTCGCCGTAAAACAGGTAATAAGTTTCGTAAAACCTTTCTTGAAAACGTACTATAATAGTAGGTAGAAAATCAAGGTAAGTACGGAAATATACTTACCGTCCGAAACGGGCAGAAAGCCACCGTTCGGCATGATTTAACAAAAGTTCAGAAAATAGAGTTATACGGGAAAACTGTAATTCAAATAAATGTATCCGTGGCATCTGTGAAAATCCGAGATAATAACACAATCCGACTACAAGATAAATGCTCGGTTAGGCAAGGCAGACACACGAGTTCATACAGATATATTCTGTCATGAACAGGCTGGGTGTATAAATAAAGTTACGCTCATGTACTACGATCACGTGAAGCTGGCGCTAATCGCATCACAACGAGTTCGGACGCCCATGCGTCCTCGAACAGGCTGGCACCTTACTATGGATCCATAGTGAGCGTATCGGTGCGGGTGTGAACAATCACGTGAAGGCTGGTCCTGGCCCGGGACAGTACAATAACACCGTGTAAGCCTCCCAAGTTGAGCGTATAAAACATGCCACGGAGTAATCTTAAATAAAATAGTATAAGGTAATTTCCCTTTTTGGGATAACCTTTAAAACTACCACTAAATAAAGTATTCTCGGGTACCGTACCCGAAATACCAAGTAACTAACCACAATACGTAAAATACCAAGAATACGCCATACGGGTACCAAGGTATAGAAATACCAACTTAATGGTAGATTAGGTGAACCCAAAGTATGATAGGAATTTATCATTTCCAAAGTTCACCCAAATACGGCCCATGGCCCGTCAAACAAATATAAGATCCAAACGCAATAATAGGGAATTAAAATAATTAATTCCCTAAACCCTCGAAAATAGGGTTGGTACGATAAACGTAATACGCATACAAGATAATACATAATTTCATCAATTTAATGGCATAAATCCAAATGGAAATATGGGTCGAGGCCCACTAATTTCCATGGCCTAAAACATTACCGAGTCGGTCTACAAACATCAAGTCTATCCGATAAACCAAGTAAATACTACGAAGTAATGTGGTCTACCGAAATACTGAATAAATACTATACTATTGTACTAATAAAGGTAGACATAAATTAAGTTTGCCAACAAGTGTAATAATGAATAAATTAAGTCATAGGCAAAACCATTTTAATGACCAAAACATGATAAAATTATTATTTTAGGCGCGAAGGGGGCCCACTTCATAAATACCAAGCCGAGTCGTCGCACGCCCTCCAACCGCCACGGCTCAGCCAAACCTATTTTAGAAATCACAAATTAGTAAAGTATACGAAATTACAAGAAAACTGCCGGATACCGAAATCCGAGTTCCGGTTCTAAACCCCAAAACCGCCGCTCGTGCCGCCGTGCGCCGTCGCACGCGCTCGCCACACGCCATTTGGCCTCACGCGCGCCACGCGCCGGAGTCCACCACGCGCGCCACGCGGCCACGCTACGGCCACGCGCCGCCACGCGCGCCATCGACGCTGCCACTGTTCAGCACCCGAATATTCTAACGCGTTGGGAATATTCCGTTAACGCCGTTAAGGTTAACTGACTCCAATATTCGAATATTCCTGTCCGACCTGGCTGAACTGTTTGCCGACACATCGCCAGGACCTGGCCTCGACCGGCTCGCCGACGCCGCCGCGGCCACCTTTCAACCTCAAACCGGCCGCGCCGCGCCGCCGCCGCCACGGCCGCCGGCCACTGCGAAAACTCGGAAATTGCAGTTCTCGAATTCATCACCATTTTTCACGCATTTACATGAAATTGAAGCTGAGGAAAAGGGTTCACCCACTTCCGAATTGGCCCAACTCGACTGAGTTGGCCTGAACCGGAGAGAAGGCCTCGCTAGATTTTGATTCCTTCGATCTCGACCGATTCATACATGCAGCCCGGCTCGAGTCCCGTGGCTCCTGTGAGTTCAACTATGTCATCCTCGAGCCGACCGAGGTCGTGATCGAGATGCTTGGCCGAGGTGACCCGCCGAGAAAGTGGCGTATTTGCTGTTTCCTGCTCAAGTTTCACCAAAGATGACCCAAACCGGAGCAGGATGGTATTGGTGATAACTGGGACTAAATCGAGTCAGGGAAAGCCCCATTCAAAGGCAACGATCGTGGTGTAAAGAAATTTTCTGGCTCTCTCAAGCCTTCGCTTTCTCTCGGGTCCACCTCGAGCACTATGGCCTCTGGGCGAGTGATGATGGAGGTGACAAAGGATGAAGTTGGCGTGGATAAGTGGCTGCTAGGCCACCAAGATTTGCTCCTGGAGAGATAAATGGGTGGTTTGGGAAATTGTTTTCAGAGCAGGCGACAGTGACAGAAAGGTGGACACGGAGCAGAGAGAGGAAGCAAGAAGGTCGAGGCCCAAGTGGGCTGGGCCAACACATCACCGGGCCCAAGGCCCAAGTATAAACGACATGATTTAACGTCCGTAACGCTCATTCGAACTCCGAATGGCGTCGCTTCGTCTTCACGAAGTTCGTATCGACGAGCACGTCATGAAATACGAGTGAGTTGCCGTGACAAGCTACAACACAAAGTCAACCGAAAGGTCAAATCCAAGGGCAAAATCGTCACTTTGCACTCCTGGAACAAAATAATATTATTCTCCAGACGGCCGTAAATATTTATGTGTGTAATTTTAATTTGATATGCGCTTTGTGTTTTGTTGTCGAATTGTTGGATTTTTCAAATTTTGTTATTTATGTTGCTTCATTATTAGGATGGGATTATTTGATACATTTAGGCCTCGTTTGGTACGTATAGCGCACCGCATAGTACTAATAATCCTGCTCGGTGTTTGTGTGCTTTTGTACTAAAATAGTCACCACTATTTAAACCTGGCTCACCATTTAGTACTCCCTCACACCGAACCGATTATACACCCAAACCTCCATAATTAGCTCAGTCCGTTCCTCTCACTCTCTCGGTCTAACTTAAAGGAAAATATTTGAATTACAGTCATTTGAGCAACACTTAAGCATGCTATTAATAAATTAAAGGCTCTTAGCTAGCATAGAGTACTAAAACAAAACTTTGCTCATGACTTTGAAGCCTAAATGTTGTGAACCAAAACACAACTCAAAATCACATTAGTAAGTTGTATCATCCTATACCTTTGTAGAATCTTTTCTTTGCATGAGCAAAGGCTAAATACCCAAGAGGGCCTTCAATCTCATCTTGGATGAACACTCTTTACGAAGAGTTGTGGTCGCACCTTGAATCAAATTGAATGTTACCTACGTACTCGTCTCCTAGAAGATCAAACTGTAATTTTGCATTTGATGAGGATTTGAGTGAGTTTGTATGAAGAACAAATCGTGTTCTTCACACACACCTAGGGCTGCCTAACAGCGTATAAATAGTCGATGCTAGTCCGATACTGCATCAAACTACCGACTAATTTAGTCAAGACGTTTCGAAGGACTAAATTATCCTATCCGACCGAAATAGTCACCCAAGATAAGTCACAAACGCTACCGAATAATAGGGAGTAGTGATAATTATAACTTGTTTTTTGAATTTTTCATTATCTAAAAAATGATATAATCAAGAGCATTAGGCCGATTATTATTTTTCTTTCGTTGTGGTTTTTTTTAAGACATTAATGAGTTAATGGCATAATAAAAGTTTTAAATGGCATTTCGTAATTAAAAGTAATAGATTTGGGCTAATAAAGTTTAGGTTCGTCAAGGGTAGATTGGGAAAAAATTGTAGCTTGCATGTTGGACTTTGTTTCCGCATGTGGTGACACATCCCGATCCCAACACGTGTGCCTGCAGCGGCCGCCGACACGCGTTAGGTGACGAAAGCCAAATAGAAAATTTAGAATAGCCGATGTATATTGAATTAGTGGTGAAGTAATAATAAGTCAGAGCACTTGAAGGGAAAAGCGGGCGGAAGAAATAATAGAACGAAGAGGGATACAAAGATATACAAACGCATAAGAATCCCTACATCGTCATACCACCGCTCTATCGACGCCGTGAAGGCTCCTGCCCAACTAACCCGAGGCTTAAAACATAAAACTATGAGTGGGTCAAAAAGCAAAGTTTGATAAAAACCGCTAGTTTTCAAAGTCTAGTAACCCCTCGTCTTGAAAACAAAGAGATAATTGGTGAAAATACGTCATACCCGTGTGCATGAACCTCAAAATACTATCATGAAAACGCTCTAGTACTCCCCGATAAATCTTTACCGATTTGCTCACCCATATGTCAACACACAAGTCCAAGTGGCTAAACCACAAGGAACAGCTAGGTATAAAAGTAATACGCCGAGTACTACAATGATGCGAGTCTAACGCTTAAGCGCCCGGGTGCACAAAGTGCAACACACAAGTTTGAGTTGCCTAGTGCAACCTAGAACAGTTAGTACCTACAATGGATCCCAAAGTCACAGAATGGTGACCGGGTAAAGGACTACTCCAAACGCCAAGGCTAGTCCTGCCACAAGACTGCATTAATACCGGGGTGTATACATCTACCGATGAGCAACAAGATAAAACATGTATGGCAATATAATACGAATGTTCTACCTCCAACAAACGTAATGATATGCAACTACGCTAACAAACCTAAAGAAAGCGTTGAAAACCATACGTATATATATACATTTATCAAACAAAGACCCACTCACTCACCGTAGTAGCCGGCCTGGCACCCCACTCCCGGGTAGCCCCGTAGATCCTCCTGGATAGGCCCCACCTATATGAGATATCACCTGTACAATGATTAAACCCATAAAGGTACCCAATTACCGTAATTAATTAAACCTACTTGCTTTTTGCAAATCGAGGTCCAAAACACCTTGAAAATACGGCGTACTACCCCGAGGGTACACGCCGTCACGAGTCTTCCTGAAAACAAAATCGAAATTAAATCTCCCACGCGCCTTCACGCGCGCGCTCAAACGCGCCAAGCCGGGCGGTGCAAGCTTCCTCCACGCGCGGCGCCACGCTGGCGGGCTCCACGTGCGCTTCCCACTCGCGCCCCGCCCGAGCCTGCCTCAACCTGGCTTGCCGACGCCGCCAGCGGGCTCGACCTTAGCTTGCCGATGTCGCCAAGGTCGGCCTCACTAACTGGGAAAATTGCCGGACTGGTAAAACTGCAGCCTATAAACTTCGTTTTAAGTCCAAATTTGACGATTCAAGTACTAAATGAAGCTAGATGAGGAAGAACCCACGGCAAAGCAAACGCCGATCTTGGTTTCAATTCTCTGGCCAAACGCCGCCATCCAAGGCTCCGAGCAAGGTCCCCTGACTCAGAACACCATGGTGATCAGCTGAAGTGGATTTGGGTCTGATTTCACAAGAAATGGTCGAGGCAAGAATCTCGAGCCCCGCTGGAATTGCAGTGAAAACTGATTCTTCGGTTCGGGTTTGCAGTGGTCTAGGATCGAGCTCAACCGGCTCAAATGTGTTGAAGAAGGCCTAGAAACTTGGTTGGCCAAGGCTCGCTTCAGGGCGAGCCAACTTGTGTGTGTGGTACAGCTAAGGTAAAGAGTCATGAGGGGAAGCAGAGAGCACTGGACAACAGATAAAACCTGAAATCCGGGATAGGCCCACGTGGCTGCGTATAATTGGGCCCCAGCCCAAATAAAGACAAAACCGCCAATTTGAAATACTGGAAACGCCGAAACCAACGCCTCGTCAAATATTCGTCGAGTCCGAACGCACGACGGCCACGGCTTCTGCTCGTATCGACGAGTTAACACGTCAAGAAAATACAATTGATGCGCTACGAGTTACGACACAAAAGTCAACCAAAAAGTCAACCTGTGGGCAAACGTCATTTCCCACTTCGGGAATAAAATAATTTTAGTAATTTTGAAACGGATAAGCTATGCATGTGGCCTTTTTGTTTTTTTGTCTCCTTTGATGAAAATTTTTCCCTTTCATTAAAAGCAAGGTGCTTTTAGTTAAGAAAATTTAAAATTATCATTTTCATTAAAATTCCCTTTGTATTAAGTAGTTCTTCCCACACTTCGCATGCTCTACTCTTAGTATAAATTAGTTCTCCTGGTCTCGCTTGGGGTGTTAAACTATATCAACTCCCAAACAAATGTAATATCACGACATAAACAAAAATAGCTCACTAGATTTCTTCGAGAATATAAGAAAACAAAGAAGGAGCAGGTTAACTTCCTTATTAGGTTAACTCTTATTACTAAGCTAATAATCATAATATAATTGGCACAGTATAGATGATAGGACCAACATTCTAAGAATCTGTTGAAACTCACTGAGTAAAAAATTCGAAATTAGTCTCAAGCAGAACAAGATATAAAACTTTTCATTACCATTCACAACACATTGTTCAATCAAAAGCATGAACCGATAAAAGAAACGAACCGATCATTTATAATAAGGTTAATCTTGATCCCCTAAATTCAGTAATCCCCTATTCCTCCACAAACTGATGCACTTTTAACAAAAGCCAAAAGATACCGGGTTTACTTTTCATTTTTTACGAGATAACAAATTGCATTTAATTATCAAATATTACTAAAATAAAAGTTGGTTGGGCATTACTAAAAATAAACTATTTATCTAATTTCAGATATGATATGAAATCACGGTTCTATGAGTGTGAAAAGCATCTGCCTTTACTTTTCATCTTTTCAACTGTGAAAAGCCTCGCCACTCCCACTTTGACTCCATCACCACATTCTCGTCTTTCGTCAACCACCTCCGATTCCGTCGTTGAATTTGGGGTCCAGATACTCCCATTATACAGCTCCTTTCCCTGAACTATGACATCCCCCGATGGCGGCTTAATACCTCTCCATTTAAACGATTACAGCAAAATCATTTGGAAAGGAAGTAAGAAATTACTTCATGGCTGTCTCCACAAGGACAAGGAAATTGTAAATTCCAGAAAATAAGTCAAATTATAATTGAAAATTGTCGCTGAGTACCTCGTTGTATCGCCATCAGCCTGTGGGGTTGTTTGAAGCACTGTGATTCTGGACAACAGGTCGTCACAGTTCTAGATCCGAGAAAGAGTAATTTTCCTCCTTGTACTCTCTTTCAGCCGACGAGGAAGAACAAGGAAGAAAATTGACCCTTTTTTCGGAAAAAGAAGAAAAAAAGGAAAAAGAAGAAAGAAAAATAGAAAAACAGAAATGGACTTGAGAAAATCAAAGCCTGGTATAACTGTTATTGACGCCGACAGAAAAGTAACGGAGTTAACATTAAACGAAGAAAACGTGAGATTTCAATTGCAAGGATGGCGGGGTTCGGTCCCCGAAAAATTCCTCGTATAAATACACGGTGTATTAAAAAAATCAAAACATTCTGCCAAATTATTAATATCGAACCTAACTAACGTCCTCTCCGATTTCAAACTAAATCGCGACTGTGGAGAGAATATTGCAATTCCAAGCAAATCACCTAACCAAAATTCTGTACTACCAAAAACCCCAAAACTGGGGAACGTCACTTCCAGGCGCTCCCGCAGCCACCGGAGATCGACGGCGACACGCCCACCGCCCTTCCGCCGCAGCCAAACCCTTTCCCTTTCCTTGAACGTCTTGGCCGATTCTCCGCCTCCGAAACTCGCCCTCACCCCCGATCAGTACCAGTACTGCTCAGGCTCTCAAGCCTTCAAGTAAAGATAAGTTCCAGATGCCTGAGCGTATCAACCAGGAGTTCGCTCAGCTACAGGTCTTTGCTTTTTCTCTCTAAGGATTTATTTAATTTAATTTCACAAAATAAATAAATAATTAAAATCTGCCATGAATGCTTAGGCCAAGAGGGATTACATTGTCTGAGATGAAGAGAAAGTGCACTGTGGCTCTTGACAGTGTCAATTCGAGCAAAAACCGATACACCGATGTCGTACCATGTATGCCTCAATCTGGGCTCTCTTTACATTTTTTACACAATTGCCAATGTTGAAAATTTGATTTGAGTTTTTGTTGTTGGATTCAGTTGACAAAAATAGGGTTGTTCTCAACTCCCGTAAGGATTACAGACCTTCCGCGAGGGGCTACATCAACGCCAGCTTGATCGCGGTATTTAAATTCATGTTTCGGTAATAGAGAATTGTGATCTGAAATGGTTAGTAGCTACACATTAATGGCTATTACCAATTACAGTTTAATTGTAGACTAGTTCCGCCGAAAGTATTTCTCGGTTTATTGCTACTCAAGGTCCACTTCCCCCACACTCCTATGAGGATTTCTGGGAGATGGTGGTACTTGAGCAGCGCTGCCCTGTGGTCATCATGCTTACCGCTTAATCGACTGTTACACGGTACTTTTCTGTCTTGAGTTGGACGTATCTTATTGATCTTCTCATCGGAAGATGTACAGTTAGGAGAGACTTTGATTGTCATGAAAAATGCAATACGAAGCTTTTATGTTGTACAAACCTTTGAGAGATCCTACCTGCTTATTCTTGAATCCTATATTCTTCTTAACAAAATATTGGTACTAGAGTAAGTTTGTCGTATGCTTTGCGCTTTCAGTGACAACGCCATTTTGAAACTAGGTGCACAAATAAATTTACAATTATTGTTTTCCCTGATTTCTTAATCTTTTACATGTGCAGATGGTTAAATGTGGAGATTATTTTCAGGCTGAAGATGGCCCTAGGATTTCTGCACATTTGTATAAGCACTAAGTGGCTAAGAACTACTGACACTTCATTAAAGTATTGCGCCTTTGGAGATTAACTATAAAGAGGTAAGGCATGACATGATTTTTTTTCTTGTCCAGGATACAAATGGCTGTTAGACCAATTTAAAGAATATAATTGTATTATGTTATATCAGTTTTCCTATTCTTGTCCAGGAACAATTGAATTTACTAGTGCCTTAAATGGGTTTGATTCATTGAGGAGCATTTTGGTACATCGGGAATAGGAATAATGCAGAATCATTTCTTGAAAAGTTATGAGGGTTTCATTCGGGTTGGAGGTAATCAAACCACAAAATGTCATTTATGACTCATTCTCCGTTAAGTTTTCTCCTTTGAAGAGTTAGTCAAAGAGTCAATCGTATGTCAAACCGTTATTGCATGCGTGAATGGGATCTTGAGCAATGCACTATTGTAGTGCCGCCCAAAGAGGACTGTAGAAGAAAACTTCTTTATGGCGTTAGACATGGATGTAAAGTTCAAGAAATTATGAACTAAACAGTTTCTAGATTTCTATTTTTACCTTCTATTGACAGGCATTAACCCACTGCCAACGAAAGCATTAAATGCCAATCTCTTTTTTCATACCATCACTGGACCTTTGGGTTCACTCTGACATGGTGGTTTGGTCTCTACCGATAAAGCAGCATAGAGTGCTAACCATAGCATATAAGAAAATTGAGCAATTACCTTGTGAAGATGTGGATAGGGAGTTGAGAGGGAAAAAAGAAATTTCAAAAAGCAGAAATAGGCATGCATGTGCTCACAAACAAATACTTTATTGTCCAATTAGGAAACCAGACCAGTATCATATAGTTACAGTGTGTTGGATCACCAGGGTGGTGAAATCACCTTGAATGCAAATAGTCTGACATTAAACTCTTCTTGTTTTGTTGGGATCTGATAGGTATTCATGGACCTGCTGCTCGATCTTCACCTAATAGCAACTCTTAATAATAAAACTAAGGCACATAAGAAAAAAAGTCATTACCTAAATTGGACAACAACAAAACAAGATACATGACGTACAACAAAACCATGTTCAGCAATTACAAAAGTATCATGATGAGGTGAGAGAAAAAAATAACTTACATGGCGTACAACTATTAACCATGTCTAGAAACTAAAAAGAAAGAATCAAGATGCGACAAAAATTGAAAGAAAAACCATTTTCAGACTAAAAGGTATTTACTGGAGCCAGTAGCTAGAAAACAGCAAATTTTGGAGTGCTTATGATTCGTTAATAGTGCTTAGATTAGCTAGGCTTGCCTATGACTTTACTGGGCCATTAGCCTTTAAAATGTTATGCAATTAATGTCAAAATGATGTAGCAGTGCTTGATTGGTTAGAAAAAGAGTAAAATCTTAACTTTATCTGATATTATCTTGATTCAGAGCTTTACAGTAAGAGCCTTACTGCATTATCTTGATCTTTACTGCATCACATTCAGTAAGTTAGTCTCCCAAATAGAAGAAAGGAAAAAAAAACAGTAGATTCCTGTTCACCCTGGTCTCTGAACAGATTTTCTATATTATTTTAGTCTCAACTAAAAAGTTCTGTTTTAACTGTTTCTGAATCACGTTTTTACAGCTAGAACAACTTTGGAGCCTTGAGTGTTTTCCTTTTCCATAATATGTTGGCAATCCCAAACTTTGTTTGAGAACGAGCACAGATGCATCGCTTGAGGCCTTTCATCTTTAATTGACTGGATTGAGTTGAAGTTATGAGTCATGATGATGGTTGTAGGAGGAAAATTAGGTTTTCTGTACTAGAATCCTCTTCGTTGAAGATTTGTTCCTATCACTTTATTTCTGGCCACATCAAAGGAAAAATTCTTAACAAACAGTAGTTAAAGCAATAATGAGGGAACATAGGGAAATGGCGTTAAAACAGGAATGCTTGAGGAATTCGGTTTCTATTTTTTGTTATTTAATGCCATGATACTCTTGAAGCATATGCCTCATAAAGGTGTGAGGCATATGCCAAACACCCTGGTGTCTCTGTTGCATCACCTTGAGGCACAGATGCTTGGAGAATGCTACTTAAATCCCATGACATGCATTCGATAATTGATATTTGCATTTTTGTTTATGGCTTTTGTTGTGGGTTGTTTAGTTTGGATTGTATGATTTTACCTAGTTTTTGGAGTCAACTTTATGGTAATATCCAATATTTTGTTGATCTGAAATTCTGAGTGTTGAAAAGGCACTTTTTTTGGGCCCAGTTCTGTTTATTGGATATTTATGTATGGTCTGTAGAAGTTGTCTTAAGTTGGTTTTAGAGATTCCTTCTTGTTTTCCCCCATTTACATTTATAAATTAATTCATAAGATGCTAGTCCTTTTGCTTCACATTTTGGCTCCCAAGTCACTTTTTGATTCATGTAAAAAGAAAAAGACTCACATTTTGGTTTCTTGTCTATATTCCCTTTAAATGTGCCTTTTTCTTGTTCAAATGTTTTATGAAAAGATTGGATTTGTATTCCCTCATATTCTATTTGAATGTATCGTTGGAATTATGACCACCATTGTGCATAGATTGGATTGGTATTTCTCATATTCTATTTGTTAATTGATATTGTTGCAGTCCGAAGAACCACCCATGTCTGTTTTGGTATATTCAGTATCCTGAATGGCCTGACCATGGAGTTCTGAAAGAACACGGTTGCTGCCCGTGAAATCTTGAAAAGAATATATCAAGTACCACCAAACCTTGGTCCAATTGTAGCATTGCAGGTTATACTCACTTTATGACTTGCATGTCTGGGTGATGTTTGCAATTTATATGTGCATGCTTTCCTGACACCTTCACTCTCTTACTCAGTGCAGGTATTGGGAGAACTGGAACATACTGCACAATTCATAGTACAGTGCAAAGAATTCTTGTTGGGACATGTCTGCTTTAGATCTTGTTGATACAATAACCACATTTAGGTCTCAGCGACTGGAATGGTCCAGACACTGGTAACTTCTTCCTCATTTGTCTAAATATTTACTGTTAATGATTCTTTTAGAGGAAATTGGTCTCAGAACTTCAATTGAGCTTTGGTCCTTGAACTCAAAAATCAATGACATTGTCTCGAACTTGTCAAAACGCGAGCAAATGGTTCTTTTTTGTCAACTCCATTACATATTCTGTCCAAATTAAGCTGGTCCGTGGTTATATGATATTTAAGGCAAATAAGGAAAAAGGAAGAGATTATTTGGCTTCAAAACTAAGTTGCAGTGGTCTAGCTGTGCCATCTGTTGTATTGGAACACCATGAGATTGAATTTGAAAAGTTGCCTCTGCTTGGACCCCTCTCAACCAATTTCTGGGCAATCACCATGGAAGACACAGTAATGAGATCATCTCGATTCACAAATAGCCTCCACTCCCACGGAGGGCATTTTCAACTCCACCTATTTGGCCATTTCTTAGCTATGAGAAAGCCAACCAAGCTAACTCCAATAAAGACATGTTTGTGGTGTGGAAAACATGCAGGTGGTGGGCATGTAATGATGGTCAAAAGGAAGAAAGTGATGGCTGAAAGGATAGATAATTAGAGAGAGAGGGGTGGGGATTTGGGGTGTTAATTGGGATCGGATCTGATCTCTCAGAGGGATTGGAGTTTGTCTTAAGCTCCTGGTGGTTGATTTTCTTATTTGTCCCTTAAATCAGTTAAATTGGACGGTATATCTAACGGAGTTGATGAAAAGGACCATTGCTCCACATTTGGACAAGTTCAAGGACCAATAGTCACGGATTTTAAGTTCAGGGACCAAAGCTCCAATTGGGTTAAAATTCAGTACCCATATTGCAGTGATTTTCTGTGCAAAATGGAAACTCCCTTTGACTATATTGCGTACAAAATTGAAGAGAGTAAAATAATCATAATGCATGTGCTGCTATTAATAGCTATGAAAAACACTCTAAATCCTGCTCGGTGAATTTCCATTATTTTGAAGTTAAAGACAGAATTTGTATAGAGGAAAGAGGGAGGAATAAGGAGAATGAAGACCAATGTTTCAAATAAAAAGTTGAAAAAAAAAAACTATTGTAAATTGTTTTGCTTTCTGTTTTCATGTTTTGTACGATTTGTATACATTTTGTCCCGCATCCATCCCTTTCCTTTTGGTCCTTTATTCCATATAGTGGCTAAAGAATAAAATGGAAATTTATTGAGGCTAAGAAAACTTGTCTCAGATTTTTCCATTATGCCCCTTTGTCCGGGCGAGACCCCTCCCCCCCAGATCAGTGACCCAGGAAGGTCAGCAGTTATTGTTTTAACTTTTATTTTTGTTATCTATTTTTATTAAAAAGGTAATAACCAAAACAAAAGCGTTACATAATGGGCCTTTAGGAAACCACATGGAGTGTAACTCATAAGTGCAATGAAAAAACTGCGGGTTTATTTCATATTTTCCCATTAACAATATAGTATTATTAATCTCTATTATTTTTTTGTTTGCTGATTTGATATTTGTATTTCTTGGAATTTATTTGTTAGAGTTTTTGGTCTCTGTCAAAATTGTAATATTTATAAGATTATATTGAAGCATCCTTATAGAAGACCAGTTATGGCTACGCTCCTTAGGGTATGGCTTACCTGATACTCCCAAGTTCTTGAAAATTAGGTGGTAAAATAAGGAATCTGACACTTGGAAATGTACTTGCATCCACCCCCTAAGGATATGGCTACTAGGACTAGATAGATACTCCAGAATATATGAGAATGGTGAATCTGACACTTGAAGAAGTACCATCATACACCCCTAACCAAGTTCAGGTCTACAATTTGGATGTGCTTTCAAGTTTAAGACTAATTTCAATTTCCAAGGCTTTTCGAATCAGCGAACAGAAAGGGGGATAAACTTAGGCTTTTGAACTTGAACAAACCCTGCCAACTTACCATTGCACATACAAGGGCCACACATTAAAGTTGAAGACTAATTTTAAATTGTAGGGTTGCGACGGTCACACTTGGCTTCAATTACTAATTTTCTTTTATCTCTTAAGGGTCCTATTACATTCAGTAAATATAGAACTGTGCACAAGTAACCAAAAATTTGATTGTTTATGATCTTGTTAAGCACTTAAAGTGAGGGTTTGGCTAGTTAATTTGGTGCTATATGTGCACTTCTGCCAAGGATTGTGTAAATCATTTTGCTCTCTTGCATTGCCCTGTTGCTAGGGACTTATAGGATGCAAATATGCAAGTTTGTTTTTGTATGGATTGTTTGGGCTATGCCAACACAAGGAACTGAGTTAAGCTCTGTGGGCATGTATGATCTGTGACATAAAGTGAAAGTAAAATTTTGATGACCATTCCCTTGTTCTTCTTCGTGAGATGGATGAAGAGAAAGTAGAGCATTTGAGTGCACAATTCTTTCGTGAAGGCCAAGCCCAAGTTTTTAGATGGTTATTTAAGTTGGACTTCACAAAAATTTTCATGTTTCCTTTTCTTGTTGGAATTGTGCTTTCATTATACCAATTCTTTCCAATGTATGCCTTTTTGTACATGGGTTGTGCCTCCTGGTTTTTGAATGCTTCACTACTTAAGAAAGTATGGAAGAGCTTTGTCTTGTTGATGCTTAAGCTTTGGTTTTAGTGAGTTTCTTCCGTGATTACATATTGTTTTGGTACCGGAGCTTAAGTTACTGACCCGATAATGTCAGGGAATCCTTGTGCCTAAGTAAGTAATCTGATAATTATAATCTACAAAAGATTACATAGGAGGTTATAGAAGTCAGATATAGGTAAAACAACCACAGGTGCTAGAGAAATGTACTTGTTAAATTTTGCTAAATTCTGTGAGGTTTTAGTTGGATTTTAGATCTTATCGAAACTGTTTATTCTTATATTTTATAGCAAATTTCACTGAGATTTCAGAATAATGGATTTGTTTTGCTAGAATAATAATATTTTAGATGAATTGTTACCTGTCAGAATATGTGTGCCACCCTTACTGCAACAATAATTCTCACTCTCTCGAACTTGTGATTTAGTTAGAGCAATATTATTTCTGTTATTCTGCCATAGTTGATGAATTGGAAGACATCATTTCACATTTGAACAGTGAAACGAGCTCAAAATAGGTATGCACATTGTCATTCTTAAATTCATGTGTTTTAAAAAGACGATTGTCTGCAGCATTGTGGAGGATTACTTTGCAGAATTGTTTTCTCGATACCACTTTTGTTGAACAGTTAAACATGTAGCTTTGCTGTTAATCTTGAATTTAATTGTGTCCGTTGCTCTCGTCTTCTGTTCTTTTGGCAGCAGCTTGATGATAATGGCAATGCTCTGTAAAGCTGGAAGTATAGTCCGCTTGCTTATTAATTCCACCCCAGGTATTTGTCCACTTCGCAGCGATCTTTGGATGCATCATTATTCTTGTGGAACGAATCATCTGCTCTACTCTTCTCAACACAAACGACAAAGGCACTAGGGATCTGAATGATTATTCTGCCTCATTTTTTTTTTTTTCCCGATTCTTATGATTAGGCATTGTAAAGTAATTTTCTGCATACCTGAGTATTGTGATCTGATATTTTAATCAAAAGGTTATTAAAATATAAAAATCAAGATTCAACATTTAAAAATCCAGAAAGTACGGGATAACTTAGGAGCACCCAAGAATTTTTGTTTCAAAGGTCCCGCTTACGATGATTCCCTGGCTAGCAGGTTACACATCTCGATCCCGACGAGCCAAAAGTGTTTGGTGCCGCCGACACGCGTTAGCGTGATTTAAAGCCAAAGAAAATTGAAGGATGAAATAAAGAATAATGAATATTTAATTGAATAAAAGGTCGAGTGCTTAAGAAATAAAAAATACAATAACGTGAGTAGAGTAAGGTACAAATCTAAACAACCGTAGAGAAACAACCCTATTGTCATACCACCGCACCAACGACGTCCCAAGCTCCCCGCCAACGAACTCCGGGAGGGGCGCAAAACATAAAACTGAGTGGGTCAAAAGCAAAGTTTGATAAAACCGTTGTTTTCAAAAGTTTAGTAACCCTCGTTTGAAAACAAGTATAATTTGAGAAAATATGTCATGCCCGTAGGCATGAACCCCAAAATGGGCCGTGAAACACGCGGCACTCCCCGCTAATACTTATCACATGCTCACCCATATGTAAACACACAAGTCCACGTGGCTAAACCACAATGAACAGCTAGGTATAAAGTAATACGCCTCGAAAGTACTACAATGACGCGAGCCCAGCGCTGCGCCGATGCACAAAGTGCACACAAGTCCGAGTTGCCTAGTGCAACCTAAGACAAAGCTAGTACTAATGGATCCAAAAGCCGCGTAACAGACCGAGCAAGGATACTCCTAACGTCAAGGTTGGGGTCCCTGCCACAAGACTGAAAGTACTAATACTGGGTGTATATACTCCACGATGAGCAACAAGATGAAAACATGCATGCTTATAGTACGTGTGTTCTACCTCCAACACACGTAATGAATATGCATCTACGCTAACAATTTAAGAAAAGCGTTGAAACCATACTTATATATATACATTTATCAAAGAAAGACCCACTCACCACCCGTACGTAGCCTAACGAAGTACCCCGTCCTCGGGTAGCCCCTTTAGTCCTCCTGATAGTCTCACCTATATGAGAAATCACCGTATAATGATTAACTCGTAAAGGCAACGAATTAACGAATTAATTACACCCCCATCCCTTGCTTTCAAATTGGAGGTCCAAAACACCTCAAAATTAACATGCATACTACCCCGGGAGGTACACGCGTCACGAGTCGACACGTGAAAACAGATTCGGCACCTCCCACGCCTCTCACGCGCGGCCGGAAGGTGCTGAGCCTATGGCTCCACGCGCGCCTCCACGCGCGCTCACGCGCGAAGCCGGGTCAACGCGAGTCAGCTGGAAGCCGTGGCCCGGCTCGGCTGAGCCGGTCAACTCGGCTCGGCTGAGCCGGTCAACTCGGCTCGGCTCAAGCCGGTCCAAGCTGATGACGTCATGCTGACGTCAGCAAATCCGGTCTGAACCGGTCTGCTGACGTCAGCATGCCGGTCCAACCCGGTCCGACGACGTCAGCGCCGGTCATCCCTGCCAGGATTCCGGTCGCCGGCGCCGCCGCCGGCCGCCGTGCCGGCCGCCGTCGCCGGAATCTGGGAAAAATGGCCGGTTTCTGGGTAAAACTTCAAAGCTTCATAACTTCTTCGTTTTAAGTCCAAATTGGACGATTCAAGTACCAAAATGAAGCTAGAGATGAGGAGAACAAGATTGTACCATTTTGGGGACCAAAAACTGGTCAGAAGTGGCCTGAAATTGAGGAGGAAGAATCGGCCAAAAATGAGTTCCTCCGTTCTCGATGCCAATTCGACTTCCAGACCTTGGGTTGGGTTCCCAAGGTCTCCTGAGGTGATTTGGTGATTGTTTTGAGGTCCCTCGAGCTCCAGAAAGTGGGTTTGAAAGGGGAGAGTGCCACGGGGGTGGCTTGATCAAATCCCAGGGCTTTGGGTTTGTCCAGGTCTTCTGGACACCCACGAGCTGCAAGGTTTGAGTTTGTTTTTAGTGGAGAATGGTGAAGGTTCCTGTCAACAAGGTGGCCAAGATGGCCACGGCTTGGTGATGAAGTTGCAGAACAAAGAGGAAGAAGAAGGGAGGAAGGGCTCGGCAAGGAGCCAAAAACCCAACCAGACCAAATCCCAGGAAATCTGGGATAGGCCACTGTCTGCAGACAAATGGGCCCCAGCCCAAACCAGACAAAACAAACCCAAAAGAAATACGGAAAATGCCGAAAATCGACGTCCGTAAAATCTTCGTTCGGAGTCCGAACGACGCACGGCTCGCGTCTACGAATTCGTATCGACGAGCACGTCAAGAAAATACAAGTGGATGTGTCGTACGAGTTACGACACAAAAGTCAACCGAAAAGTCAACCCAGGGGCAAAAACGTCATTTCCCACTTCCGGGAATAAAATAAATTAAATTTTGAACGGGATGTTACAATCTACCCCCCTTATAAAAATTTCGTCCTCGAAATTTCCATAAGAAGTACAATGAGATAGATTGAAGTACAAAACTGTTCACAACGTCTCCCAAGAAGCTCCCTCGAAAGAGACGTAGGTGAAGAAAACAACTGTCGGAACCGAAAGCCGACAAACAGTGCTCCGACGTCACCACAACTCAAGGCGACACCAGTGCTTCAAAGTTTAGTCAAAAGAGGGATACGATTAGCCGAAAGAGTAATCAGTCGTCCGAAGGACTTCTGATAGAGTTTACCTGCTACTACGTTTGCACGACCGGGAAGTGGTAATCGATAGTGCAATCGTAGTCACCCATCAGCTACATCCAACTCCTTTGACAGAGATTGAGGTCTCCTTGGAAAAAAAAATGAGACGCCTCAGCTTTGGTGGTCAAAGAACGGTCAACACGTCTCACCAAAGAGAAAGAGATTTCTGAACTTGGAGCAAAGATAAAAGCATCAAGCTCCAAAGAGAAAAAGGTTTCAGAAACCTGGAGTAAAGATACTGGCAACGAGCTTCGAATCATGGGTATGATAATTCATCTCATGCGGTTTCAGTCGCCTGAAGGCATGAGCGATTATCCATCCATGCTGTATTAGCACACAGACCAACCCGCTCAGTGACGCATCACTGTAGAACACAAGGTACCGCCGTCGTTGGAAAGTGCTAATACAAGAACAGGAGTAAGACCAAACTTGAGCAGTCGGAAGATTTGCTCGGGGTCGTCGTTCCACACGAAGGTTAACGTTCTTCCTGGTAAGTTTCGTGAGAGGCAGAGCAACAGAAAAGAAATCCTTCACGAAACGTCGGTAAAGACCGAGCAAGCCAAGAAAGTTCGAATCTTGTAACACTTCTGCGGTCGCTCCCAGATCCCCGACATAGTAACCATCTGGGGATCGACAAGGATGCAATCCGCAGGAATCACATGTCCCAAGAAAGACACATGATTAGGCCAGAACTGGCATAAGCTGAAAAGTTCTTAAACTTTAACGAAATCATGCGCAAAAGTGCTTTTGCATGATCGGTCCCAGAATTGGAATAAGCCAAAAGTCAACCAAGAAGACTATCACGAACTTGTCGAGATACGGGCGAAGTACTCGAGTCATCAAGTTCATGAAAGTTACAGGGGCGATTGTCATCCCGAAAGGTATGACAAGAAAACTCGTAAGGTTCGTAACGAGTCCAGAAAGTGGTCAAGTAAACAAAGAAGTTCTTGATCTATAGCTGACAGTAATCAGTCCACAGATCGATCTTAAAAGAAAACAAGTGCACTTCGGAGCTAGTCAAGGAGATCACCGATTCTAGGCAGGGGATAACGGTTTTAATCGTTGCCCGACTCAATTGCCTATAATCGATGCAGAGCTTTAGAGTAGCGAAACTTCAAACGAACAAACAAGACTAGAGCTCCACAAGGTGAAGTACAACGCAGAAAGAAATCCTTGGCAAAAGTGCCTGAAATTGAAAATCTTCAACTCCCACCACTCACGTGGAGTCGAAAGATAAAAGGTAAGAGAGAGAGAGATACGGTTAATACCTGGAAAGATCGATGGTGAAAACCACTTCTCGATCAGGCGGTAATCCAGGTAGATCGTTAGGAAAGATCCCAAGAAATTTGGTTGACAAACGGTACTTCGTCAACACAAAGAGAAATTTCGATTTCCAACACCAACACATGTGGTAAAACCAGAACAACTAGAACTCAAAAGGTTCGCTCACTCGTAGCTGAAAGTCAGCCTACAAGTCGATTTTTCCGGTGCTCACCGGTAAACGTCACAGTCGGTATGCCAGGTGGCGAGAAGGTGGTCAGCCTCCGCCGACAAACCACACTGGCACAAAATTGGGGTAACAATTCATTCCTAGGATCACGTCGAAAACCACAACATCCAGAGGAATGAGATTGGCAAGCAAACTTGATTAGCGATGATAACGGAGTATCACCAACAAATCAACAGAACAAGACAAACTTTGCCTCACGGCAATAGCGATTCCAAATCGTACCCGGTAGGAGTACAATGTGGTCGAGTAGTTCGAGCAAACAAAGTGAAATAGCTGAGCAGGTAATACTTGGATCCATTTGGATCTCAAGTAAAAAGCCCAAAGAAAGTTTAACGTTTCCGAAACAAGATCAGAATCGTTCAGAGTAGTCTGATGGTCGAAGGTACAACTCGCCCATAAGCCACAGCGCTCCACACTGGAACAGCCAGGCACCACCAGGATACAGAGTAGCGTAACCAAAGTACGGGAGAAAGGTTCCAGAGTATGGAATGACATTGCCTTGACAATGTACGTCTCCACCGAAAATAAATTGTTGATAGAAACTGTTCGTCCAACTTACTGGATCAGAACAGGCCAAAGGTTGGTTTCTTGCCGGTACTGCGGACACTGGTTAGCTCTGTGTCCCAATCGTCCACAGCCATGGCACACTGGAGTTTCTTGCGTACACTCACCAAAATGACAAGTGTCGCAACGATGACAGAACTGGCGAAAGACTGGGTGGAGTTACCCGGTAAACGAAAACGGAATCCACTAGTGAATCACTCACCCCGTTTAAGATGAAGTTGACCCACTACTGGATGATTCAGAGCTGAACTTCCACGTTGAAAGACAGATTCTTTCGGAGACCGAAAGAATGACTGTCCGATACCCAACAACTGGGTGCAAACTGCCGATTCGGGTTTTGGTGTTTCTCGGCCAAACGCCACCGAGAAATGGCCGAGACAAGGTTCCTGGGGCTTCCAGGAATTCAATGGTGATTAGTTTAGGGTACTTAAGAGTTGGTTTCACCAAGAAATGGCCGAAGTTCGAAATCGAACCTCGCCGAGAAAATTTCTGAAACTAGGTTTCAAAGGTCACTTGGGAACGAGTAGTCCAGGGTCAACAAATTGAGATCGGCAAAAATGGCGGTAAGGCCAGTGATCTCCCATAGCCAAAGGAATGGCTCAGCGAGAGCAGAAAGAAAGTTCGGGTGCCTTGAGTAGATTTTGGTTTGCAGAAACCAGAGAGAGACAAAGATGGCAACTTGATCAACCAAGTGATCCAGCCACAGTGCAAAAATCCTCATCGGCGTTCGAATACGAAGATTCGATAAAAAGTCAAACTGTACGCAGACAGTGGATACGCCGCAACAAGAATCAAAACCAAAGTTATTGTCAATCACCGTCACTCATGGATATGCAATTCATACCATCGCCGAAGCGAATAGTCAAGACAGCCGCACCTGCACAAGTGGGAAGATGATCGATTTGAATGACAAAAGTCATGAGTGGAAAGAAAACGTCGACTCCAGAAGTACGAAAAAGTTCACCACGTTCGAAGGAAAATGAGTCACGACAAACAAAACAGTCGTACAGACTCACACAGTTAAACAACACCACGAAGATGGATATTGTCCAAAACTACCGAAAAGTAGTAGTCACGAATTGTTCGAGAAAAGTCGACCGATAGGTTCGGTTTACGATCATCGAAAAGGTCAATGCAGTCGTCACGTGCGGAAAGTAAGGTGCAGGAACTTCACGGTGATATTTTTCCATTTCCGAATGAAAATGGAAAGTGGTTGAAACAATTGAGAGGGAAAATCCGTCTCCAAGCCTTCACTGCTAACAATTTGAACATCCGCTGACGTACTCAGCGATGGTCAAAACTACCACAAGAAGTAGAAAACGCGTCCAGTCAAGCAACACCAAAAGTTCACGCGTTACCCGAAGGTTAAAGTCGTCGGTTTAAGTGTAAAACACTAGCAGTGCAAAGGGTTGGTGAAACTAGGTCTCACGAATTTAATCCACTGGAACTTGTTGAACCCGAAAATTAGTCAACAGGTTCCGCCAACATCAACGCCTAGCGTTGACCAAGGGGAAAGTACTTGATGAAAAATCATCCGTTGTGTCAACTGACACTACATTCCGAAAATACGAAATACGACAACTGAACCAGTTTCCCAATTCAGTGCGATTCCATCGGAAGCTAATAAAGAAAACGTCAAGTGTCACACGTGACACCCAAGTTCCTCGTCAACCAAGCTCAAGGTCGCGCGAGTAAAGTACGAAAAGTCTACGCGTACCGAAAAGTAGCGACAAACTGTCAAAATCGGGGAAAACTGCCCGAAACTATGCAATACCTGACGTCGAGGTGGTATGACACTAAGAAGAACTTAGAATTAACCCAAGGAAAACAATACACCAAAGTGTAAAGTTCGGAAAATTCTCGATTCCAAGAGTAAGAATCAAGAACAAAAATTCATGAAATTCGAGGTCTGATACCACAGACAAGTACGGAGTACGAAAGGACGAGCCTAGGTTACGAAAAACCACGCTCTGATACCAATCTGACACATCCCGATCCCGGACGAGCCAGGTGTCGGAAGTGCTGGCCGACACGCGTTAGCGTGACGAAAGCCAAAAAGAAAATTGAAGGATGAAATAAAGAATAATGAATATTTAATTGAATAAAAGGTCAGAGTGCGGAAGAAATAAAAAAAATACACAACGTGAGTAGAGTAAGGGGTACAAATCTAAACAACCGTAGAAACAACCCTACATTGTCATACCACCGCACCAACGACGTCCCAAGCTCCCTGCCAACGAACCTGGAGGGGCGCAAAACATAAAACGGTGAGTGGGTCAAAAAGCAAAGTTTGATAAAACCGTTGTTTTCAAAAGTTTAGTAACCCCTCGTTTGAAAACAAGTATAATTTGAGAAAATATGTCATACCCGTAGGCATGAACCTCAAAATACTGTCGTGAAAACATGCGGGTACTCCCCGCTAATACTTTACTGACATGCTCACCCATATGTAAACACACAAGTCCACGTGGCTAAACCACAATGAACAGGCTAGGTATAAAAGTAATACGCTGAGTACTACAATGACGCGAGTCTAGCGCTAAGCGCTGATGCACAAAGTGCAGTTACACAAGTCCGAGTTGCCTAGTGCAACCTAAGACAGGCTAGTACCTACAATGGATCCAAAGCTGCGTAGCGGTACTGATAGTGACTACTCCTAACGTCAAGGCTAGTCCTGGCCACAAGACTGAGTACTAATACCTGGGGTGTATACATCTACTGATGAGCAACAGTATGAAAACATGCATGGCAATATAGTACGTGTGTTCTACCTCCAACACACGTAATGAATATGCATCTACGCTAACAATTTAAGAAAGCGTTGAAAAACCATACTTATATATATACATTTATCAAAGAAAGACCCACTCACTCACCTGTACGTAGCCGGGTCGAAGTACCCCGTCCTGGGTAGCCCCGGTAGTCCTCTGGATAGGCCCCACCTATATGAGAAATCACCGGTATAATGATTAACTCAGAAAGGTAACGAATTAACGAATTAATTACACCTATCCCTTGCTTTCTCAAATTGGAGGTCCAAAACACCTCAAAAATTAACATGCATACTACCCCGAGGTAGTACACGTCGTCACGAGTCGACACGTGAAAACAGATTCGAAAAAGGACCTCCCACGCGCCCTCACGCGCGGCTGGAAGGTGCGGAGCCTATGGCTCCACGCGCAGCTCCACGCGCGGCTCACGCGCGAGCTGGTCAACGGAGCCGCTGAGCCGGTCAACGCGGCTCGGCTGAGCCGGTCAACTCGGCTCGGCTGAGCCGGTCAACTCGGCTCGGCTTCAGCGGCTCCTAGGTTCGTGGAGGTGGTGCTGCCAGGCCAATTTCGGTGGCCGAGGAAGGTTTTGAGTAGAGATTGCCCAGTGTTGCGGCAACAACATCAGCTTCTGCGGGTTCGTGAAGTAGCAAAGAGCGATCTGGGAGGAAAGACGCCCTGGTGCCCACGGGAAGGAGATGAAGGCACGAGGAGGAGGCTCAAGGTGAGCTCGAAGAAGGCAGGAAAAATCCTCGGGGTACTTGCTGGTTCTCTCTCCCAATTTTTGGGTTTTGTTCGATCTACGGACACCCCATAGGTGCGACAAAGTTCCAGGTGAGGAAGCACAAAAATTTGGGTTTGTTTGTTGATTGAAGAGTTTTGGTTTATTGCAGTCAGCAGGGCACTGAAAGGAGGAAAGAGGCTGCCGGTTAAGCCATGAAAATGGTGGGTGAGAGTGCTTTCGGTTTGCGGAGAGAAGAAAAGAGAGATTTTCTTTGCTTATGTGAGAAGAACAAGAAGGAAGGTGACAAAATTAATTATAAAATAAAAGGGGGATGAATTTGGATGAAACCTGCCAGCAAATGGCAAGGTCAGACCACATCCACAAGCGTGGGATTCCGCAGTAATTAGGCTGCGCCGTGGGTACGACCACATAAAAGCCATGACCCAAAGTTGTTAAAATCTGGAAGCGTTGAAGCTAACGCCCGTAAAATCTTCGTTGGAGTCCAGGTGTGTCATGACTCGTGCGTCTACGCATTCGTATCGACGAACTTGCGTCAAGAAACACAATTGGATGTAGCCAAATGCGAGGAATTCTGACGAAAAAAAATCCAACCCGAAAAGTCAACCAGGGTAAAAACGTCATTCCCACTTCGGGAATAAAATAAAATAAAATTTGAACAGGACGTTATAATCTGCCCTCCTTATAAAAATTTCGTCCCCAGAAATTTCCACCAAAAGCAAAGTGGTAGATTATGGTACAAAAGCGATGCAACTACGTCTCCCAAGCTTCTTCGAAAGAGGCGTAGGTGAAGAAAAAACAATTGTCGGAACCAAAAGCCGACAAACAATGCTCCAGCGTCACCACAACTCAAGGTGACACCGATTGCCTCGAAGTTTGTCAAAAGAGGGATCTGACTATTTGGAAGAGTAGTGATCGTCGAAGGACTTTCGGCCAGAGAGGGCAACAATTACTACGTTTGCGATCGGGAAGGTGGCAGTAATCGATAGTGCAATCGTAGTCACCCATCGGCTTCATCAACTCATTTGTGATTGAGTCTCGGAGAAAGAAAAGAAGAGCGCCTCAAGCGTAGTGAGTGGGTGAGCGATCAACACTTCTCGCAAAGAGAAAAAAAGATCGCCAGAATCTCGGAGCAAGATACTGGCAGCAAGCTTCCGAATCATGGGTATGATAATTCATCTCCTCACGGTTTTTCGGTCGCCTGAAGGCATGGCGATTATCCATCATCTTTTGTATTATACTGTGAACCAACCATCGATGACGCATCAGCAGCAGAACACAAAGGTACCGCCGTCGTTGGGAAAGTGCTAATACAAGAACAGGAAGTAAGACCAAACTTGAGTAGTCGGAAGATTTGCTGCGTGGTAAGTCGTTCCACACAAAAAGTTAACGTTATTCCAGGCAAAAGTTGAAAACTCCTTAAACTTCAACGAATCATCATAAGTACTTTTGCATGAAATCATTTTGCAGGAATGGAATAAGCCAAAAGTCAACCAAGAAGATTATCACGAACTTGTCGAGATACGGGTAGAAATACTCGAGGTCATCAAGTTCATGAAAGTTAGTAGGGCAATTGTCGTCCGAAGGTATGACAAGAAAACTACGTAAGGTTAAGTAACAAGTCGAGAAAGTGGTCGAAATGTGTGGTTCTTGATCTATGGTACGGCGATAATCAGCCCATGATCTATCTTGGAGAAAAGCGTGCGCGCCAGGTGCAGTCCCGAAAAGATCATCGATTCTGGCGGGGATAAGCGGTCTTAATGAATTTGCCCGATTCAATTGCCTATAATCGATGCGAATATAAAGTGCCGTAACTTTAAACGACAAACAAGACAGGCTCACAAGGTGAAGTGCAAGGCGGGAAGAAATCCTTAGCAAAGTGCACAGAATTGAAAATCTTCCAGCTCCCACCACTCACGTGGAGTCAAAGATAAGAGTAGAAAAGAGAATCGGTCAATACTTGGAAAGATCGATGGTGAAAACCACTTCGATCGGTAATCCCGGAGTAGATCGTTAGGAAAGATCCCAAGAGATTTTTGTTGACATAGGTACCTTGTCAACACAAAGAAAATTCCAACACCAACACCCACCGTGTGGTAAAACCAGAACTACTAGAACTCAAAGTTCGTTCCTTTCGTATTGAAAATCGACCCTACAGTGATTTCAGTACTGTTGATAAGCGTCACGTTCGTTATGCCAGGTGGCAAGAAGGTGGTCAACCTCCGCTGACAATCCCCGCGGCACAAGAGTGAAGTAACAATCCATTCCCTAGGATCACGTGTCGACATCGAGAGGAATGAAGTTAATAAGTAAACTTGATTAAGCGATGATAACGAATTATCGACAATCCCAAAGAACAAGACAAGCTTTGCCTCACGGCATAGCGATTTCAAATCATTAGAAGTACAATAATGTGGTCGGGTAGTTTGAAATAAACAAGGCAGAAATAGTTTGAGTAGGTATTACGTGGATCCATTTGGATCTCAAGTAATAAGCCCAAAGAAAGTTTGCGTTCGAAACAAGATCAGATAGTTGGTCAATATCTGGCGGTCGAAGTACAACTGGCAAGAGTCAAATTCGCGCTCCACCTTTGGAGCGACCCGGTTACCACCAGGATGCGAGTGGCAGCAACCAAGATTAGGAGAAGGTTCCGGGTATGGAATGACATTGCCTTGGCAGTATGCGTCTCCAAAGTAGTGCGATGAAAAGCGTTTCGTCAACTTATTAGATCTAACGGACCAAAGGTAGGTTTTCTTGCCCACGCGTCTGCGGACACTGGTTGGCTCTGTGTCCCAATCGTCCACGGCCATGGCATACACTTGAGTTTCTTGCTTACACTCATCCAAAATGACAAGTGTCGCCCAGCGATGACGAAGCTGGGCGAAAATGGGTGAAATTACACGATAGCAGCGAAGCGGAATCCACTATTGAATCCTCACCCGTTAAAGATGAAGTTGACCCACTACTGGATGATTCAGAGCTGATCTTCCACGTTGAAGAGCAAATTCTTCGGAGACGAAGAATAAGCGCTTAATACCCAACTCTTGGGTGAAAAGCCGCGGTCCGGGTTTTGGTGTTTCGGCCAGCGCTACCAAGAAATGGCCAAAGCAAGGTTTCAGGGCTTCCAAGAGTTCAAAGGTAAAAAGATTAAGGTACTTAAGAGTTGGTTTCACCAGAAATGGCCGAGGATTCGAGAAATCGAATCTGTGGAAAAATTTCGAACTGGGTCTCAAGGGGTTGAGTCATTAAATTGAGATGGAAACAAAGACGGTGGTGAGATCAGTGATCTACTTAGCCAAGAAGGCTCAGAGAGAGCAGAAGAGAGCCTCGGTGCCTAGAGTAGATTTTGGTTTGCGAGAAGCAGGAGAGAGACAAAGATGGTCATGATCAACCAAGTGGACAGTCCGCAGTGAAAAGAAGTTCGTCGGCGTTAATCTGAAGATTGATAAAAAGTCAAAGCTGTACTTTCGGTGAGTGGATCGCCCTTAAGTAAGTCAAAACCGAAGTTATTGTCAATTATCTTTCGTGGATATGCAATCGCCACCGTCGCCCGAAAGCGAATAGTCAAGCCTTTTTTGCACAAGTGGAAAAATGATCGATTTGAATGACAGAAGTCATAGTGGAAGAAAATATGGAAGCTCGAGGAAATGCGAAAAAGTTCTGCGTTCGAAGAAAATGGTCACGACAAACAAAACAGTCGTAAAGACTCCCACCGCGAGTTGAACAACACCACGAATGGA
Source organism: Gillenia trifoliata (assembly GCA_018257905.1). NCBI lineage: Eukaryota > Viridiplantae > Streptophyta > Magnoliopsida > Rosales > Rosaceae > Gillenia > Gillenia trifoliata. The sequence goes on along the minus strand of CM031080.1, from coordinate 8,998,967 downwards.
CATTGTCAAAACTACCAAAAAGTAGTAGTTCACGAATTGTTAGAAAAGTCGGCAAACGGAGTTCGAGTTTCACGATCATCGAAAAGTCATTGCGATCGTCACGTGCGGAAAAGTAAAAACAAGAAATTTCACGGTGAAAATTTTCCATTTCCAAATGAAAATGGAAAGTGGTTGAAACAATAGAGAGGAAAATCCGTCTCAAAGCCTTCACTGCTAACAATTTGAACATCCATTGGCGTGCCTGGCCCGATGGTCAAAGCGCTTCTAAGAAGTAGAAAATGCGTCCAATAAGCAACGCCAAAAAAACGTTACCCGAAGGTTAAAGTCGTTGGTTAGAGTGTAAAACACTAGCGTCGCGAAGGAATTTGTGAAACTAGTCTCACGAATTTAGTCACTGGAGCAGCCGAACCACGAAAATTAGTCAACCAGTTCCGCCAACATCAACGCCTGGCGTTGTCCCAAGAAGTACTTGATGAAAAATCATCCGATGTGTCAAACTAACCCCACACTTCGAAGATCGACAAGCGAACGGTTCCGATTGATGCGATTCCGTCGAAGTTAACAAGGAAAGCGTCAAGCGAAACACTCAAGTTCCTCGTCAACCAAGCTCAAGTGCGCAGTCAAAATCTGAAAAATCTGCGTACCAAAAGCTGGTAACCATTGTCGAAATCGGAAAAACTACTGAGAAACTACGCCAATACACGGCGTCAATTGGTATGACACTAAGAAGAACTTAGAATTAACCCAAGGAAAACAATGCACCAAAAGTGTAAAGGATTCGGAAAATTCTCGATTCCAAGAGTAAGAATCAAGAACAAGAATTCCACGAGTTACGTTATGCGATACCCATGAACAAGAGTGCAGTCGGAAAGAAAGAGCCTAGGTTACAGCCATGCTCTGATACCAATCCTGTCACGACCCGATCCCGGACGAAGGCCAGGTGTCGGAAGTCTTTGGCCGACCTTATAACGTTAGCGTAATGAAAACCAAAAAAGAAAGTTGAAGGATGAAATAAAGAATAATGAGCGAATATGGAATTTAATCAGAATTGAGTGCGGAATGTGTGACGGAAGAAATAAAAGAATACACAGTAAGAGGAATACAAAGATATGCAAACGTATAAAAATCCCTACATCGTCATACCACCGCGCCATCGTCGCAGGCTCCCAGCCAACTAACTGGAGGGCGCAAAACATACTGTGGTGAGTGGGTCAAAAAGCAAAGTTTGATAAAACCGTTGTTTTCAAAAAGTATAGTAACCCTCGTTTGAAAACAAGTATAATTTGAGAAAATACGTCATACCCGTAGGCATGAACCTCAAAATATTGTCGTGAAAACATGCAGGTACTCCCCCTTAATACTTTGCGACATTTGCTCACCCATATGTAAACACACATGCCCAAGGGGGCTCAATCCCACAAGGAACAAGCTAGGTATACAAATGTCTATTTGAGTACTACAATATGACGCGAGTCTAGCGTATGTTTGGTGCACAAAGTGCGTCACACAAATCGAGTTGCCTAGTGCAACCTAAGACAGATAGTACCTACAATGGATCCAAAGTGCGTAGCAGTGCGATAGTGACTACTCCAAGCGTCAGGCTAGTTACGGCCACAAGGCGATACTAATACACGGGGTGTATACATCTTGATGAGCAACAGTATGAAAACATGCATGGCAATATAATCACGAGTGTTCTACCTCAACATACGTAATGAATATGCATCTCACGCTAACAATTTAAGCGTTTAAAAAAACCATACGTATATATATATACTTTATCAAAGAAAAGACCCACTCACTCACCTGGAGATAATGCAGGAAAAGTCAAGTATCGTCCTCCAATGCCATGGTGCATGTGTACAAAACTCAGACGATTCCAACCCAGCGGAATTTCCGTAAATCAAGCATCCAAAAATCAACTAAATGTCACAATTTGCCACTTTAGTTGGTGCCCCAAGCTTGATGACCCAACTCAACAAATCAGCCCAAACTACAATTGCTAAATACACCACAGGCCCAAATCTTCAATGAAATCTGTCCATTTCTACTATTTCTCGAGGCCCAAACTGAAAAACTCACCAGCCCACACTTGCTAAAACAACCAAGGCCCAAAATCCCTTACACACCAGCCAGCCTGATTACCCTTTCCCAAACAAGCAGCCCAAACACGTCCTCAACACCTCCACTCTCTGACAACACGCGGCAACAAGCCCCACTTACTCACGCGACTCACGGTTCGTGGAGGTGAATACGCAAGGCCAATTTCTAGTGGCCGAGAAGGTTTAAGGTAAGAGATTGCTGATGTTGCAGCAACATCAGCTTCTACTCAGGTTCGTGGTAACAAGGAGACGGTGAAGAGGAAGAACGCCACAGTGCCACGGAAGAAGGAGATGAAGGCACGAGGAGGAGGCTCAGGTGAGCTCGAAGAAGGCAGGAAAAATCTCGAGGGTGCCCCAGTTCTCTCTCAATTTTTGGGTTTGTTACGATCTCTGGACACCCATGAGTGCGGCAAAGTTCCAGGTGAGGAAGCACAAAAATTTGGGTTTGTTTGGTGATTGAAGGTTTAGTTTGTGCAGTCAGCGGGGGCACCTGAAAGGAGAAGAATGGCTGCCGGTTAAGCCCATTAAAATGGCTGGTGAGTGCTTCGGTTTGCAGAGAAGAAAAGAGAGAGATTTTGCTGCTTGTAGCAGAGAAGAACAAAGGAAGGTGACAAAATTAATTATAAAATAAAGGATGAATTTGGATGAAACCTGCCAGCAAATGGCAGGTCAGACCACATCCACAAAGCGTGGGATTGCAGTAATTGGCTGCTGCCAAATGGGCTAGCCCACATAAGCAAAACAGCCCAAAGTTGTTAAAATGGGAAGCGTTGAAGCTAACGCCCGTAAAATCGCCCGTTCCAGGAGTCGAATGACGTCTGCGGCTTTCGCGTCTACGCGTGCGTATCAGCGAACCGCGTCAAGAAACACAATTGGATGTGTAAATGCAGGATTCTGACGAAAAAGTCTGACGAAAATTGGCCAGGGGTAAAACGTCATTTTCCCACTTCCGGGAATAAAATAAAATAAAATTTGAGACGGGACGTTATGTGACTGCTTCATGCGCTATTCTGAAGGATTGTCTAGCAGGTTGATGTTCAGCCTTATTCAAGGACAGCCGAAGAGGTGCCAGAAGGACAATCAGTGTGACAGCGCCTTCGGCTCCAAATTGTGTTAAGCATAAAAGAACACTGCAGCTAGGTTCAACTCTATATTGTTTTGACAAAATACAATATTGTGAGACAAACAAACCTTTTTCAGACTTTCTTTTCTCAACAAGGCAGTATTCTCAAATTGGATTCTACAAAATTGTTATTTTACTTTTCATGTAAACATTAGTATATTAATTAAGTATTTTCCATTGGGTAATGGACTATTTTTTCTTTATGTGTATACTAATAGTTTGAAATGTATGTATTGATTTTTATATTTTATTTTATTTTTATAGCTAATCCATAGGAACCTCTCACTATTGAGTAGCTAGCACTAAGGGCTATAAACGAGCCGAGCCAAACCGAATATCATTGTGCTCAAGTTTGGCTTGTTTAATTTTTAAGCTCAACCTAAGCTTGACTTGGTTCTTATCACGAGCTGAGCTCGGAACAAGCAAAAATTCGAGTCCAATACCGGTCAGTTTGTTTGAATATTTGTTTCAATAATAAGTTGGTTTGTTTTTCTAAAAATATTGGACTATCATTATAGAGGTTTATGCATAGAGTTGACTACCGTATCAAATTTTTAATATAGTGCTATTTAATAATCACTATTCAATAATCACTGACACTATGATGTTCTCTAAAAATATCTTGATATGGGAGTTTTTTTAATGAAAAGACTTTTAAACTTTTTTAATCAAAAGCACCTTAATAACTTTATTTAATAAAAAGGCTAGAATTTTAATTAAAAAGACAAAAGTTTAACAAACATGACACATCAATCCGGACACACGCTAGGTGTCGGAAGCGTAACCGACGCGTGTTAGGTGACGAAAGCCATTTAGAAAAATTGAAGAATAAATAAGGAAAATTGAATTAAATAAAAATTGAGTGCCGCCAGGTATGCGGGCGGAAGGATAATAAAATAATAAGTTGCGGGGCGGAGGCAATGGTACAAAATAATTACAAGAGTAGAGAACCCTACATTGTCATTACCACCGCGTCTCGACGTCACAAGCTCCGAGCCAACTAATTCTGGAGGGCGCAAAACGCATAAAGCGATTTGAGTGGGTCAAAAGCAAAGTTTGATAAAACGTTGTTTTCAAAATACTAATCCCTACATTTGGAAAACAAGTATAGTTTGAGGAAAATACGTCATACCCTCAGGCATGAACCTCAAATACTATAAGAAAAATACACAGGTACTCCCGATAATGATTTATTGACATGCTCACCCATATGTAAACAAATGGGCCCCAGCCCAAACCATACAAAACAGACCCAAATGAAATACGAAAAATGCCGAAAATCGACGTCCGTAAAATATTTGTTCGGAGTCCGAACGACGTACGGCTCGCGTCTACGAATTCGTATCGACGAGCACGTCAAGAAAATACAAGTGGATGTGTCGTACGAGTTACGACACAAAAGTCAACCGAAAAGTCAACCAAGGGGCAAAAACGTCATTTCCCACTCCCGGGAATAAAATAAATTAAATTTTGAACGGGCTGTGACAATCTACCCCCCTTATAAAAATTTCGTCCCCGAAATTTCCATAAGAAGTACAATGAGGTAGATTAGAGTACAACACTGTTCACAATACATCCTCTTCACGCCGCTCCCCCGAAAGGGATGCAGGAGAAGAAGACAATTGTCAGAACCGAAAGCTGACAAACAGTGCTCCGACGTCACCACAACTCAAGGTGACACCAGTGCTTCGAAGTTTAATCAAAAGAGGGATACGATTAGCTGGAAGAGTAATCAGTCGTCCGAAGGACTTCTGACAGAGTTTACCTGTTACTACGTTTGCACGACCAGGAGGTGGTAATCGATAGTGCAATCGTAGTCACCCATCAGCTACATCCTACTCCTTTGACTGAGATTGAGGTCTCCCAGGAAAAATGAGACGCCTCAGCTTTGGTGGTCAGTGAACGGTCAACACTTCTCACCAAAGAGAAAATGTCGCCAGAATCTCGGAGCAAAGATACTGGCAACGAGCTTCGAATCATGGGTATGATAATTCATCTCATGCGGTTTCAGTCGTCTGAAGGCATGAGCGATTATCCATCCATGTTGTATTAGCACGCAATCCAAACCGCTCAGTGACGCTTCACTGTAGAACACAAGGTACCGCCGTCGTTGAAAAGTGCTAATACCAAAAACAGAAGTTAGACCAAACTTGAGCAGTCGAAAAAATTTGCTCGTGGTCGTCGTTCCACACGAAAGTTAACGTCCTTCCTGGCAAGTTTCGTGAGAGGCAGAGCAACAGAAGAGAAATCCTCCACGAAACGTCGGTAAAACCGAGTAAGTCAAGAAAGTTTCGAAATCTTATAACACTTCTGCGGTCACTCCCAGATCCCCGCCACAGTAACCATCTGGGGATCGACAAGGATGCAATCCCCAGGAATCACATGTCCCAAGAAAGACACATGATTAGGCCAGAACTGGCAAAAGCTGAAAACTCCTTAACTTCAACAAAATCATACGAAAGTGCCTTTTCCATGATCGGCCCCAGAATTGGAAAACGCCAGAAGGTCATCTAGAAGATTATCACGAACTTGTCGAGATACGGGCGAAGTACTCGAGTCATCAAGTTCATGAAAGTTACTAGGGCGATTGTCATTCCGAAAGGTATGACAAGAAAACTCGTAAGGTTCGTAACGAGTCCAGAAAGTGGTCAAGTAACGACAAAGTTCTTGATCTATAGCTGACAGTAATCAGCCCACAGAACGATCTTAAAAGAAAACAAGTGCACTTCGGAGCTGGTCAAAGAGATCATCGATTCTAGGCAGGGGATAACGGTTTTAATCGTTGCCCGATTCAATTGCCTACAATCGATGCAGAGCCTTAAGGTACCATAACTTCAAACGAACAAACAAGACTAGAGCTCCACAGGGTGAAGTGCAAGGCAGAAAGAATTCCTTGGCAAAAGTGCCTGAAATTGAAAATCTTCAACTCCCACCACTCACGTGGAGTCAAAAGATAAAAGGTAAGAGAGAGAGATACGTTCAATACCTGGAGAGATCGATGGTGAAAACCACCTCTCGATCAAGCGATAATCCAGGTAGATCGTTAGGAAGGATTCCAAGAAATTTTTTTTTTTTTTTTTTTGACAAACGGTACTTCGTCAACACAAAGAGAAATTTCGATTTCCAACATTACCCATGTGGTACAACCACTACAACCAGAACTCAAAAGGTTCGTTCACTTGTAGCTGAAAGTCAGCCTACGAGTCGATTTTTTCGGTGCTCACCGGTAAACGTCACAGTCGTTATGCCAGATGGCAAGAAGGTGGTCAACCTCCGCCGACTATCCACACTAGCACAAAAATTGGGGTAACAAATCATTCCTAGGATCCCGTCGAAAAACCACGACATCCAGAGGAATGAGATTGGCAAGCAAACTTGATTAGCGATGATAACGGAGTATCACCGACAAATCCACCGAACAAGACAAACTTTGCCTCACGGCATAGCAATTCCAAATCGTACCCGGTAGGAGTACAATGTGGTCGAGTAGTTCGAGTAAACAAGAGTGAAATAGCTGAGTAGGTAATACTTGGATCCGTTTGGATCACAAGTAGTAAGCCCAAAGAAAGTTTAACGTTTCCGAAATAGGATCAGAATCGTTCGGAGTATCCTACTGGTCGAAAGTACAACTCACCCAAGAGCAAACAGCGTTCCACACTAGAACAGCCAGGTACCACCAGGATACAGAGTAGCGTAACCAAGATTTAGGAGAAAGGTTCCAGAGTATGGAATGACATTGCCTTGGCAATGTACGTCTCCACCGAAAGTAAATTGTTGATAGCAAACTGTTCGTCTAACTTATTGGATCGAAACAGACCAAAGGTAGGTTTCTTGCCGGTACTGCGGACATTGGTTAGCTCTGTGTCCCAATCGTCCACAGCCATGGCACACTTGAGTTTCTTACGTACACTCACCCAAAATGACAAGTGTCGCAACGGTGACAAAACTGGGCGATAGACTGGGTGGAGTTACCCGGTAACGGAAACGGAATCCACTAGTGAATCACTCACCACGTTTAAGATGAAGTTGACCCACTACTGGATGATTCAGAGCTGAACTTCCACGTTGAAAGACAGATTCTTTTGGAGACCGAAAGAATGACTGCCCGATACCCAACTACTGGGTGAAAAACTGCCAATTCGGGTTTGGTGTTTCTCGGCCAAACGCCACCGAGAAATGGCCGAGACAAGGTTGCTGGGGCTTCCAGGAGTTAACTGGTGATTAGTTTAAGGTACTTAAGAGTTGGTTTCACCAAGAAATGGCCGAAGTTCGAAGTCGAACCTCGCCGGAAAAATTTTCCAGAAAACAAGTTTCAAAGGTTACCTAGGAACAAGTAGTTCATGGTCAGTAAATTGAGATCGACAAAGATAGTGGTAAGACCAATGATCTCCCATAGCCAAAGGAATGGCTCAGAGAGAGCAGAAAGAGAGCTCGGGTGTCTAGAGTAGATTTTGGTTTGCAGAAATCAGAGAGAGACAAAGATGGCAACTTGATTAGCCAAGTGAACCAGTCACAGTGAAAAGTCCTTGTCGGCGTTCGAATACGAAGATTCGATAAAAAGTCAAACTGTACTCAGACAGTGGATACGCCGCAACAAGAATCAAAACCAAAGTTATTGTCAATCACCGTCACTCGTGGATATGCAATCCATACCGTCGCCGAAGCGAATAGTCAAGATAGCCGCACCTGCACAAGTGGGAAGATGATCGATTTGAGTGACAAAAGTCATGAGTGGAAAGGAAATGTCGACTCCAGAAGCACGAAAAAGTTCTTCGACGTTCGAAGAAAATTGAGTCACGACCAACAAAACAGTCGTAAAGACTCCACACAGTTGAACAACACCACGAAGATGGATATTGTCCAAAACTACCGAAAAGTAGTAGTCACGAATTGTTCGAGAAAGGTCGACCGACAGGTTCGGTTTACGATCATCGAAAAGGTCATTGCAGTCACCACGTGCGGAAAGTAAGGTACAAGAACTTCACGGTGATATTTTTCCAATTCCGAAGAAAATGGAAAGCGGTTGAAACAACTGAGAGGAAAATCCATCTCGAAGCCTTCACTGCTAACAATTTGAGCATCCGCTGACGTACTCAGCGATGGCCAAAACTACCACAAGAAGTAGAAAACGCGTCCAGTCAAGCAACGCCAAAAATACGCGTACCCGAAGGTTAAAGTCATTGGTTACAGTGTAAAACACTAGCAGTGCGAAGAAATTTGTGAAACTAGGTCACACGAATTCGGTCCACTGGAACTTGTTGAACACGAAAATTAGTCAACAGGTTCCGCCAACATCAACGCCTAGCGTTGTCCCAAGGGGAGAGTACTTGATGAAAAATCATTCGATGTGTCAAGCTGACACCACATTCCGAAAATACGACAACTGAACTAGTTTCCCAATTCAGTGCGATTCCATCGGAAGTTAATAAAGAAAACGTCAAGTGTCACACGTGACACCCAAGTTCCTCGTCAACCAAGCTCATGGTCGCACGAGTAAAGTACGAAAATTCTACGCGTACCGAAAAATAGTGACAAAACTGTTAAGATCGGAGAAAACTGCCCGAAACTACGCAAAACCTGACGTCGAGGTGGTATGACACTAAGAAGAACTTAGAATTAACCCAAAGGAAACGATACACCAAAAGTGTAAAGTTCGGAAAATTCTCAATTCCAAGAGTAAGAATCAAGAATTCACGAAATTCGAAGTCTGCTACCATAGACAAGTACGGAGTACGGAAAGAAGAGCCTAGGTTACAAAAAACCATGCTCTGATACCAAGTTATCACATCCCGATCCCGGACGAGAGCCAGGTGTCGAGAGGTGATGGCCGACACGCGTTAGCGTGACGAAAGCCAAAAAGAAAATTAAGAATGAATAAAGGAAATTGTATTGAATCAAAGGTCAGAGTGCGGAAGAAATAAAAGAATACACAACGTGAGTAGAGTAAGGGGTACAAATCTAAACAAACGTAGAAACAACCCTACATTGTCATACCACCGCGCCATCGACGTCGCAAGCTCCCAGCCAACTAACCTGGAGGGGCGCAAAACATAAAACGGTGAGTGGGTCAAAAAGCAAAGTTTGATCAAACCGTTGTTTTCAAAAGTCTAGTAACCCCTCGTTTGAAAACAAGTATAATTTGAGAAAATACGTCATACCCGTAGGCATGAACCTCAAAATACTGTCGTGAAAACATGCGGGTACTCCCTGCTAATACTTTACTGATATTTGCTCACCCATATGTAAACACACATGCCCAAGGGGCTAAATCCCACAAGGAACAAGCTAGGTATACAAGTAATACGCTAAGTACTACAATGACGCGAGTCTAACGCTAAGCGCTGGTGCACAAAGTCAAAGTGCAGTCACACAAGTCCGAGCGGTTTAGCGTGCAACCTAAGACAGGCTAGTACCTAAGCAATGGATCCAAAGCCGCGGTAGCGGGTACCGATAGTGACTACTCCTAACGCCAAGGCTAGTCCTGGCCACAAGACTGGAGTACTAATACCTGGGGTGTATATGACCATCGATGAGCAACAAGATGAAAACATGCATGGTAATATAGCATGTTCTACCTCCAACACACGGGAATAATATGCATCTACGCTAACAATTTAAGAAAGCGTTGAAAATATAATGGTATATACATTTAACAAAGAAAGACTCACTCACTCACCAGACAAAATGGGTTGCTGCCCTGTCCCAGTAGCCCCGGTAGTCCTCTCGATAGGCTCTACCTATATATGAGAAATCACCGGTATAATGATTAACTTATGAAAGGTAACGAATTAACGAATTAATCACACCTATCCCTGTTTTCTCAAATTGGAGGTCCAAAACACCTCAAAAATTAACATGCATACTACCCCGAGGTAGTACATCGCTGCCAATGAGCTCCCATTACGTGAAAACAGATTCGAAAAAAGGACTTCCACGCGCCCTCACGCGCGGCTGGAAGGGTGTGGAGCCTATGGCCTCCACGCTGGCAGCCCACGCCGCGGCTCACGCGCCGAGCCGGTCAACGGAGCCGCCGAGCCGTCAACGCTGCCTGGCTGAGCCGGGTCAACTCGGGCTCGGCTGAGCCGGTCGACCTGGCTTCGCCTGGGCTGGTCTTGCTGGCGACGTCATGCTGACGCCGGGGCAACCGCCCGAACCGCTCATGACGCCAGCATGCCGATCCAATCAACTGACGACGTTACTGTCATCCCTTGCCAGGATCATCGCCGCGCCGCCGCCGGCCGCCGTGCCGGCCGCCGCCGTCGCCGGAATCTGGGAAAAATGGCCGTGGTTTCTGCAAAACTTCAAAGCTTCATAACTTCGTTTTAAGTCCAAATTGGATTCTATCTGCTACCAAAATGAAGCTAGAGATGAGGAGAATTGAAGATTGTACCATTTTTTGGGGGACCAAAAACTGGCCAGAAGTGGCCTGAAATTGAGGGAGGAAGAATCGGCTGCAAATGAGTTCCCTCCTGTTCTCGGATGCCATCTGACTTCCAGACCTTGCCAGTTCCCAAGGTCTCCTCGAGGTGATTTGTGATTGCCTTGGAGGTCCCCTCGAGCTCCAGAAGTGGGTTTGAAAGGGGAGAGTGCCACGGGGTGGCTTGATCAAATCCCAGGGTCTTTTGGGTTTGTCCAGGTCTTCTGGACAACACCCACGAGCTGCAAGGTTTGAGAGTTTGTTTTTAGTGGAGAATGGTGAAGGTTCCTATGTCAACAAGGTGGCTAAGATGGCCACTGCTTCTGGTGATGAAGTTGCAGAACAAAGAGGAGAAGAAGAAGGGAGAAGGCTTTAAGGAGCCAAAAACCTTAACCAGACCAAATCCTGGTGGAAATCTGGAGGTAAATACTGTTCAGACAAAATGGGCCCCAGCCCAAACCAGACAAAACAACTCAAAAGAAATACGGAAAATGCCGTGAAAATCGACGCCCCAGAAAATCTTCGTTCGAGTCCGAATGACGCACGGCGCTAAAGCCCGACTCGGTATCGACGAGCACGTCAAGAAAATATGGATGTCGTACGAAAGTTACTTACACAAAAGTCAAATCTAAAAGTCAACCTTAGGGCAAAAACGTCATTTCCCACTTCCGGGAATAAAATAAATTTTGAACGGGATGTTACAATCTACCCCCCTTATAAAAATTTCGTCCTCGAAATTTCCATAAGAAGTACAATGAGATAGATTGAAGTACAAAACTGTTCACAACGTCTCCCAAGAAGCTCCCTCGAAAGAGACGTAGGTGAAGAAAACAACTGTCGGAACCGAAAGCCGACAAACAGTGCTCCGACGTCACCACAACTCAAGGCGACACCAGTGCTTCAAAGTTTAGTCAAAAGAGGGATACGATTAGCCGAAAGAGTAATCAGTCGTCCGAAGGACTTCTGATAGAGTTTACCTGCTACTACGTTTGCACGACCGGGAAGTGGTAATCGATAGTGCAATCGTAGTCACCCATCAGCTACATCCAACTCCTTTGACAGAGATTGAGGTCTCCTTGGAAAAAAAAATGAGACGCCTCAGCTTTGGTGGTCAAAGAACGGTCAACACGTCTCACCAAAGAGAAAGAGATTTCTGAACTTGGAGCAAAGATAAAAGCATCAAGCTCCAAAGAGAAAAAGGTTTCAGAAACCTGGAGTAAAGATACTGGCAACGAGCTTCGAATCATGGGTATGATAATTCATCTCATGCGGTTTCAGTCGCCTGAAGGCATGAGCGATTATCCATCCATGCTGTATTAGCACACAGACCAACCCGCTCAGTGACGCATCACTGTAGAACACAAGGTACCGCCGTCGTTGGAAAGTGCTAATACAAGAACAGGAGTAAGACCAAACTTGAGCAGTCGGAAGATTTGCTCGGGGTCGTCGTTCCACACGAAGGTTAACGTTCTTCCTGGTAAGTTTCGTGAGAGGCAGAGCAACAGAAAAGAAATCCTTCACGAAACGTCGGTAAAGACCGAGCAAGCCAAGAAAGTTCGAATCTTGTAACACTTCTGCGGTCGCTCCCAGATCCCCGACATAGTAACCATCTGGGGATCGACAAGGATGCAATCCGCAGGAATCACATGTCCCAAGAAAGACACATGATTAGGCCAGAACTGGCATAAGCTGAAAAGTTCTTAAACTTTAACGAAATCATGCGCAAAAGTGCTTTTGCATGATCGGTCCCAGAATTGGAATAAGCCAAAAGTCAACCAAGAAGACTATCACGAACTTGTCGAGATACGGGCGAAGTACTCGAGTCATCAAGTTCATGAAAGTTACAGGGGCGATTGTCATCCCGAAAGGTATGACAAGAAAACTCGTAAGGTTCGTAACGAGTCCAGAAAGTGGTCAAGTAAACAAAGAAGTTCTTGATCTATAGCTGACAGTAATCAGTCCACAGATCGATCTTAAAAGAAAACAAGTGCACGTCGGAGCTAGTCAAGGAGATCACCGATTCTAGGCAGGGGATAACGGTTTTAATCGTTGCCCGACTCAATTGCCTATAATCGATGCAGAGCTTTAGAGTAGCGAAACTTCAAACGAACAAACAAGACTAGAGCTCCACAAGGTGAAGTACAACGCAGAAAGAAATCCTTGGCAAAAGTGCCTGAAATTGAAAATCTTCAACTCCCACCACTCACGTGGAGTCGAAAGATAAAAGGTAAGAGAGAGAGAGATACGGTTAATACCTGGAAAGATCGATGGTGAAAACCACTTCTCGATCAGGCGGTAATCCAGGTAGATCGTTAGGAAAGATCCCAAGAAATTTGGTTGACAAACGGTACTTCGTCAACACAAAGAGAAATTTCGATTTCCAACACCAACACATGTGGTAAAACCAGAACAACTAGAACTCAAAAGGTTCGCTCACTCGTAGCTGAAAGTCAGCCTACAAGTCGATTTTTCCGGTGCTCACCGGTAAACGTCACAGTCGGTATGCCAGGTGGCGAGAAGGTGGTCAGCCTCCGCCGACAAACCACACTGGCACAAAATTGGGGTAACAATTCATTCCTAGGATCACGTCGAAAACCACAACATCCAGAGGAATGAGATTGGCAAGCAAACTTGATTAGCGATGATAACGGAGTATCACCAACAAATCAACAGAACAAGACAAACTTTGCCTCACGGCAATAGCGATTCCAAATCGTACCCGGTAGGAGTACAATGTGGTCGAGTAGTTCGAGCAAACAAAGTGAAATAGCTGAGCAGGTAATACTTGGATCCATTTGGATCTCAAGTAAAAAGCCCAAAGAAAGTTTAACGTTTCCGAAACAAGATCAGAATCGTTCAGAGTAGTCTGATGGTCGAAGGTACAACTCGCCCATAAGCCACAGCGCTCCACACTGGAACAGCCAGGCACCACCAGGATACAGAGTAGCGTAACCAAAGTACGGGAGAAAGGTTCCAGAGTATGGAATGACATTGCCTTGACAATGTACGTCTCCACCGAAAATAAATTGTTGATAGAAACTGTTCGTCCAACTTACTGGATCAGAACAGGCCAAAGGTTGGTTTCTTGCCGGTACTGCGGACACTGGTTAGCTCTGTGTCCCAATCGTCCACAGCCATGGCACACTGGAGTTTCTTGCGTACACTCACCAAAATGACAAGTGTCGCAACGATGACAGAACTGGCGAAAGACTGGGTGGAGTTACCCGGTAAACGAAAACGGAATCCACTAGTGAATCACTCACCCCGTTTAAGATGAAGTTGACCCACTACTGGATGATTCAGAGCTGAACTTCCACGTTGAAAGACAGATTCTTTCGGAGACCGAAAGAATGACTGTCCGATACCCAACAACTGGGTGCAAACTGCCGATTCGGGTTTTGGTGTTTCTCGGCCAAACGCCACCGAGAAATGGCCGAGACAAGGTTCCTGGGGCTTCCAGGAATTCAATGGTGATTAGTTTAGGGTACTTAAGAGTTGGTTTCACCAAGAAATGGCCGAAGTTCGAAATCGAACCTCGCCGAGAAAATTTCTGAAACTAGGTTTCAAAGGTCACTTGGGAACGAGTAGTCCAGGGTCAACAAATTGAGATCGGCAAAAATGGCGGTAAGGCCAGTGATCTCCCATAGCCAAAGGAATGGCTCAGCGAGAGCAGAAAGAAAGTTCGGGTGCCTTGAGTAGATTTTGGTTTGCAGAAACCAGAGAGAGACAAAGATGGCAACTTGATCAACCAAGTGATCCAGCCACAGTGCAAAAATCCTCATCGGCGTTCGAATACGAAGATTCGATAAAAAGTCAAACTGTACGCAGACAGTGGATACGCCGCAACAAGAATCAAAACCAAAGTTATTGTCAATCACCGTCACTCATGGATATGCAATTCATACCATCGCCGAAGCGAATAGTCAAGACAGCCGCACCTGCACAAGTGGGAAGATGATCGATTTGAATGACAAAAGTCATGAGTGGAAAGAAAACGTCGACTCCAGAAGTACGAAAAAGTTCACCACGTTCGAAGGAAAATGAGTCACGACAAACAAAACAGTCGTACAGACTCACACAGTTAAACAACACCACGAAGATGGATATTGTCCAAAACTACCGAAAAGTAGTAGTCACGAATTGTTCGAGAAAAGTCGACCGATAGGTTCGGTTTACGATCATCGAAAAGGTCAATGCAGTCGTCACGTGCGGAAAGTAAGGTGCAGGAACTTCACGGTGATATTTTTCCATTTCCGAATGAAAATGGAAAGTGGTTGAAACAATTGAGAGGGAAAATCCGTCTCCAAGCCTTCACTGCTAACAATTTGAACATCCGCTGACGTACTCAGCGATGGTCAAAACTACCACAAGAAGTAGAAAACGCGTCCAGTCAAGCAACACCAAAAGTTCACGCGTTACCCGAAGGTTAAAGTCGTCGGTTTAAGTGTAAAACACTAGCAGTGCAAAGGGTTGGTGAAACTAGGTCTCACGAATTTAATCCACTGGAACTTGTTGAACCCGAAAATTAGTCAACAGGTTCCGCCAACATCAACGCCTAGCGTTGACCAAGGGGAAAGTACTTGATGAAAAATCATCCGTTGTGTCAACTGACACTACATTCCGAAAATACGAAATACGACAACTGAACCAGTTTCCCAATTCAGTGCGATTCCATCGGAAGCTAATAAAGAAAACGTCAAGTGTCACACGTGACACCCAAGTTCCTCGTCAACCAAGCTCAAGGTCGCGCGAGTAAAGTACGAAAAGTCTACGCGTACCGAAAAGTAGCGACAAACTGTCAAAATCGGGGAAAACTGCCCGAAACTATGCAATACCTGACGTCGAGGTGGTATGACACTAAGAAGAACTTAGAATTAACCCAAGGAAAACAATACACCAAAGTGTAAAGTTCGGAAAATTCTCGATTCCAAGAGTAAGAATCAAGAACAAAAATTCATGAAATTCGAGGTCTGATACCACAGACAAGTACGGAGTACGAAAGGACGAGCCTAGGTTACGAAAAACCACGCTCTGATACCAATCTGACACATCCCGATCCCGGACGAGCCAGGTGTCGGAAGTGCTGGCCGACACGCGTTAGCGTGACGAAAGCCAAAAAGAAAATTGAAGGATGAAATAAAGAATAATGAATATTTAATTGAATAAAAGGTCAGAGTGCGGAAGAAATAAAAAAAATACACAACGTGAGTAGAGTAAGGGGTACAAATCTAAACAACCGTAGAAACAACCCTACATTGTCATACCACCGCACCAACGACGTCCCAAGCTCCCTGCCAACGAACCTGGAGGGGCGCAAAACATAAAACGGTGAGTGGGTCAAAAAGCA